>ML792501.1:107527-139233 GCA_009831015.1 Picea engelmannii | reverse complement strand
TTCTTTCACGACAATGCAAAATGGAAGGCAGGTGTGGAGCAGATGGAAGAATAGGAGAGATGATTGGACAATTGCCACAATGCAAAATGGAAGGCAGGTGTGGAGCAGATGGAAGAATAGGAGAGATGATTGGACAATTGCCATTGGAAATGATGTCGGTGATGTGATGCCATGAAGAACGTTGAAGGCAAGCACTAAACACTTCTATAACATGACGATTCTACCCATCATAGATAACAAAACTAATGCTTGTAAGACCAGGGTTAGGTCTTCATGACACTCAGTAGAAGATATGGCACATTCACATTCTGATTCAACGGATATCTCCTCTTTTTTCCCTCATCATGTTAATGACATAGATTGGAAATCATGTGGGGCATTTGCATTTGATTGCAAGAGTGTTGGACAATTCTGAGGTGCATGGTGTTACCATCGTAAATTCGGTGCATTGTAAATAGTGATTGTTCCTATTCATTAGTCATCATAACTGGAGAGGAGAGTCATATGACTCATGGTCGACATTTTTAATACATTTGTATTATGTATAAGATGTGACCCAAATGTCACTATTAAGTGCAGACTAATTCGACTTTTGTTATTTTCATAATGTCCATGACTATGCCGATAAGAGACTCGATTCAGTAAGCATATTTGTTCGGTCGTGGGGACTTAGGTATCGACGGAGAGAATGATAATCTCCTTTCGATCATTTATGCACTCGAGAGTTATACATGATTCTTCTTGGCTAGTAGCAATCTTCATCCTTTGTACTTTTCCTCTCAAAGCTTCATTTAAAGCATGCTGAAGTTGTACTGGTTTCTCCGTATCCTGCAGTCGCAGCTTCAGTTCATTGTTCCCAGTGGTTAGCCCTATTGTGTCTCTCTATAACATTTTGATTGTAGATTCACCAATATCCTATTGGCTCGCTTAGGATCAATAAGTGAAAGTTCTCAGAGAATTTTTGCTTCCATCGCCTTCTTGATCTCTAATGACTCTCTGGACAATTGATTTATTTGCAAGGAGGATGAACCATCCTTGCTATGACGATGACGAGGCCGACTAGGCCTAGCAAAACCAAGGTTCCCTATCATACCTTCCAAGTTTCCTTCTAATCCAAAAAAACACGACAACAACAGAAAGATTTTTTGAAACTTTTCATCATGTTTGAATGAGACCATTACAATTTTATCACAAGCAATCGTTGCAAGATCCACATATGTTGGAATTTTCATGCAAAATTTACCAAAGTAGTCTTGGACTTGTAAACCCTCGCTCCGTCTTACAAGCATTAAGTTATATAAATGACGAAGCCACAATAATCACAACATCTACAACACAAGAACGGTAACCTATAAACACAAATAGTTTTTTTATAAGTTTACTTGTACTCTTTTGAATTTAAGTTAAATTACATTGTAAATGGGTGCATTTTCGGTAGAAGACTACATGTTCATGTGTGATTGTTAAAAGGTAGAGTTGTAAGAAAGTCTCCAAAATCTAATTTTGTCATTAAATGGTTGAGTTGAGGAATTATTAGAGTTACAAAACACACTAATACTCTATTGTATGGAAAATACAATCATAATGCAATCTTCTCTAACTTCAAACTCAAACCAAACTTCTTCATGACACACTTGAACAAAAGAATCTTCAACATTCTAAATTAGTCCTTGTTCACAACAACCCTCTTTTCAAAGAAGATGATGTTTTTGATTCATAACAACATTGAGTGGAGTAGAAACTCAGTGACCCAACTTCATATATGAATGCAGATGATGCTCGTCTTCCTCTTTCCAAGACAATCATAATACCTTGAGAATAAATCAGAAATAATAAGCACACAACACTTATTGTATATGAAAAGGAAATGACTTTCATATTCTAGATTATCCAAACCGGAGTGTTGGATTACTTCATGAGAGTTCATATTCACCTACTCCAATTCAAGAGCATATATTGAAATGAAAACATTGTCACTGAGTTAGCCATGTGGAAGATCAATGCTTTGATCTTTATCCTTGTGAGCATTGTGGAAAGAAGAATCATCTTTCGGTCATATGTTTCAAAAACAATAAATCTACAAGAGTAAACCACCACTATGGGTGGATGAATTATTGTTGGTGGTCATCAATAGCTAATAAGATATCTAAGTCATACCAAATAATTCATTCTGGAGTGTTGACACATTTTGTAGTGAAAGGATTTGCATCTTCTCACCTTGTACGTGTCAGGGGGAACAACATCAACAATTGAAATTTAGGCTTCAAGTTTTGAAGTCTTATCAATTAAGTAGTAACAAGAGAGTGTGACAAGAGAGCATCATTTTGTTTGTGGTAACCCAAAACCACCTAATTGGTTTGTGGTTGTAGTGTCCCCAAGGCCGAGACCCGTTGCAAACCATGTGCTGAAAGAAATTGTAATTATGTTTTATAGGCTGGTGAGCCAAGTTTTTATAAGCTGGTGGCTTATGTGTTTGTTAGGCCAGGGAGCCTAAGGGTTGGAGGCCAAGGGCCTGATTTTGTACTTGTATGTATGTAGAACATTTAATAAAATTGTAAACACTGCCGGGTGCAAACCGACCACGATGAATGAGTGAAGGGGGACCAAGCATCCATAGAGAGGGCAAGGAATTAGAGGCTAGAAGGTGGGAAAAGGGGCTAAGTGTTTAGCCTAGGGGGCTTAAGCCTGGAAATAATATTTTATTATTATTCCAAAAGAACATGTGTCATTTATGTTTTATCCTAAGTTTTTGGCAAGGGGAGGACGTACAAGGGTGATGCGTGCTAGTGGAACGCATGCAGTTGCATGGGTGACAAGTGTCAACCCTGGTGCATGCAAATAAAACAGCCGAGAAGAGCCATGAAATGGGTCCCTCCTCCATTCGACCTGATTGCCTGAACGCGTATGGAGCCTAGATATTACGACCAACCTGACCCCTACAGAGAAATCCTCATGCATTCCTGAAAGTCAAAAATCCCGTGTTGTCTTTGATAGTCCATGTGCATCCTCTATCCGACTGATCAAACCCGTGCGTGGAGGCTCTATCTCGAAGCCGTAACCCTGAACCATTCTGCCATTGTTGAACCAGTTGGAAAGCCTCTATTTGGCTCTATAAATCCATGTACACCTCTATTCTGTGAACGAGAAGCCTGTGTTGATTTCAGGGAAAGTCTGCGTTTGTTTTGGAAATAGAGTACACCCCCTCTTTGTTCTAAACCATGGAGTCTGAATCGACCCCTGCGTGGACAACTCTTCAGGCATCCCTCAGAATCTAGAGTGTGAGTCTATCCCATGTTACACCTTTCTGGAGCTGCCCTAGGGTGTTCGTGTCTGGATTCCCGTTGATTGTGGTGGACGTGTAGTGTTTAATCACGTGTGGCTTGTTGGCCAGTTTGTACAACACTCTCTCTAGGTGAGAGAGGTGGTTGAAGTTGGAAGAATAGGTTGTTGGGCCTGTGAGCGACTCCCTCCAAGTGAGAGAGTGCACAGAAGAAGGAGAGAACTCCTGGAAGGAACCTTGTAGCTGCCACAAAGCCTGGAGACTTCCGGTCTGGCCTGTTGCTGTAACCCAAGGCAAGGGAGGTTAGCAGCGGAAGGACTGTCTAGGTGACAAAGAAGGTGTATACTCCTGGGGTGGAACAGGCATGTGAGGAATGAGGGTCTGTGGGCAGTGAGCATGAGAGGTTCCTGGGAGAGAATCTCATCCTTGTGGTTGTGTGTTATTTCCCTGTAACCTCAGCATAGCCTAGGATTCCTTGTCTTAGGGTGGAGCTTAGTCCCAGCTCGGGGGTGACCCACTGTTGAGCTGATGAGCAGTGCGGTCTAAGGTTGGAAGGTTCGTGGAAGACTTGCACTTGGTTGGTGGAATCTATCGTTGTTAAAAGATAAGTATCTGATTATGCTTTAATCATGTTTTGCATGACTGTGCTGCTTATGTTATCATGAATTCCGCTGTGTGTATTAATTAATATTAAATGTTATTGATTGCTAATTATATTAGTAAATAATATGTTTACTCTGCGTATAAATGTGTTTAACTTATTTTAAATGCATGTGATTAATTATTAGTGAAAATGTTGTTATTTAGCGTAGTAACACCTACACAGTAGTGAGTGAAAGGGGTGTTACAGTTTGGTATCAGAGCAAGGTTTCGACACTGAGCCTAGATGGGCCAGTGGAACGGTCTTTAGACCGAGAGTGCGAGGAAATTGGGTCTGGAAGGCCAATTTCAGACCTTGGTTTGCTCCAAAGTGTCAAGGAGTTAATTGACGAGTTTTTTTTTAAGGTCAGGAGGTTTAGCGACGTGTGAAACCACAGTTGGTGTGGTCTATGGCCACGAGGAGATAGGTCTCCACACCAATAGTATTAGAGCCTTAGGATTTGTTCGGGAGGGAAGGTGAACCCTTGTGACCGTCAGATATGGAGAGTGTGTGTAGGGTTTAAATCCCTTTTGAAATTGCACAAGAGTGTGGGAATCGCGATACACGAACTCCCAAAAACCCAAAAACCCAAGAAGATCTATGTTGTAGATCTAGGAGGAAGGCTCGATCGTTAGATCTAGCGGAGTCGCGCTCGAGTTAGTCGTGAAATTTTTTTGGATTTCACAAAGTCGCGAGAGAAAATGAGGAAGGTGAACACCTCCGAAACCCGAAACACCGAAACAATCTACACCGAAGATTGCAGGAAGGTGGCCGACCGTCCGATTCAGCAGAGGAGTAAACAGTAGTTTCGAGATTTCGGAAGATGGAAGTCTGAGATGTGGGGTGCACAAACTCTCGATGCCCAAAACCCCGAAATGCCGAAACGATCTGCGCCATTGATCTGAGGAGGGGATCTGACCATCACATTCCTTGCTTGGAATGGACGTGGGCGCATGAATGCGTACCACGTGCCAGTGAGTCGAGAAGACAGGTGAGAGTGGTGGGACCCGAAGACGTCACCGAAGGTGACATGGACCCTCCTGAATGTACCACGTGCCATGGTGGTGAAGGGTGACAGTTGTGTTGTGGGCCCGAAGAATAAAGTAATTCGTGATTTTGGAATTCGCAAAGGACGAGCACGAAGGCTCAAAATTCCAACTTGCGAAGTCGTGAATTGGCAAAGAAGTGCTATCACTTAGCCCTAGCCTACGTTCATGTGTAGCAGGCACTAGTGAGGAGGGAGCCATACTTGTATCGCATCTCGGGGATCGGCGCCTGGAGGAAATGAGTCGAGGGTCTTCGACTCACGAACTCGCGAGATTGCAAGTTGCAAAAGGGTGACATTGGTTACGAAGATTTAACTGTTGGATCTTCGTGGACCGAGATTCCGAAGTTCTGAAGTCCCAGAAATTGCAGAGACGAATGAGAGCTCAGAAAACTTATTTGAATCGAAACGTCTTTTTTTCTTGTTTGTATTGGCTTATAAATGTTGTGGATTGTTCGTGAAGTTTTAATGGCCTGACAAACTTCGAATTGAATTGCATAGTGCATGTGCAGAGTTCAACGAGGGTCAGAACTCCAGTTAACCAACGACGAGTATGGAGTGGGAAAAGGTGCAGATTGCCCCCGAAATAGAGGACGAACGAGAAGGAAGGGTTGTCAATGTGGAAGTGGAGGGATCGAACTCCAATGGGCATAGAAAAGAGACGGATAAGGAAGAACATATGATGAAACTCATCAAAATATTGCAGAAAGATGCCCAGCCTCGCCTAGCAGATAGCCGAAAGCTCATGAAAATTAGGGATCGACATGGTGAATTCAACTTAAAAATGTTGAAGAGCTTGGAAAGAATAGAAAAGAAATTGGAAAAAGAGACTGACACAAGAAGATCAAGAAGTGTCATAACCCATGATAGGAGAAGAAGATCGAGGAGTGGTAACAGACATTACCGTCTCTCCCCGAAGCATTTTGGCAAGGAAACACACAGTAGTTCAAGCCCGTCCCCTACCAGAAAGCATCGAAAATATGGAAGGCATGAATTGAAAGGGGAGATGAAAAACATTAAGCCTCCAACATTCGATGGAGAACATAAGAAGGAGGAAGATGCCGAGACATGGTTGCTTGGCATGAGGAAATACTTCCAACTACAGAATTATTCCGCCCATGAAGAAGGAAGAATTGCAATGTATCAACTGAAAGGAAAAGCATCCATGTGGTGGGATCAGTTTCTGTAGGTGCAACACATCAGAGAGAAAGAGATCACTTGGAAGGAATTTAAGAGTTATTTCGAGAAGAAATACCTGACAAAAAGGTACTACGACAGAAAGATGAAGGAGTTCTTTGAACTCAAGTTGGGCAACATGACCATTGATGAGTATGAACGAAGTTTTTTGGAACTACTGAAGCATGTTCCGCTCATCAAAGACGAGGCTGTCAAAATTCAGAGGTATCTGAGTGGACTGCCACCTTCCATTGGTGACAAGATTCAATATGACGATCCTAAGACCATGGAAGAAACCATAAGAAGGGTGAAATGATTATACAAACAACAAAGAGAAAAGCCTACCTTTCAGAAGGCTTAGAATGACCAGAAGAGGTTTAAGAAAGAACAGAGGCAGAAGGGAAACATGCCTCCCTTTTTCAAGAATAGTCCTTGGGGACAATCATCTTTTGGAGAGCCCAAGAAAATTGAAGGGAGTGAGAAGATGCCAAGACCACCACCTATTGAGTGTTGGGGTTGTAAAGGGAATCATAGGTACAGAGACTGCCCCCACAGAAAAGATAAAGCGAGGACTATCCATACTATTCAGCAAGATGAAATAATGGAGGATATGGGCAGTAGAATGCTGAGGATCTACGTAGCCTTTTACAACAAGCAAGAAGAATTTCAATCGCACGTGATTGAAGTGGAAGGTATGATTAACAACTGACCACTTGTTATTTTAATTGATTCAGGGGTTAGCCATAGTTATATAGATCCAAGAGTGGTGGACAGTTTGCATCTAATGAGAAGCAAACATGAGAAGTATTGGTTAGTGCAGTTAGCCACAGGGACCAAGAGGAAGGTCACTGAATTGGTTAAGTCTTGTTCAGTAGACATGAAAGGAATGAGCACTAAGGCTGAATTGAACATTCTTCCTTTAGGCTCATACGATTGCTTAATCAGGATGGACTAGTTGGACCAGCACCATGCCCTTCTGGATTGTCGTAACAAGAGGTTTACATGCCTAGACGAAGACGGAAATCAAGTAACAGTCCAAGGAATTCCCAGAGCCATGGATGTTAGGGAAATCTCAACCATGCAGTTGAAGAAATGTTACCGAAAAGGTTGTCAATTATTTGCAGCCCAGGTGGAAGAAGCATCCTGCGATGTAGTCTCAAATATGGAAGATCACGAGGTACTCAAAGAGTTCAAGGATGTATTTCAGGAGGTACTGGGACTACCTCCGAAGAGGGACATCGATTTTTCTATAAATTTGATGCCTGGAGCAGCTCTAGTTTCGAAGGCTCCTTATAGAATGAGTATGCCAGCGCTGAAAGAGTTGCAATTGCAACTCGAAGAGCTACTAAAGAAGGGATACATTCGCCCTAGTGTGTCACCGTGGGGTGCCCAAGTTCTATTCATGAAGAAGAAAGATGGGATGCTGAGATTGTGCATTGATTTTCGGTAGTTGAATAAGGTCACTGTCAAGAACAAGTATCCTCTACCAAGGATTCATGATCTTTTTGATCAGTTGAAGGATGCGAAAATATTCTCAAAAATAGGCCTCAGATATGGATATCACCAAGTGAGAATAAATGAGGAGGACATCGGCAAGACGGCCTTTACAACGAGGTATGGTCATTATGAATTCACAGTGGTGCCGTTTGGACTGACAAATGCACCTGTTGTTTTCATGTGCTTAATGAATGGAGTGTTCAGAGATTATTTGGACAAGTTTGTCATAGTATTCCTGGACGATATCTTCGTGTATTCCAAGACAGAGGAAGAACATTAGCAACACCTGAGAATGGTGTTGTAGGTGTTGATAGAACACCAGATGTACGCAAAACTGAGAAAGTGCTCATTTTATCAAAGGAAGATTCATTAGTTGGGGCACATTATATCAAAGGAAGGGATCATTGTGGATCCTGAAAAGGTTGAGGCCATTCGAGAATGGTCAGCGCCAAGGAATGTGGCGGAAGTTAGATATTTTATGGGTCTGGTAGGATACTATAGAAGGTTTATAGCTGAATTCTCAACGATAGCTCATCCTATAACTTCCTTGCAAAGGAAAGAGAAGAAGTTCCAGTGGACTAAAGAATGTGAAAACAACTTCCAGTGATTGAAGCAGTTGCTAACCAGTGCTCCAATCCTGAAGATTGCAGATCCAAATAAGGATTACGTATTGTGCATCGATGCATGTAAGGAAGGGTTGGGAGGAGTTCCCAACCAAGAGGGATTTCTAGTTTGTTATGAGTCCCGAAAATTAAAGGAGCATGAAAGGAATTATGCCACTCATGATTTAGAGCTGGCAGCAATCGTCCACACATTGAAGAAATGGGGACATTACCTCATTGGAAGGAGATTGGAATTAAGAACAGACCACAACGGTCTGAAATATTTATTTGAACAACCGACTTTAAATGTCAGGAAAATCAGATGGCTAGAGTTTATGTGCGAATATGACTTTGATATCAAGCATATCAAAGGGAAAGAAAATAAGGTGGCCGATGCACTCAGCAAAAAAATGCACAAATTACATGCTACATCCATTAGCATGTACAGGACTGAGATTAAAGACAGAATTTTGGAAGCTGCAAATACTAATTTGTAGTACAGAGGTTTAGTAGCAAAGCTACAATAGCGTGAGAGACCACAAACCAAGGAAAGTTACACCTTGGGAACTGATGGCTTACTTATGTATAAAAACATAGTGTATGTACCCAATGTCCAAGAATTGAAGTTGGCAATTCTAAAAGAAATGCATAATGTGGATTATGTTGGACATCATGGATATCAAAAGACTGCGGCAGCAGTCAAAAGCCATTATTTTTTGGCTGGGAATGAAAAAATAAATCGCTGAATACATCGCTAGATGTATGGAGTTCCAGAAGGTTAAGGCTGAGCATAGGCACCCAGCAGGGTTTCTATAGCCTTTACCCATTCCTGAATGGAAATGGGACATGGTAACAATGGATTTTATCACAGGATTGCCTAGAAAAATCAAGCAGCATGATTCAATCATGGTGGTGGTGGGCAAGCTTACTAAAGCCACCCATTTTATTCCAATAAAAACCACTCATAGGGCAACAAATGTTGCTGATATCTTCTTAAAAGAAGTGGCATGCTTGCATGGAATTCCTAAGACAATTGTTTCTGATAGGGACCCGAAATTCACCTCGAATTTCTGGAAAGGATTGTTCAAGGGATTCAGAACGAATATGAACTTTAGTACAACATACCATCCTGAGTCTGATGGTCAGACAAAAAGGGTGAACGGGGTAATAGAAGACATACTGAGAATGTATGTGATGGATAAACCATCAAGGTGGGAAGACTACCTGCATTTGGTAGAATTCGCCTACAATAATGGGTATCATGCATCGTTGAAGATGAGCCCATTCGAAGCACTTTATGGAAGAAAGTGCAACACTCTAGTGAGCTGGGATAATCCAGTTGACAGAGCAGTAGTTGGGCCTGAGCTGCTCAAAGAGATGGAAGATCAAATGATAAAAATTAAACGGAATCTGAAAGTTGCCCAGGATAGGCAGAAAAGTTACACTGACAGTAACAAAACCCATAGAGAATTCAAGGTGGGTGACCATGTTTTCCTGAAAGTGAAAACTAATAGGAGTTCCCTTAAGTTGGGAAGTTGCGCCAAGTTGGCAGCAAGATTTTGTGGACCATTTGAGATCCTGGAAATGATTGGGCCAATTGCATACATGCTTGCACTACCTGGATCTATGATTGTACATAATGTGTTTCATGTTTCCCTGCTTAAGAAATATGTACCTGATGCTAATCATATTATCGATTGGAATGTGATTCAATTGGAACCAGAAGGTGTCCTGCAAGTGCATCCTGTGCGCATATTGGATAGGAAAAGCAAACAGTTCCGAAATCGAGCTATAGAGCTTGTAAAGGTCCAGTGGACTTGGTACAGTCCTAAGGACGTGACATGGGAGCATGAAGAGATTATGCGGGCAGAGTACCTGCATCTTTTTGAAAATTTTGAAAGGCTTGTAGAGACAGTGTAAGTTGCACTGAGGACAGTGCAAAAATAAGGGGAGGGGGATTGTAGTCTCCCCATGGTCGAACCCCATTGCAAACCATGTTCTGAAAGAAATTGTAATTATGTTTTATAGGCTGGTGAGCCAAGTTTTTATAAGCTAGTGGCTTATGTGTTTGTTAATCTAGGGAGCCTAAGGGTTGGAGGCCAAGGGCCTGATTTTGTACTTGTATGTATGCAGAACATTTAATAAAATTGTAAACACCGTCAAGTACAGACCAACCACAATGAATGAGTGAAGGGGGACTAAGAATCCATAGAGAGGGCAAGGAATTAGAGGATGGAAGGTGGGAAAATGGGCTAAGTGTTTAGCCTAGGGGGCTTAAGCCTGGGAATAATATTTTATTATTATTCCAAAAGAACATGTGCCATTTATGTTTTATCCTAAGTTTCTGGCAAGGGGAGGATGTACAAGGGTGATGCGTGTTGGTGGAACGCATGCAGTTCCATGGGTGACAAGTGTCAACCCTGGTGCATGCAAATAAAATAGCCGAGATGAGCCGTGAGAGGGGTCCCTCCTCCATTCGACCTGATTGCATGAACGTGTATGGAGCCCTAGATAGTACGACCAACCCGGCCCCTACAAAGAAATCCTCGTGCGTTCCTGAGAGTCAAAAATCCCGTGTTGTCTTTGATAGTCCGTGTGCATCCTCTGTCCAACTGATCAAACCTGTGCATGGAGGCTCTGTCCCTAAGCTGTAACCCTGAACCATTTCGCCATTGTTGAACTAGATGGAAAGCCTGTGTTTGGCTCTGTAAATCCGTGTACACCTCTATTCTGTGAACGAGAATCCTGTGTTGATTTCAGGGAAAGTCTGTGTTTGTTCTGGAAAGCCAATACACCCCTTCTCTGTTCTAAACCATGGAGTCTGAATCGACCCCTACGTGGACAACTCGTCACGCATCCCTGAGAATCCAGAGTGTGAGTCTATCCCATGTTACACCTGTATGGAGCAGCCCTAGGGTGTTCGTGTCTAGATTCCCATTGATTGTGGTGGACATGTAGTGTTTAATCCTGTGTGTCTTGTTGGCCACTTTGTACAACACTCTCTCCAGGTGAGAGAGGTGGTTGAAGTTGGAAGAATAGGTTGTTGGGCCTGTGAGCGACTCCCTCCAAGTAAGAGAGTGCACAGAGGAAGGAGAGAACTTCTGGAAGGAACCTTGTAGCTGCCACAGAGCCCAGAAACTTCTGGTCCAGCCTGTTGTTGTAACCCAAGCCAAGGGAGGTTAGTAGCCGAAGGACTGTCCATGTGACAGAGAAGGTGTGTACTCCTGGGGTGGAACAGGCATGTAAGGAATGAGGGTTTGTGGGTAGTGAGCGTGAGAGGTTCCTGGGAGGGAATATCATCCTTGTGGATGTGTGTTGTTTCCCTGTAACCTCAGCCTAGCCTAGGATTCCTTGTCTTGGGGTGGAGCTTAGTCCCAGCTTGAGGGTGACCCACTGTTGAGCTGATGAGCAGTGCGGTCTATGGCTGGGAGGTTCGTGGAAGGCCTGCACTTGGGTGGTGGAATCTACCGTTGTTAAAAGATAAGTATCTGATTATGCTTTAATCATGTTTTTCATGACTATGTTGCTTATGTTTTCATGAATTCTGTTGTGTTTATTAATTAATATTGAATGCTATTGATTGCTAATTATAGCAGTAAATAATATGTTTACTCTGTTTATAAATGTGTTTAACTTATTTTAAATGCATGTGATTAATTATTAGTGAAAATGTTGTTATTCCGCGTAGTAATACCTACGCAGTAGTGAGTGAAAAGGGTGTTATAGTTTGGTATCAGAGCAAGGTTTCGACATTGAGCCTAGATGGGCCAGTGGAGCGGTCTTTGGACCGAGAGTGCGAGCAAATTGGGTCTAGAAGGCCAATTTCGGACCTTGGTTTGCTCCGAAGTGTCAAGGAGTTACTTGACGAGTTTTTTTTTAAGGTCAAGAGGTTTAGCGGCGTGTGAAACCGCAATTGGTGTGGTCTATGGCCACGGGGAGATAGGTCTCCACACCAATAGTGTTAGAGCCTTAGGATCTGTTCGGGAGGGAAGGTGAACCCTTGTGACCGTCAGATCTGGAGAGTGTGCGTAGAGTTTAAATCCCTTTTGAAATTGGATAGGAGTGTGGGGATATCGATACGCGAACTCCCGAAAACCCGAAAACCCGAGAAGATCTACACTGTAGATCTAGGAGGAAGGCTCGACCGTTAGATCTAGCGGTGTCACACTCGATTTAGTCATGAAAACTTTTCGGATTTCGCAAAGTCGCGAGAGGAAGTGAGGAAGGTGAACACCTCCGAAACCTGAAACGTCGAAACGATCTACACCGTAGATTGCAGGAAGGTGGTCGACCATCCGATTCAGTGGAGGAGTAAACCGTAGTTTCGATATTTCGGCAGATGGAAGTCCGAGATGTGGGGTGCACGAACTCTCGATGCCCGAAACCCTGAAATGCCGAAAAGATCTGTGTCGTTGATCTGAGGAGGGGATTTGACCGTCGAATTCCTTGCTTGGAATGGACATGGGCGCATGAATGCTTACCACGTGCTAGTGAGTCGAGAAGACAGGTGAGAGTGGTGGGACCCGAAGACGTCACCGAAGGTGACATGGACCCTCTTGAACGTACCACATGCCACGGTGGTGAAGGGCGACAGCTGTGCTATGGGCCCGGAGAATAAAGTAATTCGTGATTTCGAAATTCACAAAGGAGGAGCACGAAGGCTCAACATTCCAACTCGCGAAGTCGCGAATTGGCAAAGAAGTGCTAGTACTTAGCCCTAGCCTACGTTCATGTGTAGCAGGCACTAGCGAGGAGGGAGCCATACCCGTATCGCATCTCGGGCATCGGTGCCTGGAGGAAATGAGTTGAGGGTCTTTGACTCACGAACTCGTGAGATTGCAAGTTGCGAAAGGGTGACTTCGGTTATGAATATTTAACTATTGGATCGTCGTGGATTGAGATTCCAAAGTTCCGAAGTCCTAGAAATTGCAGAGCCAAACGAGAGCTCAGAAAAGTTATTTGAATTGAAACGTATTTTGTTCTTGTTTGTATTGGCTTATAAATGTTGTGGATTGTTCGTGAAGTTTTAATGGCCTGACAAACTTCGAATTGAATTGCACAGTGTGTTTGCGAGTTCAACAAGGGTTAGAACTCTAGTTAACCAACGCCGAGTATGGAGTGGGAAAAGGTGCAGATTGCTCCCGAAACAGAGGACGAACGAGAAGGAAGGGATGTCAATGTGGAAGTAGAGGGATCGAACTCCAATGGGCATGGAAAAGAGACGGATAAGAAAGAACATATGATGAAATTTATCGAAAGATTGCAGAAAGATGCCCAGGCTCACCTAGTTGATAGTCGAAAGCTCATGAAAATCAGGGATCGACAGGGTGAATTCAACTTAAAAATGTTTAAGAGCCTAGAAAGAATAGAAAAGAAATTGAAAAAAGAGAGTGACACAAGCAGATCAAGAAGTGTCAGAACCACTGAGAGGAGAAGAAGATCGAGGACTGGTAACAGACATTACCGTCTCTCCCCGAAGCATTTTGGCAAAGAAACACATAGTAGTTCAAGCCCGTCCCCTACCAGAAAACACCGAAAATATGGAAGGGATGAATTGAAAGGAGAGATGAACAAGATTAAGCCTCCAAGATTCGATGGAGAACATAAGAAAGAGGAATATGCCGAGACATGGTTGCTTGGCATGAGGAAATACTTCCAACTGTAGAATTATTCCACCCATGCAGAAGGAAGAATTGCAATGTATCAACTGAAAGGAAAAGCATCCATGTGGTGGGATCAGTTTGTGCAGGTGAAACACATCAGAGAGAAAGATGTCACTTGGAAGGAATTTAAGAGGTATCTCGAGAAGAAATACCTGACTAAAAGGTACTATGACAGAAAGATGAAGGAGTTCTTCAAACTCAAGTTGGGCAGCATGACCATTGATGAGTATGAACGAAGTTTTTTGGAACTACTAAAGTATGTTCTGTTCATCAAAGACGAGGCTGTCAAAATTTAGAGGTATCTGAGTGGACTGCCACCTTCCATTGGTGACAAGATTCAATATGACGATCCTAAGACCATGGAAGAAACCATAAGAAGGGAGAAATTCTTATACAAATAGCAAAGAGAAAAGCCTACCTTTGGGAAGGCTTAGAATGACCAAAAGAGGTTTAAGAAAGAACAGAGGTAGAAGGGAAACATGCCTCCCTTTTTCAGGAACAGTCCTTGGGGACACTCATCTTTTAGAGAGCCCAAGAAAATTGAAGGGAGTGAACAGATGCCAAGACCACCACCTATTGAGTGTTGGGGTTGTAAAGGGAATCATAGGTACAGAGACTACCCCCACAGAAAAGATAAAGACAGAACTGTCCATACTGTTTAGCAAGCTGAAACAATGGAGGGTATGGGTAGAAAAATGCCGAGGATCTACGTAGCCTTAGACAACAAGAAAGTAGAATTTCAATCACACATGATTGAAGTGGAAGGTATTATTAACAACCGAGCACTTGTTATTTTAATTGATTCAGGGGCTAGCCATAGTTATATAGATCCTAGAGTGGTGGACAGTTTTCATCTATCGAGAAGCAAACATGAGAAGTCTTGGTTAGTGCAGTTAGCCACAGGGACCAAGAGGAAGTCCTGTTCAGTAGACATGAAAGGAATGAGCACTAAGGTTGAATTGAACATTCTACTTTTAGGCTCATACGATTTCTTAATTGGGATGGACTGGTTGGACCAGCACCATGCCCTTCTAGATTGTCATAACAAGAGGTTTACATGCCTAGACGAAGAGGGAAATCAGGTAACAGTCCAAGGAATTCCCGGAGTCGCGGCTGTTAGGGAAATCTCAGCCATGCAGCTGAAGAAATGTTACCAAAAACGCTATCAATTATTTGCAGCCTGGGTGGAAGAAGCATCCCGAGATGTAGTCTCGAATCTAGAAGATCATGAGGTACTCAAAGAGTTCAAATACATATTTCAGGAGGTACCGGGACTACCTCCGAAGAGGGACATCGATTTTTCTATAAATTTGATGCCTGGAGCAGCTCCAGTTTCGAAGGCTCCTTATAGAATGAGTACGCCAGAGCTGAAAGAGTTGCAATTGCAACTCGAAGAGCTACTAAAGAGGGGATACATTTTCCCCAGCGTGTCACTGTGGGGTGCCCCGGTCATATTCTTGAATAAGAAAGATGGGAAGCTGAGATTGTGCATTGATTTTCGGTAGTTGAATAAGGTCACTGTCAAGAACAAGTGTCCTCTGCCAAGGATTGATGATCTTTTTGATCAGTTGAAGGATGCAAAAATATTCTCAAAAATAGACCTTAGATCTGGATATCACCAAGTGAGAATAAATGAGGAGGACATCAGCAAGACCACCTTTAGAACAAGGTACGGTCATTATGAATTCACAATGGTGCCGTTTGGACTGACAAATGCACCTGCTGTTTTCATGTGCTTAATGAATGTAGTGTTCAAAGATTATTTGGACAAGTTTGTCATAGTCTTCCTGGATGATATCTTGGTGTATTCCAAGACAGAGGAAGAACATGAGAAACACCTGAGAATGGTGTTGCAGGTGTTGAGAGAACACCAGTTGTACGCAAAACTGAGAAAGTTCTCATTTTATCAAAGGCAGATTCATTACTTGGGGCACATTATATCAAAGGAAGGGATCGTTGTGGATACTAAAAAGGTTGAGGCCATTCGAGAATGGTCAACGCCAAGGAATGTGGCAGAAGTTAGATCTTTTATGGGTTTGGCAGGCTACTATAGAAGGTTTATAGCCATATTCTCAAGGATAGATCATCCTATCACTTCCTTGCAAAGGAAAGAGAAGAAGTTCCAGTGGACTGAAGAATGTGAAAACAACTTCCAGCGATTGAAGCAGTTGCTAACCAATGCTCCGATCCTGAAGATTGCAGATCCAAATAAGGATTATGTAGTGTGCACCGATGCGTGTAAGGAAGGGTTGGGAGGAGTTCTCATCCAAGAGGGATTTCTAGTTTGTTATGAGTCCCAAAAATTGAAGGAGCATGAAAGGAATTATGCCACTCATAATTTAGAGCTGGCAACAAACGTCCACACATTGAGGAAATGGAGACATTACCTCATGGGAAGGAGATTCGAATTAAGAACAGACCATATCAAAGGGAAAGAAAATAAGGTGGCCGATGCACTCAGGAGAAAAGTGCACGAATTAGATGCTACAACCATTAGCATGTACATGACTGAGATTAAAGACAGAATTTTGGAAGCTGCAAATATTGATTTGTAGTACAGAGGTTTAGTAGCAAAGCTACAACAACGTGAGAGACCATAGACCAAGGAAAGTTACACCTTGGGAACTGATGTCTTACTTCTGTATAAAAACAGAGTGTATGTACCCAATGTCCAAGAATTGAAGCTGGCAATTCTAAAAGAAATGCATAACGTGGCTTATGTTGGACATCCTAGATATCAAAAGACCGTGGCAACAGTCAAAAGCCATTATTTTTGGCCGGGTATGAAGAAATAAATCACTGAATACATCGCCAGATGTATGGAGTGCCAGAAGGTTAAGGCTGAGCGCAGGGTTGATGCAGCCTTTACCCATTCCTGAATGGAAATGGGACGTGGTAACAATGGATTTTATCACAGGATTGCCTAGAACAAGCAAGCACCATGATTCAATCATGGTGGTGGTGGACAAGATTACTAAAGATGCCCATTTTATTCCATTGAAAACCACTCACAGGGCAACAGATGTTGTTGATATCTTCTTAAAAGAAGTGGCACGCTTGCATGGAATTCCTAAGACAATTTTGTCTGATATGGACCCGAAATTCACCTCGAATTTCTGGAAAGGACTGTTCAAGGGATTCAGAACGAATCTAAGCTTTAGTACAACGTACCATCCTAAGTCTGATGGCAAGATAGAAAGGGTGAACAGGGTAATAGAAGACATACTGAGAATGTATGTGATGGATAAACCATCAAGGTGGGAAGACTACCTACATTTAGTAGAATTTGCCTACAAGAATGGGTATCATGCATCATTGAAGATGAGCCCATTCAAAGCACTTTATGGAAGAAAGTGCAACACTCCAGTGAGCTGGAATAATCCAGCTGACAGAGAAGTAGTTGGGCCTGAGCTGCTCAAAGAGATGGAAGATCAAATGATAAAAATTAAATGGAATCTGAAAGCTACCTAGGATAGGAAGAAAAGTTACACTGATAGTAACAGAACCCATAGATAATTCAAAGTGGGTGACCATGTTTTCCTGAAAGTGAAAACTAACAAGAGTTCCCTGAAGCTGGGAAGCTGCGCCAAGTTGGCAGCAAGATTTTGTGGGCCATTTGAGATCCTGGAAAGGATTGGGCCAGTTGCATACATGTTTGCACTACCTGCATCTATGACTGTACATAATGTGTTTCATGTTTCACTGCTTAAGAAATATGTACCTAATGCTAATCATGTTATCAATTGGAATGTGATTCAGGTGGAACCAGAAGGTGTCCTGCAAGTGCATCCTATGTGCATATTGGACAGGAAAAGAAAATAGCTCTGGAATCGAGCTATAGAGCTTGTAAAGGTCTAGTGAACCTGGTACGGTCTTGAGGACGGAACATGGGAGCATGAAGGGGTTATGCAGGCAGAGTACCCGCATCTTTTTGAAAATTTTGAAAGGCTTGCAGAGACAATGTAAGTTGCATTGAGGACAGTGAAAAAATAAGGGGAGGGGGATTGCAGTGTCCTCAAGGCCGAGCCCCGTTGCAAACCATGTTCTGAAAGAGATTGTAATTATGTTTTATAAGCTGGTGAGCCAAGTTTTTATAAGCTGGTGGTTTATGTGTTTGTTAGGCCAGGGAGCCTAAGGTTTGAAGGCCAAGGGCCTGATTTTGTACTTCTATGTATGCAGAACATTTAATAAAATTGTAAACACCACCAGGTGCAGACCGACCACGATGAATGAGTGAAGGGGGACTAAGAATCCATAGAAAGGGCAAGGAATTAGAGGCTAGAAGGTGGGAAAAGGGGCTAAGTGTTAAGCCTAGGGGGCTTAAGCCTGGGAATAATATTTTATTATTATTCCAAAAGAACATGTGTCATTTATGTTTTATCCTAAGTTTTTGGCAAGAGGAGGACGTACAAGGGTGATGCGTGCTGGTTGAACGCATGTAGTTCCATGGGTGACAAGTGTGAACCCTAGTGCATGCAAATAAAACAGTCGAGATGAGCCGTGAGAGGGGTCCCTCCTCCATTCGACCCGATTGCCTGTACGCGTACGAAGCCCTGGAGAGTACGACCAACCCGACCCCTACAAAGAAATCCTCCTGCGTTCCTGAGAGTAAAAAATATCGTGTTGTCTTTGATAGTCCATGTGCATCCTTTGTCCGATTGATCGAACCCGTGCGTGGAGGCTCTGTCCCGAAGCCGTAACCCTGAACCATTCTGCCATTGTTGAACCAGTTGGAAAGCCTGTGTTTGGCTCTGTAAATCCCTGTACACCTCTATTTTGTGAACCATAAGCCTGTGTTGATTTCGGGGAAAAGTTTGTGTTTGTTCTGGAAATCCAGTACACCCCTTCTCTATTCTAAACCGTGGAGTTTGAATCGACCCCTGCATGGACAACTCGTCACGCATCCCTGAGAATCCAGAGTGTGAGTCTATCCCGTGTTACACCTGTTTGGAGCTTCCCTGGGGTGTTCGTGTCTGGATTCCCGTTGATTCTGGTGGATGTGTAGTGTTTGATTCTGTGTGGCTTGTTGGCCAATTTGTACAACACTCTCTCTAGGTGAGAGAGGTGGTTGAAGTTGGAAGAAAAGGTTGTTGGGCCTGTGAGCGACTCCCTCCAGGTGAGAGAGTGCACAGAGGAAGGAGAGAACTCCTGGAAGGAACCTTGTAGCTGCCATAGAGCCCGGAGACTTCCGGTCCGGCCTGTTGTTGTAACCCAAGGCAAGGGAGGTTAGCAGCCGAAGGACCGTCCAAGTGACAGAGAAAGTGTATACTCCTGGGGTGGAACAGGCATGTGGGGAATGAGGGTCTGTGGGCAGTGAGCGTGAGAGGTTCCTGGGAGAGAATCTCATCCTTGTGGCTGTGTGTTGTTTCCCTGTAACCTCATCCTAGCCTAGGATTCCTTGTCTTGGGGTGGAGCTTAGTCTCAGCTCGGGGGTGACCCATTGTTGAGCTGATGAGCAGTGCGGTCTAAGGCTGGGAGGTTCGTGGAAGGTGTGCACTTGGTTGGTGGAATCTACCGCTGTGAAAAGATAACTATCTGATTATTCTTTAATCATGTTTTGCATGACTGTGTTGTTTATGTTATCATGAATTCCGCTGTGTGTATTAATTAATATTAAATTCTATTGATTGCTAATTATAGCAGTAAATAATATGTTTACTCTGAGTATAAATGTGTTTAACTTATTTTAAATGCATGTGATTAATTATTAGTGAAAATGTTGTTATTCCGCGTAGTAACACCTACACAGTAGTGAGTGAAAGGGGTGTTACAATTGTTTTCCTTAAACCTCCATTTAGTAGAAGACTTTCAAATTCTGCTAGAGAATAGTTTATGGTCATGTTTAAACCAACATTAGAGAGAAATTCAAATTAACATAAGACATCAACTTCCATCTTCTAGTTAAATTAGGAAAAGTTCTAAGAACAATCGAGTGCTAGAGCCAAGTTCTAAAGTTTGTGGTCATCTGTAGATTGGTTTTTGGTTTTGTTGTACAAGACATGAGCTTATGCTATACATTTGGTTTTTGGTAATCCCAAAAATACCAAATTCACCAGATTCAAAGAGCACATTCAACCATTGGCAACTATCCACTTTGAAATTTCAACTGCACACTTCTATATTTTATCTCTCTTTCCCTACTCGGATTAAGGGGGGGGGATGTTAGAAATGTAATGTGTTAGGTTTACTCGGTTCAAGGAATATGATACAAACCGTCATTATAAATACAAGAGATCTTTTGGAATATGAATCCAAAGTTCACATCATTGTACTTATGTGTATCATATGATTGAATAAGAGCAATTCACACTTATCTACTTTTACCTAGTTCAAGAAAATCTATAGAATTTCTTCATATATGTGTGTGTGTAGATGAGTAGATATAGGGCTAACTTGGGTCGATCTCCCAAGTTGGTTTCCTATGTTGTGTGTCTTACACAATGCCCTTGCCAAGTCAAGATTAGTAATTAGTGACCATAAATTGCTTCGGATTTCCCCATAAAATTTTCCTTTTAAAAAAATATGAATTGTTAAGACCAATTTTTTCCCTTCTTCATTTAATATAAATTCCATAATTAATTTTATATGTTTTTAATTTCTATTCATATTTTAGTCCACTTTTTGGCCAAATTTTGCTCCATATTTTCATTTAAATAAATAATTTTTATCATTTAAAAATAAGATATAAAAAATAAATTGAAAATATAATACTAAAATACAATAAAAAGTCAAGGATAACCATTTTTATTAATCAACATTCAGATCCATCAAAATGATGATCATGATTTTTTTTTAACTAAAATTAGGTGGAAAATATGACCTTATGTTGTATCCTATAATCTATCTCAATCTTATAATTGTAAAAATAAAGTGTAAAAACACGAAAGTATTTACTCACCTCTCACATTCTATATGATTAAAAAAATGTAACACTCAAACAAGTCAAGAAAAGTGAAAACTTATAAATTCCTCTTAAAGCAATTTATATCAAGATCATAAATGAAATTCCTAATGCTCCAAACCATAGACTTTTTAAAGGGTCTATAAATCTCCTATTGATCCATAATGGTACCTAGTTACAAAATCTATACTATCTTCACCATGGATAGCTTCTTCAAGTGTGGGTAAGAGTTCATGGTTAAGAGAAATAATGATTTTTACGATGTGTTCTAAATCCAATCATCCAATATAAGAAGCTTGGACCTTTTCAAAAAAATCCTAAAAGTTAAGGTCACCTTTAGGGTTCAACAAAGTGGTTAGTGTGCCCTCCAACTCCCACCTCTAGAGGAAAACGGCTAGGAGTAGCACACCGTCTCCCTCCCATCGATCGATGTCATGAGTTTATCCGATACCAGTGGAGTGGCAACAATCAACTTGGAAGATGGGGCCTTTCCAGTCATAATGGACTAATTTCTCTACTTTTATACCATTCACACGCATCCTTAATCCTGAGTTCTAAACATAACCAGAAGTAATTGATCATAAGTAATCGAACCGTGAGGAGCAACAAAAAGGCAGGATTTATTAAATATTGCAAAATAAATACAAATTATATAATCCACTTGCAAATAAACTCTTCTGACATATGGAGTTGAATATGTGGTTAGGTTTATAAAATATATATCCTCTTATTAAGACAAAGATGATGGATAGGTAAAATAACTAAACCCATCTCAAACCTACATGGATAAAACAGGCAAAGTGATTTTATAAACCCAAGGGCTGAAAGACATCTCAAACCTACATGGATATAACAGCCAAAGTGATTTTATAAATCCAAGGGCTGAAAGGCACAATGATACTGGACAGAACAACCAAACTGATTTGACAACTATAGGGGCGAGAGACTTAATGATAGAATAGTGTGCAACTTTAGCAAATTTAGAAAAAAAACAAACACCCGTGGTACTCAAACAACTGCAACGCCAACTGTGTAGCTGAGAAGTTAAGAGAGTCTGTCCAAAAAAAAATGTATAGTGTGCACTTTCTATACCTGTAACGTTCATTAACACATATATCCACATGGATTTATAGCCCATCCTCTATGAGCTAACCTCGTGGGATACGTAGTAATGGTTTTAATGGTGAAAACGATTTGCAACAGGCACACTTCAACCACTTACAGACAATCTGATAAGGAGAGATATTCATTGTGATTTCCCCACTTAACTAATGCACTGTAGTAAAAACGAGTGGGATAAATCACTTTGAAAATCTGAGCAACTTCTTATTCATATGCGCATGTGAATCTCGCATGTAGCATGTGAGAGATTGACGTCCATGGTGGGTAATTAAAAATAAAATCAATTTCAATATATTCGGAGGGTCGTTAATACAAATTAAAAGACAATTTCAATATATTCAGACTCAGTAAATATCAACTTCATCGATGGAGTAAATAAATTTACACAATATGGCTGTCTGCCTGTCAAATAAGTGATCCACAACAGAGGCACGACTAATTGCCAAAGCAATAGATCGAGAATTATACATAATCACATCTTGATAAAGAATGAAGGATTTAGTACCTTTGAAAAGGCGATCGTCTCTGTAGAAATCGGATCTGACGAATTCGCTTCAGCACAGGTAATCATTCACTTGAAACCACAAAACCCAAATACATACATCCTTGTAAAATGGGGCAGCGTAACGAATTTAAGAAAGAATTTGCGAAAATCTCACGGATGTCCAAAATTCTATACATTGGAAAACCTCAGAATCTCACTGATATCCAGAATTTCATAAAGAGTTTGCTAGAGTTTTCTCTTGGAAACCTCGTTTAATAAATAATACGAGCCCTAATAGTCAGGAAGAGTTTTGTACAAATCTAGGCCAGTCGGCGATGGTGACTGCAGCTGCATGGTCGAGGTGTTTAAGGGCTGTCTCTGTGGAGGACTAAACATTGGTTCAGAAAATCTATAAAAGTGCCTCGGAGAATAGAAGAAATTCTCAGAATTAGGGGTGAAGAGGGGAATATCTTGGAAAATACTGGGAGACAAAAGGTGCTGTGACGGGAATAGGAAATTGGGGGAGAAAGGAGAGTACGGTCCAATTAAAATGGGAGCACTAGAATCTCCCGCCGAAGCTGTTACTGCAGGCTGAGCACGATCGGTAGCTTCAGGACCAGAAGCCTTGCTCTCGATTTCCTGATTCCTATCATTTTTCAATGAAGTGGGATTGAAATCACAAGGTGTATCATCAGTACGAGGCGACCCCATACTCTGGTCTACAGATTCATCAGGCTGAGACGACGTTGTAACGTCCGAGGCTTGGCGTAATATTGTGGAGTCATGATCGGCTGTGAGATTTTCGCTTTTCGTACCAGAAGCAAAAGTGTCAGATGAGGATGAGCTCCCAGTGAGGCGTTGCACTAGAGTCATGAAATCCTGCACTTCTGCATGAATGACCTTAGGAGAGTGCATGTAGATTATGACTGGCTGTGACCTGTTGATGATCGGCATCGACGGAGCAGCTGGAACAGGAGGGGCAGGCTTTCGAATCTTGTGCGACTCCCTGGAGATTTTCAGAGGAGGCGGCCTCAGTCCCTGCAACTCCTTCATAGGCGCTCGAGAGCTCGTTCGCTGAGAATTCATGTCTTGGTAAAGCAAAACTAATTATATGAAACTTCTCTCGACCCGATTAGGATTATATTTTCACGGGATGGACAAAAAAATAAGCAATCCAAGTCAGGTCAACACCGGCTGTTCTTATTCAAAACTTCACGCTACAGATTCACCTTTAAACAACAAACCCCCAGTAAGTCGTTTTCGATATGGTAATGCTTATCCTCTCCCTTTCCAGCAATAAGGCTTGCCCACTGCGGTTCAAGTTGCTCGAAAAGAGGCCAGAGATCGACGGAAGGTAACCGTTGACTCTTCAATTCTCTGAACCGACGGTCATATTCAAAATTCCCAGTCAAAATCGTCGCCAATTCCGACTTGACAAACGGTTACACGACCGTAACTGTAATCCAAACCCTAATAGAATCCGATAACGGAGTCCGCCATCCCTGTCGCCTCCCGCCCGCCATGGAAAAATCTCATAATGACGTCAGGCTTACGCCTTCACGCTACTTGTTCGAATGTAAAGTCTAAACCGGTGGATGGCACAACCCAACACGTTCGAAGACAGCTCGAAGACAGCCAGCCTTCCATGGCTGCCATAATGTGCCATAATGTGCAGTAGTGCACCTCCATGTTCTTCCTACTCTTGTCATTATTTTATTTTATTGATGTTTGCCCGGGGCCCACCAGTATACTGTTTGACCTGATTAGCCAGTCTTTTAAAACATGTTTTATTTTATTGATGCTCTTCCACGGACTAGAAGTAGAATATTTGGCTTACCTTATTTCATTGACGAGCGCCAAAGGATAAGAAGCATAATATTTTACCTGATATGCAACTTTTTTTAAGCGGTGTTCAAATTTTATATGTGCATGCTAGTCATACAAAAGGTTAAGATATACTTGATTGAAAAAACCTCTACGAATAAAATTCGCAAGATATGAAACTTTTTAAGTATATTTTATTTTATTGACGTACTCAAGGAGTTAGTGATATAATATTTTAACTGATATGCAATTGTTATTCAGCAGTAATCAAATTTAAAATTTGCATGCTGGTCATTTAAAACGTTTAGCTACACTGGTCGAGAAAGTCTTCATGAATAAAAAAAAATTGTAATATATTAATTCAAGTTAAACTCTTCTTACTTTGACTTTACAAAACAAAATGATGGAAAAACAATAAATATATATATATATATATATATATATATATATATATATATATATATATATAATTAATGTGATATTGAAATTATTATTTTTTTAATATTTTATTTGTATTAATATTAAATATTTTAATTTCAAAACGTTTATAATATTAATTATTTTTATAATTTATAAATTTATTAAAATTATAGTTTTTAGAGTACAGAAGTTTCTTTCTTATTTCTTTGATTAAAAAAAAAATTAAATCAAATATTTTTTTTTTAATAATTTTTTTTTAAATAATTTTTTTAATTAAAAATTTTATAAATCAAAATTAAATTAACCACCACCACCATCAATAAAAACACACTTTATAAAATAAAAATTTAAATATTTTTTTAATAAAACAATTTCAAAAAACATATATAAAATTTAGTTTTCTCACTTTACTTTACTCTTTTATTAAATTGTACAGAGAATATAAGTATATATAGGTAATATGTTTTATTTATACAATTAAATAGGCAAATTGTTGCATCTATTAATTTTTTATGTCTCTTTTTTATTACAATGAGTTTCAATAATTTTTAAGTTGTGAGTGCATGAAAAGTGTATAATATACATCTCACCTATAATATTTAAAAAAGAAAAAAAATCCATTTTTAAAAAATTGATAAAGATTGATTTTAATCTATCATCATATAATAAGTGATATGTTTTCCTTTTGTAATGTTAAAAAAATGAATTAATGATATGTTTTTCTTTTTGTAATGTAAAGAAAAATGAAAATTGATCTATAAAAATAAAGTAATATATAAGATGTAACATTGTTTGGTATGACCTAGGGAAAGCACATGGAGGAATTTAGTTGCACTGATGGAGAAGAAAATTGCTCATAACATTTATCAACTTTCGATTCAAGCTCTACACACTTTCCTTAATCATGATGAAGTACAAGTTTAAGTGGACAACTCACCAAATTATGATAGTTATGTCTTTAACACATAAATGAAGCTTAGAACCCTCTACCAAGATTATCTCCCCTCACATTTCTAAGGACTTGTGGCCAACTACCTCCAAGATGGATATCAATGTTTAACAATTTGGAAAGGATGAGAAAATGATGATGTTAATGGAGATAATGGGGGACGATCATTAGTTTTCCATTATTGAGTAGATAGAGGTAAAGGATGCCAAGGTTTCAGAAAAGGTGTAACTTCACCAAAATTGGATCATGGAGACAAAAACGAGAAGAAGATTTTAGCTACTCATCCCTTCTAAGAAATCATACAAAAGATAAGTTAGGTGCCCATGCACCCATCTATAATAATCATACATTTAGCTTTGAGGGAGGTCCAAGTTATTTTTCTTAAGGTTTCTCATTGACATCAGGAGTCACATAGTGCAAAGGGTAGAAGAGATTGAAAATAGGGTTAGTGAGAGAGTCCTATCCTATGTTGAGAAGGATAGCAAGGTTCTCTCTAAAACCCCATCCAACCATATTAGAAGTAGATGGACCTTTTTTTACCAAGACTATAACATCATTCTAAAAATTGAAAGAATTGGTTTCCATAACCATAATGCCAAATAACAAGAATGATTTTTTTACCAAAACTATAAAATTATTCTAAGAAATGAAATAATATGTTGCCATAACCATGATGCAAGATAATGTGAATGAAGTAGGACTTGGTAGCCACAAAGGTGTGCACCAAGAGAACACCAAAAATGATGAGAGATATTATTGAAATCAAGAAAGACATCAACATGAAGCTCATGACTTTGGAAGTGTTATTGAATGATGAGGAAGGAGAACATCAACACAAATTTATCATTGTTAATGGCTTTGAATGGAATTTAGAGCTCACCTCCTACCTACTAGTTTGCTTAAAATGTGTATGTAATGCACTACTCTCTAAGGATGTTACATATCTAAAATTTAGAAGGGTTTTCTTTTATTCTAACCCTTAATGTTTAAAACATAAGTTGTTTTCTATATTCTATGAAAATGTAAGAAGAGTTCACTCTTGTAAGGTGTTCTCATTATGTTATGTTGCTTGTAGATTTTGTAATACATGTTTTATATAATATAAATTTATTTTCTATTTATCAAAATAAAATAAAATTAATTAATATAGATAATTTTAACAAATAAATTTTTAAGCATTTTGAGATATAATAAAAAATTAGAAACAAAAAAAAATATTAATAATAGATTTAATATAATTTTTTTTTTAATTTATCAAAATAAAATAAAATAAATTAATATAGATTATTTTAATAAATAAATTTTTAAACATTTTTAGATTTAATAAAAAAATTAATATATTTCATATATTAATATATGGATTTAATTAATTATATACTTAATATAATTAAAAAATATTAATGATTAATTAAAAAATTAAGATGAAAATGAATATAAATTAATCATAAGTTTGATGAAAATACTTTTTTATTTTATATTTAGTCAATAATGCTGAAATTGCCATGGGTAGAATCATTTCTGGCCTAAACACCTCGTGTTCAAAACATTCTTGCTTTTGACTAGTTTGCACCTTCTTCCTTTTTTCGTCGGTGTTACTACTTCCCCTTTCCCTTACATGGAGGTGGTGAAGAAACTCAATTATTAAAGTTTCTCGTGGAGAGATTCTCGCGTTTTTCTTAAATTAACTTATTTAATGAGTTAAACAAAAAGTTTATTAATGATGTTTATTGAATGAATCCCTCACCTACCTCACTTGATTCAGAAAATGAAAGGCAGCGGACATGAAAGTAGCTACTCCATCACCGTGCTGTCTATTTCCAGCCAACTAACCGAAATTCAACCCAAATTTTAATTTCTACCATGTTCTCTAATTCCAACCAGCTCTATAATTCCAACCAGCTCTAGCCACTTACATTTTTTCCTATTTCATTCCAAGCTAATAAGGAGCATTCCAATTTCTTTTCTCTAATCAGTTTTGCAACTAGATTTACCTGCTGCTCAAAGGCAATCATTGCTTAGCTAGATCACCATCATGAGGTGAACATGAAAATTTCATTAGTTGGGATATATTATTTTTATAATTTTTTTCTTAGTGGTGATATATATATTTATTTGTGAAGATATTCATTTATGTGTATGAAGGACTAGCAGTTAAACTCTTGGCTTCTCCTTCGAGCAATCCCCGTTGGCCACTCTTTAACCACTTAAACTCATTATATCCTTCTATTTTAACCACTTCGACTCCTTACAGCTTTACATTTACACCAATTAATTGTGAAAAGTAAATGGTTGGTGGTGTGCATTTTGGAGTTTGTTGTTCAAAGCTTTAAGATCCACTAAAGCTATAGGAAAGTATTGCTCTCAATTAATATACCCAATGATTTGTACATCCAAAGCTACAAGGATTTACTAGGGAGGTACTCCTATCAATTAATACTACCAAGTTGATTTTATTGGAAGATGAAGCAGAGTGTGTCAATATTCCTTTATTGAAGGTGTGTAATGAACTACCTAATGTTGGAATAATGTAGAAATGATAGGCAGATTGCTAGGGATTGGGTTGATGTGTTCAGTTTATATTTAGCATAGAGAGGTTTGAGATCCACACTTCATGGATCTATGATTTGGTTTGTTGTGACTATCTCACCTATATATTCTACTCTGATTTCATTAGTGAATCGAATTGGTTTTCACCATTCCTTTGAGTGAGTGAGCCTTCTGTGCTCTGCTCCATTTGCCTCTCTGTGTATAATTTAAGTTGGTATCAGAGCTCCGTTGAGCGATTGTGAGCTGTGGCGTAGAGGAGATCCATCTGCTACGAATACGAGGAGTGGATCGTTGTGTTTAGTGTTTGAAGAACCGAGGAGTGGATCACTGTGCCTGGTCGTAGTGAAGAAGACGTGGCGTTGAGGAGGATCACTGAGAAGGTGACTACGAAGGAGCTTGTAGCAGCGCTGGAGCTCTGTATAGATCAACGTCCCTTGCCTTGAAACATGTGGAGAATTGGAGATCATCATCTTCGTGCATAGAGCGAGAGAAGGAGCGAGCCCGCGCAGATGAAGTGAGTCCGCGCTGGAGGAGGAGTCCGTGTTGCGGACTATTGTGGCTATGATGATGTGCGCGACCTGCATTTTGTTCCTCCTGCGTTGTTCCTCCTGCACCAGATTGCTGTGTAAAAATTCAAGTGTTTCCAAGCGTTTCCAGTGATTCAGATTGTTGTTGCTTCTGCTATTTTCCTAGATTGTTGTGCACGTCGACCAGCCACTAATCTGTGTCTGGCAACCAGAACCTGACGTTGCCCGACCCTGTCGTGCTCCAGACGTTTCCCGACCCTGCCGCACTCCAGCTACTGCTCCAGACGTTGACCGGCGCTGCCTCCTGGCGCAACCTGCAAAAGAGCAAGGTGTGCCGTCTAATTCTTTCTTTCTGGAATTTTTTTTTTGTTGATTAGTTTTGTATTCACCTCAAAGATCAGGTGAAATGGCCACCGCCCAACAACATTTGGCTGATACATATATCAATGAGGCTTCCGAATTGAATGGAGAGAACTACGTCAATTGGAAATTCAAGCTGCAGACTGTTCTTGAATTATTTGGTGGTTGGATGATTGTGAATGGCACTGAGTTGAAGCCTACAGATCCTGCATTACTTGCAGATTGGAATAAGAGGGAAGCCAGAGCAAAGGTTACATTGCAAATGTCTGTGCAAGATAAGATTATTCCTCACATCAGAAATTGTGACACATCTAAGAAAACATGGGACATGCTCAAAAGTCTTTATGAAACCACCAATGCAAATCGGGTATTGTTTCTAAAGACCAAACTGATGTCGATCAAGATGGAAGCAAATGAAGGGGTAAGTAAGTACATCTCTCGCATCAAAGATTTAAGTGGTAATTTGGCAGCTATAGGTGAAAAAGTAGCTAGTACTGATCAAGTAACTATCGCTCTAAAAGGTTTACTTCCAGATTATAAAGTGTTTATTTCAGCACTTGCAGCGAGAGAAAAACCCCCAAATTTTGTAGATCTTACAGGTATTCTCCTTCAAGAAGAAGAAATGATGAAAAATTATGATCAGGATGCTAAAAGTTTAGATCTCGCACTGATGGCACGAGGTAAACATACGCACAGAGGTAAACAATGGATAAAACCATGGAGCAAATCATGGAATGGAGAAAGAGGCAAATCGTGGAATGGAGACAGAGGCAATTTTCACTCAAAACAGAAAGGTATGGCTCAAACTGATAGAAATAATGGAGATGGTCATTATTGGGGAAAACCAAGACAACTCAATAGAAATAATTATCAAAAGAAATATAACAGTAATAGAAGCCACAATGAAGGTCACAATTTTAAATTACAATGGGAATTTTGCAAACACAGACGATCCTGAAATTAATGGATTAAGAAATCTGAGATTATTTATTTCTGAGGATGCTCTGTCTGCTGAGACAGATGATAAGAATGCATGGTTTATAGATTCAGGTGCATCTGCACATATGTCCTGTAGGAGAGAATGGTTCGATGACTACAATGAGAAAATTGATGGTACTCATATCTATTTAGGTGATAACAGGTCACTCAAAGTTCAAGGTTATGGAATAGTAAAGGTGAAATTATCTAATGGTGAATTGAAACAGATATATAATGTTATGTATGTGCCTGGTATTAAAAATAAACTCATCTATGTTTCAACCATAACCGATTATGACCTAAAAGTAGAATTTGGCAAGTACCAGTGTCTTATCAAAGACATTCGAGACCACTACAAGACTATTGCTACAGGTTCAAGATGTGGAGGACTATATAAGTTGGATGTGTGCGCAGATAGTCATTTAGTACTGGCATACACAATCATCACCACAGAGAAACTCTGGCATCAAAGGTATGGCCACATAAACCATCATGATCTTATACTGCTTCAAAAGAATTCTATGGTCGAGGGTCTGCCTGTAATAAAGAATGTGCATTTAGAATGTAGTGCTTGTGCACTTGGAAAACAACACTGAGATGCATTCCCGGTGCATCAAGACAAGAGACATATTGATCTGCTTGAATTAATCCATACAGATGTACGTGGACCGATGAAAACTAAATCATTAGGAGGTTCATCATATTTTCTAACATTTATTGATGACAGATCTAGATACACATGGATCTATTTTATAAGAAGGAAAGGAGATGTATTTGAATATTTCAAGGAGTTCATAATCATGATCGAAAAGAAGACAGGAAAATGCATTAAAATTCTCAGATCTGATAGTGGAGGTGAACACGTGTCTGGAGCTTTCAAGAAATACTGTAAGGAAAATGGAATCTAGCAACAATTTACAATATCGCACACTCCTAAGCAAAATGGTATAGCAAAACGAAAGAACATGACACTAGTTGAATGTGCACGCAGTATGCTCCAAGGTAAGCACATTTCAAATGGCTTTTGGGCAGAAGCTGTGAATACTGATGTATATTTGAAGAATATCAGTCCGACAAAGAAATTAGAATTTCAAACACCATTTGAAGTTTTTAATGGATATAAACCCGAAGTTAAGAATCTACAAATTTTTGGTTGTAAAGATTTTGCACACATACCAAAAGATGATAGAAGGAAACTAGATGCTAAATCACTTGAATGTGTCTTTGTTGGATACTGCAATGATCAAAAAGATTATAAACTATTTCACCCTAGCTCTCATAAAATAATTGCTAGCAGAGATGTGGTATTCCATGAACATACAGATACTAGTGATAAAACTGATCAAGGGAATACTTATGCTAAGAATGATGAACATCTTAAATTAAGCCCAATAGTTGAGGAGAAGGAAGTAGAACAGCCACAAGAGAACCAGCAAGAACAGGGAAGCAGTAGCAACAGTAAAAATAGCAGAAGCAGCATGAGCACTTCTATCAGTTCAGATGATGAGACAGCAGAAAGCAGAAGGATAATGGATGGAACCCCTACAAGTGATGTAGTACTAAGGAGGTCTTCAAGACAGACTCGTCGTCCTTCAAGGTATGATGACTATGCTTTAATGACTAATATAATGCAAGTCAATGAACCAATGAATTACAAACAAGCCAAAGATAAAGAAGAATGGGTTGAAGCA
>ML792501.1:84172-107477 GCA_009831015.1 Picea engelmannii | reverse complement strand
TTTATATGTCGATGATCTCATCATTACAGGAAATGCATGTAAGTTGATTGCAGAAATAAAAAATCAACTATCACAGGAATTTGAAATGAAAGATCTTGGTGAACTACACTATTGCTTGGGAATTGAGGTTTGGAAACAATCTGACAAAACTATGATCACTCAAAGTAAGTATGTAAAGGAGATATTGAATAGATTCAATATGAGTGATTGCAAAGTATCAGCAATTCCTTTAGAACATAATGTGAAGTTATGCAGTCAAGATGGAATAAAGGATGCAGATGGAACTTTGTATCGACAATTGGTGGGAAGTTTGCATTATCTCACTACTACAAGGCCAGATATATCATATGCAGTCAACATTCTTAGTCAATTTATGGCCAAGACAAATGAAAGCCATTGGAAGGCTACAAATAAGGTCCTTATATATCTGAAAGGGACAATGAACTTTGGTCTTTTATATACTGATAAGTTTGATGTTCAATTGGCAGGTTTTTCTGACTCTGATTGGGCAGGAAATCCAGATGATAGAAGATCTACTACAGATTATGCATTCAACATTGGATAAGGAGTAGTATCATGGAGCAGCAAGAAACAACCAATTGTTTCTCTATCATCCACAGAAGAAGAATACAAAGCCATGGCTAGTGCAACATGTGAAGCTGTCTGGTTGAGGAGAATTCTAGAAGATGTTGGAGAAAAGCAAACAGAACCCACAAAAGTACATTGTGACAATCAAAGTGCAGTCAAGCTGGCATAGAACCCAGTTTATCATGCAAGGACAAAACACATTGAACTGCAACATCACTTTGTTAGAGAAAAGATTGAGTCTAAGGAAATTGAACTTATGTATTGTAACACAAGTGATAATGTTGCTGACACAAAACCTGTTGGCAAGATTCACTTTGAGGTCCTTAGGTAGAAATTAGGTGTTGTAGAAAATCCATTTCTACATTAAGGGGGTATGTTGGAATAATGTAGAAATGATAGGCAGATTGCTAGGGATTGGGTTGATGTGTTCAGTTTATATTTAGCATAGAAAGGTTTGAGATCCACACTTCATGGATCTATGATTTGGTTTGTTGTGACTATCTCACCTATATATTGTACTCTGATTTCATTAGTGAATCGAATTGGTTTTCACCATTCCTTTGAGTGAGCGAGCCTTTTGTGCTCTGCTCCATTTGCCTCTCTGTGTATAATTTAAGTCCTAAATGTTCAAGAACATTAGTGACAACCAATTCTACTACAAGATTTGTCCAAGAACATTAATGACAACCAATTCTACTACCATTGAACATTAGTGACAACTAATTCTACTACGCCATTGTCCAAAAACATTAATGGCAACCAATTCTACTATACCATTGCGCTTATATAAAAAATTCTTATATAATAACTATGTATGATTTCTTCTCTAGCACTTCTTTAATAATAATTATTTTCTCTATAAGTATATTCTTCAAATATTTTTAATGATCATTTTTAATCACTTTATTTACATTTTCTTTTCTACTCTTCTCTCAAGTCCCTTCCTTCAGTCATATCTATAATAATAAAACCTCATTATTTCCTTATTTATACCATTGTTTCAAATCATAGAATAATTCACATCATAAAATAGCTTAAATCAATATGGTTTCCTAACTGCATCCCCATTATTTCCTTATTTATACTATTTGTTTCAGATCATAGAATAGCTTCAAATCAATATGGTTTCCTAACTTCATCCCCTTGTAGGTGATTCATCACATTAGGTAGAGAATATATTCCACAAATGTCTAGTTTAATTTCCTCTGTTTTTACTGAATAAATTCTCCATAAATACTCTTTTAAGTTTTATTGATTTTTTTAATAAATAAAACAGAAAAATGAAAAACAATTTCCACGATGAAGTTGTGTTACAATTTTTTTTTATCAAATTATGATATAATACTCTAATATTATTTGGAAAAGTTAATTTTTTTTAATACATCCAAGCAGTTAATCAAAATTCCTTCACACATAAATAAATAAATGATTTAGTAGTTGTAACGTCGTAGAGGATGACCATTATTAAACACGGACTAAAATACCACATAATTGGTTTTGATTATATAATTTTTAGTGCCTACGCCAAAATTTCAATTAGGATGAATTCATAAATCTCTTTTTGAATTCAATACAATACAATTTTACATTGCTTAAATCTCTTTTTTAATTCATAAATCTATTCGACATCCTCAAAAATCCCATACACCCAAACCACCAAAATCTACAGTTACATCCATCTTTTTTAATTTCAAACCTGATTTGAAACAAATCTCATCTTAAAAATAACAAAAAAAATTAAATAAAAACCCAGAAAGTTTAGGCTACTTCATTTAAAACAAGATTTTAGAAAGGTAAACTTGGAGAATAACCAAAGTTTACATTATCATTCCATATACCTTGGCCATCCTCCACAATGGAATCGATAAACCTTAAAAGCCATCAATTTCACCTTCGCTCCGTTTTTACGACTTATTTTGAAGTTCAAATACTATGCCGTTGTCCAGAAATTTAACGAAATGCATGGCTAAAATACAACAGAACCTTCTGTACGCTGTGGTCGATTTGCATACTTGATCTATATGGGCGGTTCCTTATTTCTGCCACTTACGCGCTCAAATTACAATATTAACATGGGCGACGGGTATTATAAAGATGTCCAGTGGCCCACAGTTTGACCATTGGAGCCTCACGCTTGGTTGCCAAGAATATTGGAGATGCCATTTTCTATTTAGTGCTGGAGCTATGCATTTCTCAACATACTAAAACTCTTGCATTAATTTTGTTTGTCAGATACAGTGAATATACGAAATCCCTATGGACTGTAAACGCTGTAACTATATGGGTTTTGGCATGCTGAAACTCTTGCATTAATTTTGTTTGTCAGATACAGTGAATATACGAAATCTAGTTTGTCAGATACAGTGAATATACAAATTTCCTATGGATTGTAAACGCTGGATCTATTCAGGTCTCGGGAGACTAAAACTCGCGCATTAATTTTGTTTGTCAAATACAGTGAATATATGAAATTCTCCTAAAAATCCAATGACTTTATCGTCTTTTGTTTGGAGTGAGTGGTAGTAAGTGCAGCCTAAGAATCTTTGACAGAACTAGCTTTATCGTTTTCTGTGAACAGTTCCCTCAAATTAGTTTAAATGATACTTTTACATATCTCATTGGATATAAACCTTCCCAGGTCAAAGCACCGCATGGACAAAAGAATGGCTTCCAGAAAAGAGTGCCGGTGATTCACAGTGGGATAAAACTATTGGGTGAAGGAAAGGAGCACATTTTTAAACGTAACAGCATTATTTTAAGTTGCGTGATATTTATGGATATGTATGACGGGTGGGATTAACATTTTAAATTATGTTTAGTTAATTAGGAAAATTGACCTCGTGTGATGTAATAATATTGTCACGTTGCAATGATATATTTTTACAAGTTTAAATTTATTTTAATTTTATATTTTATTAAGTATAAAGGATTTTCTTAAAATACAAATTTAAGTAAATAAATTTAAATGGCCATGTAAATCTAAATTAGAGCATTTAATTATATTTAATTATATTGTTTAAATTTATTGAATCTAAATTTACTAATTGAATAATAAAAAAATAATAACACTGTTCATAGTTAGAAAATTGATAAATATAATGAATAATAAGAAAATGATATGATCAAGAGTTAAATATGTTGTATTATATACATCACTTAGTGATCAATCTGAATTTTGTTTTCTTCCATATTTCTTTCAGCGATGCTACTAGCTTTCTCATCCCTTCATATTGATGATATGAAAATGAAGGTTTAATTCAGAGAGCATTGAAATCTTTAATTTGAAATATTGTAGTAAAGGTGAGATCTTAATGATTTTTTTTTTCCTATATTTTGTCCAATGTCAATTCTTATAAAATTATGGATTGATATTTTCCAAGAAAATCTTGAAGAAAGTTCTGTATTTTTACTTCTTTCAAGAAGTATAATTGGAAAAATTTAAGGGAATAATTCACCATGACACCCCTCCATAGTTATCAAATATTACTACAAAATATGTGAGAGTTTCGGTGGTTAAACATCAAGGATTATACATGATTTTTCCTCAACAACTTTAAGGGCACCATTGACAAGTATTCCATCAGTAGCCAAGTTTGACTTAAACATCAAATTAGCTCCCACTATGATAAGCAATTATGATTTCACCCATTCCTCATTCAAACCAAAACAATAGTTCATTCTTACACTCTGAATAAATCTATGGCCTTATCAAATGACTCTTTCTTGGAACCATCCAAACAAGTATATGTTCATGTCATCAAGGATATCCATTACATGCATTACTGCTACAACATCATTACATGCAATAGAGTGATCCATGGATCTCAAACAATGTTTATTGTGATTGTGAACATCATCAAGCACTACAAATAAATCCATGGCCTTATCAAATGACTCTTTCTTGGAACCATCCAAAGAAATATATGTTCATGTCATCAAGGATATCCAACCTCATACAATGTGTATTGCATCTCTAGTATTCATTAGTGGATGCTGAAAATGTTTCTTACTATAGCTTCATCCATCTTACTTGAATACTATATCAAGTCTCACAATAGATGTGAACAATTTCTATAATTATTTTGCATGACCTTTGCATAGATATAGAGGTTTATTCAAAACATGAAGAGGTTGCCCCATATCAACAACCAATATAATTGATCTTTATACAAAAGAAAAATAAAAAATTTCAAGAAAAGATTGAGGAAGTCAAGCAAAATTTTTATCAATAAATTTTTAACTATAAAACACATCTCATCAAGAAGGGTATATTTTCCATGTATTTTCTCCTCTTGTAAGCTAATTAAACATGGCCTTTGTAAATCAGCTATGTCCCCAAGTGGTATATGAACTGGAAAGTGAACTATTGATGTTGATACATTGAGTATTGCAACATTGGTAGGGTGTAACGAACCTCCTCGTTACGCTGACGAACCTCTGAGAACAAGTGCATTTTTTTTTCTTTTGTTTAAAGGTGTGTGCGTGCGTGTACAAGGGAAATAATGCGTCGCCACCCGACGCCGAACAAGACACGACCACGACAAGCACAATAAGATGACATAAGACACACCTCGAGTAACTGTAAGCAACTAACGACGATCAATCGACAATAATTAAGACCGACTACCTGCCTGTCCTACCCTGCAATGGTTAGGACCTCCAAGACACATAAGCAATGCTCAAGCCCAAGTTCCCATCGATTTTAACCATTTAAGGTCTCAGGGCTGGCAACTGTTTTGAGGAACATGGAGATGTCTACTTCCCGCCCGACACAAGCAGACCAAGCAAAGAAATATTACACTCAAGCACAACAATACTTAAATGAGCAACCACGTCCTCTACGGAGAGCGCAAGACAAAAGGATTCAGACAACGAACAACCAATATTAAGACAAGGCAATATCTTTGACTCAACAGGGATTAATTACAGACCAAAATCTCCATTTAATTTCCATGAATCGACGGGTACCTTGAACATAAGGTAAATCCAATAAAATTCGGTTCCCCATTTATTAAGTCCTAATAACTTATTGTACTTAGTTCAAGGAGATTACAATTGTATGCTATCCATCACAGTAGGGATGATAATAGCATCACCATGCAATAATACCCATATTCCTTTTATACCACAATGACTTGCAAAAATAACAATCACATTATGTTTTAGGTGTTAACCATAATGGTAAAACTATGATATCATTATCATGGATGACCACACCATTACATTTTAAAATTTCAATAACTTTGCACTAAATAACCAGGACATTTCCTTCTATAAGATGTCTAACACTAACATTACACTCTATAATATATTGCAAAAACATTTCTATTACATAATTCAGAAACAAACAAGAGAAAATATCATAACTATAAACACAAAGAAAAAATGAGTAGTCACAGGTCGACATCGATAATAGGTATGTGCATAAATGCCAGATATATCAAGTGTTATCAACCTTACAATGTACTAGTCTAATATTAAGGTCACCTATTCTCCTTGAAACTTCAGTAGTACCTGTGAGAGATAGTTGTTGGAGCATTTAATTCGTATAATCCGTAATAGTTAAATCACTTGATTCTTCTATAACTTCTTCACTTGAATTATGTATTGACCTCAGTCCTAGAAAGCCTTTAATTATGAAAAAAACATTACTAACTAAAGTAGCATGCTGGTTTTTTTTAAACCTAACTAAATTAAGGTATTTGCAGTAATAAGGTAGAATGCCTTCAAGAAAATAAACAGGTTTCTATTTTTAAATGATAACAAGTAAGGTAGTTGTTGTTCTAAATTATTATCTAAGGTAAGGCAGAGTGCTATAAGAAAAGAAGTAGATTGCTATTTTTAATTATCAACAAAAGAGGTAGTGGTCGTTATTCAGCCAAATAAGTTTGAGCCCACTAGATAGAATTTAATGAGGCAAGGACACTACACTAGTAACAAGGCCATTACTGAAAATCGCCTATTAATCCAGCGAGCCTCAAGACTATTAGTAAGCACTAGCGATATTGTTAATATTTAAGTACTGTCAATCCCCAACTTTATTAATTAATTTAACCCAAAAATTAACATTGATCAAAATCAATATCATGCTATTATTCAACCTCAACAATGATATCAATTGCACCACGCCACCTGCAGTAGGAGCAACGTCAGTGAAAATCACGCTGAAAAAAAAAGAACCTGCTGTCAGAAAAAGTCAATCAATAAGATTAGATAATTAAGAATTGTGGGGTTACGGGGGTCATATCGATTATCGTTGTTTCGAATATGAATCAATGCTAGAGTGGGGGCAGTGCGTGAGGGAAATCCCTGGTATCCTGTGTCAGATACAGAATGTAGCTGCCTGTGCGCTCCAGTAAATACATAATGAAGAGTTTAGCAACCCAACCACGGTTAAGAAACTGGAATCACCATTCGAGGAGGCTAAAAGACAAAGAGTTCATGGTGGATCCATCCACTTACATTTCTGTGTGTACCATTCCAAAGAGAATTTTAGAAGTGGCTACAGGTGGTGAAGGTATCGATCCAGTGCTACTACGTGCCTGGTTACAGGACACGTGACTCTTAAAGGTTTTAGGAGGTGAAAGGTCCGACCAAATACATCTAGATCTAGTTTGTTTAGAACCCAACGCAAAAATTGCTAAATTTCTATAACTAAGGTAAACGTTCCAGTCTCACGGGCGTTTAAGGAAACGCTAACACTACCATAAGCGCCATCCTCCCATGAAAACTTCATTAACACCGTGTGGCTTACCCTAGCTAAATTCGAGCTTCAAATAATAATAATTATTTTTTTTTTTTAGTGTCGCCGGAGCTAAATAAAAATCCAGTTCGCTGCGATTTCTGATTTGAGAGTTTGATGAATTAAAAAAAACGAAAGGCTCTGGTTTATAACCAGAAAATTGTGACAGCTAGCAAGATGCAATTTAAATAAGGACCCAACCAAAACTGAACCCAACAATTCCCGTTAAACTTTAAGACGCGAGGGCTCCACAAAATTTTTGGTTTAAAGGATGAGCTACAGGTTTGAAAGGAAAGGAGATGGAACATAATCTCTGTGTTCTCAACAATACATTGTACTCTTCGGTTAATAGTGGAAGGGTAGCCTTGGCTTACAATGCCAGAAGCAATAGTCATAACTATGGGTAAACTACCGTTACACTAAATGGGCAGGCTTCTATCCGATGCGAAGGCTAAATCTCGGTTCCGATTACATTGTAGGGATGAAACGGATCGTCAATAACAAGGGTTCCAAAATCAAGAGGCAAGGAGTCATATATGCCCAGACTGTTACGGTGGTAAAAGAATACCACTACAGATTTCACTCAACCCCTTAGTTAGATATATAAATTCAGACTTATAAACTTTAGCATGAAAATTCAGAAATCAAATCAGACATATAAATTCCGTCCTAAAATTCAGATATATAATGACAGTCTAAAATTGAGCTAGGTAGAGGGATGGGTTCCCTATGCATCAAACCAAATACAATCACAAAGTAAAATGCCTACAGATCAAATCATGCATCCTACAAAATCTATCATTCAACCAAAGGTGTATCGTTGCCTGTACACCTGATCCGAGTGTCGTTGGCGCGCTCCATGCCGCTCCCGCTCACCGACCATTGAGACCTCACCGGTATCTCCCAGCCAATCGCTAGGGGTACTCTGCTTCCCCCTTAGCCCCCGAGCTGTAAAGGGGCCACACACTATCCAGATGGTATGTCTAGCTTCCCAGCTCGCCTCGCAAGGCCGAGCTACCACTCCTATCCATGCTGGAAAATCCCAACTCTCCACAAGTAATCAGTCAAGTCACAAATCCGGCAGCGTAACGTTACACTATCAACCGATCCCCTTCTTCCTCATCTTCCCTTTCTTTTATAGAGTTTTTAGAACCTCAAAATTTTCCTAAATCACATTTAAATTAAGTTTTAATAAAATATTCTAAATATTTTCCTTCGCACAAGTGTCGTTCATCCCCCTCTTTTCTCCAATAATTATTTTCTTTAAATTTATTAATTGTCTCAATTCCCTCACCCACCTAGAGTTGCTCCTAAATTTACTCCTAGGTGTTCCTAGATCCCCTTACATGTTTTAAATACTTTCCCCAAAAAGACTGTTGCTAATTTAATTTATTTTAGAAGGTTCTTAATTGCAGATTCCTTACTATGTTGACCTCGCTTTTTACCATAAGTTTCCTTCTTTCCTTTATTATGTTTCCTCCAATTCTTAGTTTCCTAATTTTTATTTTTCCCTTCTTTCCCCTTTTAATAAAGCCAAAATGACAGTTGCGCTATTTAATCTTTTCCTTTTATTATTAATCTAATATCTTTTTATACTTTCCCAAGTTAAGATTAAATTACTTCTTTGCAATTTTAAATCTACTAGTTTTAATTAAATTCTTACTCTCTTCATTTACCCCAAAAAGTTTATGAAGACTAGACTATTACTTAAGTGGGTTTTAGTTTAAATTTTTATTTTTATTTTTATAGGGTCTCTTTTTCTTAAGGTTAAACAAAATTTTACCCTAGAGAAGGTTTAGACTTAGATTTAGATTCTAAATAGGGAGAAATTTAATTAGGGGAGTTGGTTAAATATTTCTTAATGTGTTAAATGTCTTAGGGCCATCTAGGTTTGTTCCTTCATCAACATCAATGCGACATGCCCTTCAGGATGCACCACGTGCTCCAAGGGTGCCACTCGCCTCCTTCATTTATTTTGCACGACGTGCCCTTCAGGATGCACCAGATGCTCCAAGGGTGCCACTCGCCAACTTGTGTTTCTTTTGCGCGACGTGCCCTTCAGGATGCACCACATGCTCCAAGGGTGCCACTCGCCAACTTGATTGATTGGTAGACATCTATAACCCCTGGAGTCAACACTCCACCAGGTGAACTTGTGGGAGACTAAGGGCTCTAAGGAATAAGGCCCGCTCCTTATTGCACAGCCCTTAGAATCATCGTGAGCGACCGTCGCAGTCTGCCCTCATGGCATCATGGATCCTCTCGAACTAGGTAATCGTTAACCTACAGTTCGAGCCATGATGGGAGTGCTAGTAGGTTGTGGCAGGGTTGCTGTCCACACCTCTCCCTCAACCTCTCTGGAAATCGTGTGTGGCCCCTTTACTCCATATGTGAGTCTGGTCGGCAAGCTATCGTCAGCCTGCATCATCAACAATCATATCAGAACATGACCACATCATATCATCAAATCAAATATACTAAAATCACAGTAAACAATCAACCCCAAAGCACACTCCCTGACTCGACCTGGAGTCCAAGGGGTCCCGTCGATGCCTCTACATCCTAAGGGTCAAAAACCTTGCACACTTAGTAAAACCGAGTCAATAGCACCTGTCCATGTCGAAGCAGTAAAACATTATGTCATCTATCATATCACATCATAATCAAGGATAAATGTTTTCTTATCATAAAATTCCAGATCACTTGCGAGCAAGTGTCCTCAAAGAATAAGCTTTTCTCAGTGCGCCAGAGCGAGATGTTACATACACCCCCTCTTGGTCTAAACTTCGTCCCGAAGTTTCATGGTATAAAATCCGAAATAAATGTATCATAGTACCATAAGTCTATCCATCAAACAAAAATGGAAACTGTTGGTGCATATCATATGCGTCCTCCCAGGTCGCCGAGTGCGGACTATAGTTGTCCCACTGGACCTTGACCTGATCTACCATTCGATGACATAACTGTCGAATGTGGTGATCTAAGATGCGGACTGGCTCAATAGTGAGCACTCTCTTGTCCGATACCTGTAAGGAACTCATGTCAATCACATGTTTAGGATCACTAATATAGTGTCTCAAAACAGATACATGAAATACATCGTGCATACACCTCAAAGAATAAGGCAAGGCTAGTCGATAGGCCACGGGCCCCTTTCTCTCCATAATCACGAAAGGTCCCACAAACCTAGGAGAGAGTTTAGCTCCCTTTCCAAACTTGATCGAACTCTTATGCAGTTTAACCCGCAAGAAGACTCAATCGCCGACTTCATAACTACGGTCGACTCGGTGCACATCGACATAACTCTTCTGTCGATCCCGCGTTTCTTTAATCCTTTGTCTTATGGTTTGCATTTCGTCTTCCATTTCTTGGATCGCTTCTAGTCCCACCAGGACCCTATCCTCAAGTCGATCCCAACTCAAAGGCGTCTGACACGGTCGCTCGTAAAGAAGCTCGAAAGGCACGATCTTAATGGTGCTCTAGTAACTGTTGTTGTAAGCGAACTCTGCTAGCGACAATAATTCTTCCCAACACTTTTGTTGTTCCATCACGTACATGCACAACATGTCCTCCAAGGTTTGGTTGGTTGGTTCATTCTGTCCGTCAGTCTCTGGGGGATACGTAGTCCTAAAGTTAAGTTGGGTTCCCAAGGCCTCTTGGAAACTCGTCCAAATATTCCAGTAAACACCGATCCTTGATCGGATATAATCCTCTTAGGCACGCCATGGAGCCTCAAAATCTCACTGATGAAAAATCTAGCTATGTCAAGTGCCTGATATGTCGTACGTACAGGAATAAAGTGAGCACTCTTCATCAGAGTGTCTACTACTACAAAAATCGAGTCATGTCTCCTTTCCATTAGTGGCAATCCAAAAATAAAATCCATCGAAATAACTTCCCATTTCGATTCTGGAATGGCATGTGGTTGTAGTAATCCTGCTGGGTGTCTATGTTCAGCCTTTACCTGCTGACACTCCAGACACCTGGCCACATAGTTAACTATGTCAGCCTTCATTCCCTTCCAAAAGAATAAGGGCTTGAGATCTGCCCTCATCTTCGCAAACCCCGGGTGGGCCATGTAAACTGCTCTATGAGCCTTGCTCAGGATCAACATCTGCAACTCGTTGTTGGGCGGTACGTAAATCCGACCCTTAAACCTCAATAACCCATCGCTATGAAGAGAAAATCCCTCATATTGTGGTACCATCATTGAGTTTTGTCCGATAAAACCCTCGACCTCTTTGTACCAATCATCGTCATGCTGTAAAGTGAGAATCTTCTCACGTAGATTCGTCTGAAGAGGCAACACTGAAAATATGCGAGGTCTCCGACTCGAAGCATCCGCCACTTGGTTCACCATTCCCTTTATGTAAGTAATCTCAAAGTCGTACTCACTAAGCAATTCCGACCAACGCCATTGTCATGCGTTTAGGTCGCTTTGCGTAAAAAGTGTTGTAGTCCACAATGATCAGTCTTTAATTCAAATTTTCGTCCAACAAGATAGTGTCTCCAAACCTTCAAGGCATATACGATAGCTAATAGCTCCAAATCATGCATCGCGTAGTTTTCCTCATGCCTTCTTAGTTTCCTTGAAATGTAAGCGATTACTCGTCCGTCTTGCATGAAGACTCAGCCTAAGCCTTCCTTGGATGCGTCTGTGCATACCAAGAAGTTCGTGTCCATGTCAGGGACCTTTAGTATCGACACTTTTGTTAACAACTCATTAAGCCTCCGAAATGCTTCCACGCATTTCTCGGTCCAAACAAACTTCTTATTTTTCTTTTGTAATTCCATGATCGGATTTTCTATCTTCAAAAATCCCTCAACAAACCGTCGATAGTATCCTGCTAAACCCATAAATCTACACACCTCTATGACATTCGTCGGCGCAGGCCATTCCATAATAGCCTTGACCTTGGCTGGATCCCCGACAATACCTTCGCCAGAGATGACATGCCCTAAGTAGTGAATCCTCGATTGATAAAAAGAGCATTTGGACAACTTCCCATACAATTGGTGCTCTCTCAGACACTGTAGTACCAAGCCTAAGTTCTCGTCATGCTCCTATGTCATCCGAGAGTAGATCAAAATAACGTCAATGAATACTTGGATGAACTTGTCCAAGTACTCGTGGAACACCCCGTTCATCAAACTCATAAATACCCCTGGGGTGTTTGTCAGTCCAAACGGTAAAACAATAAACTTGTAGTGTCCAAATCTCGTCTTAAAGGCGGTCTTAGGGACGTCATCCTCCTTGATCCGCAACTAGTGGTACCCTGATTGAAAATCGATCTTGGAGAACACCATCCCACCCTTCATTTGATCTAATAAATCATCAATTCTTGGTAAGGGATACTGATTCTTGATCGTAGCCTTGTTCAGTTGAAGGTAGTCAAGGCAAAGCCTCCACGATCCCTCCTTCTTCCGAATGAAAATAAAAGGTGCGCCCCATGGTGACACACTAGGATGTATCAGTCCGAGGTCCAACAACTCCTTCATTTGCATTTTCAACTCTTGCAACTTCGGAGTCGACATCTGATAAGGCATTCTTGCTATTGGTTCGGTCCCCGGTTTCAGGTCTATGTTAAACTCCAATTCCCTTTCTGGCGGCATCCTAGGTAACTCCTCTGGAAATATGTCTGTAAACTCCTTCACCACCGGAAGGTGTTCTAGACCTTTCGCTACTCCCTTTTCGTTTAGCACAAGGATCGCATAAATCTTGCACCCCTTGCGCATACTCTTTCGTAACTGTAAGGAAGAGAATAACCTCAACAAAACTCCCTGGTTCTGTCCTACTAACACATGTCTCCAGCCTTCATCATCGGTCAAGCTCAATCATTTCATCTTACAGTTGAGTATCGACTCATGTGATTCCAACCAATCCATACCAATCACGACATCATAAGATCCTAAGATCAGGATGTACAAGTTGGCCCTCATGACCAACTCTCCTAGGTTAAGGTCACAGCCCGTAACCTTTCCTCCAACCTTCTATTTGGCTCTTGAAGCCATCTCCACAAAGCTAAACTCATCTTGTTCGACTTCCTGTACCTTAATTCCTTTTAGCACTGCACTAGAAATGAAACTCTCGGTAGCACTGGGATCTATCAAAATACTAAGGGTCTGGTCAGCGACAGTACCTGTCATCTCGAGCACAACCGACTGATGCTCTGCCTAGCAGTTATTCACCACTGCATGAATCCGATGGGCCTTTCCCATATCTCTCACTATAGTGGGTCTGGCTGATCTGGATGCTTTGGTCCTCTCCACAGGACAGTCGCGCTGGTAGTGTGGCTCCCCACACGTCCACCACCCCTTCTTCGGCCTAGTAGTCCTAGTACTCGAAGTAGAAGGTGACGGCCCACTGGCCTGGAACCCTGGTCTGTTTTGTTGAACAGGCCTAAACTGCTACTGCTGTGGGCGACGTTGATGCTGAAGCTGTGGTCCCTGATAAGGTGTTCGCTGCTGAGGCGGTGGTCGCCGGGGTCTAGTGAAAGTGGATCCCCTCTAGAAGCCACGATATCCCGACGTATGTCTCGTTGGTGTCTGGTGTTGCAATGTTCCAGATGAACCCTGCCTTGCTGGTCTCGCTGGCGTCCTGGTCTGACCCCCACTGATAAGCTCCTCCTTCGCTATGAGGGCCTTCCAGACGACATCATGCAAAGTTGAGGTATCAAAATCCTAACTTTTGCATGTAGGATTCCGTTAAGGCCGAACACAAACCGGTCGACCTTAATTTTCTCTATGTTAAGGTCTGGAGCATACCAGATCACCTCCATAAAACTTGCCTCGTACTCGGGCACCGTACGACCTCCCTGTCGTAATGCATTGAACTCATTGAGGTGACGGTCAATGAATTCCTCTGAAAGGTGCCTCTCTCGGAACCGTTCCTCAAACAGTTCCCATGACATGTCTTCGATGACCATGCTCAGTTGCGGTAGGAGCGTCTTCCACCATAGAAGAGTGCTCCCCCTTTAGTTGAAAGACCACCATGAGGACCTTCATGTTGGAGGTATCATCGCGAAGTGAAAATCACATCACCATATTCTCCAACCATGCCTCGGCGGCTGTGCCATCCGGGGAACCAAAGAACTTGGGAAATTTAGCCTTCTCGAGTTCACGGTGAATGCTACTAGTAATGGATGGTGCGTGCGGTGAAACCTCAGTGGGTGTCAGTGCCCTGGCTTCATCTCTGTCTAAGTGGCTGATCAGTGCCTCGGACATGCGTTGGAAAGATCTCATCATCCCGACCATGTCACCAACTGCTATCTGCTCCTGTCCGCGAACATGTTCACCTCCCTGGGGGTTAGAACCCTCAGGCGCAGATGCTACTGGAGGCGTCACGCCTCCTCCCCTAGCACCCTGTCATCTGCCTCCACGGCGTCCTCTAACCATGATTATCGTTGCACGAACACAATCAACTCAATCAACAACAGTATAATCAAATCCTATCAACGAAAGCTGTAGTGATCCCAAGTCACGGGTTGAACCTGGCTCTAATACCATATGTAACGAACCTCCTCGTTACGCCGATGAACCTCTTAGAACAAGTGCAATTTTTTTTTTCTTTAAAGGTGTGTGTGCACGTGTACAAGGGAAATAAATACATTTGACTCTACGTCGCCACCCGACGCCGAACAAGACGCGACCATGACGAGCACAACAAGACGACATAAGACACACCTCGAGTAACTGTAAGCAACTAACGACGATCAATCGACAATAATTAGCACCGACTACCAACCTGTCCTACCCTGCAATGGTTAGGACCTCCAAGACACATAAGAAACGCTCAAGCCCAGGTTCCCATCGATTTTAACCATTTAAGGTCTCAGGGCTGGCGACTGTTTTGAGGAACATGGAGGTGTCTACTTCCCGCTCGACACAAGCGGACCAAGCAAAGAAATATTACACTCAAGCACAACAATACTTAAATGAGCAACCATGTCCTCTACGGAGAGCACAAGACAGAAGGATTCAGACAGCGAACAACCAATATTAAGACAAGGCAATATCTCTGACTCAACGGGGATTAATTACAGACCAAAATATCCATTTAATTTCCATGAATCGACGGGTACCTTGAACATAAGGTAAATCCAATAAAATTCAGTTCCCCATTTATTAAGTCCTAATAAATTATTGTACTTAGTTCAAGGACATTACAATTGTATGCTATCCATCACAGTAGGGATGATAATAGCATCACCATGCAATAATACCCATATTCCTTTTATACCAAAATGACTTGCAAAAATAACAATCACATTATGTTTTAGGTGTTAACCATAATGGTAAAACTACGATATCATTATCATGGATGACCACACCATTACATTTTAAAATTTCAATAACTTTGCACTAAATAACCATGACATTTCCTTCTATAAGATGTTTAACACTAACATTACACTCTATAATATATTGCAAAAACATTTCTATTACATAATTCAGAAACAAACAAGAGAAAATATCATAACTATAAACACAAAGCAAAAATGAGCAGTCACAGGTCGACATCGATAAGAGGTATGTGCATAAATGCCAAATATATCAAGTGTTATCAACCTTACAATGTACTAGTCTAATACTAAGGTCACCTATTCTCCTTGAAACTTCAGTAGTACCTGTGAGAGATAGTTGCTGGAGCATTTAATTCGTATAAGCCGTAATAGTTAAATCACTTGATTCTTCTATAACTTCTTCACTTGAATTAAGTATTAACCTCAGTCCTAGAAGGCCTTTAATTATGAAAAAAACATTACTAACTAAAGTAGCATGCTTTTTTTTTAAACCTAACTAAATTAAGGTATTTGCAGTAATAAGGTAGAATGCCTTCAAGAAAATAAACAGGTTGCTATTTTTAAATGCTAACAAGTAAGGTAGTTGTTGTTCTGAATTGTTATGTAAGGTAAGGCAGAGTGCTATAAGAAAAGAAGTAGATTGTTATTTTTAATTATCAACAAAAGAGGTAGTGGTCGTTATTCAGCCCAATAAGTTTGAGGCCACTAAATAAAATTTAATGAGGCAAGGACACTACACTAGTAACGAGGCCATTACTGAAAATCACCTATCAATCCAGTGAGCCTCAAGACTGTTAGTAAGCACTAGCGATACTGTTAATCTTTAAGTATTGTCAATCCCCAACTTTATTAATTAACTTAACCCAAAAATTAACATTGATCAAAATCAATATCATGCTATTATTCATCCTCAACAACGATATCAGTTGCAGCGCGCCACCTACAGTAGGAGCAATGTCAGTGCAAATCATGCTGAAAGAAAAAGAACCTGCTATCAGAAAAAGTCTATCAATAATATTAGATAATTAAGGATTGTGGGGTTACGGGGGTCAGCTCGATTATCATTGTTCTGAATATGAATCGCTGCCAGAGTGGGGGCAATGCATGAGGGAAATCCCTGGTATCCTGTGTCAGATATAGAATGTAGCTCCCCGTGCGCTCCAGTAAATACTTAATGAAGGGTTTAGCAACCCAACCGCGGTTAAGAAACTGGAATCACCATTCGAGGAGGCTGAAAGACAAAGAGTTCACGGTGGATCCATCCACTAACATTTCTGTGTGTACCATTCCAAAGAGAATTTTAGAAGTGGTTACAGGTGGTGAAGGTATCGATCCGGTGCTACTACATGCCTGGTTACAGGGCATGTGACTCTTAAAGGTTTTAGGAGGTGAAAGGTCCGACCGAAGACATCTAGATCTAGTTTGTTTAGAACCCAACGCAAAAATTTCTAAGTTTCTATAACTAAGGTAAACGTTCTAGTCTCATGGGCGTTTAAGGAAACGCTAACACTACCATAAGCGCCATACTCCCACGGAAACTTCATTAACACCGTGTGGCTTACCCTAGCTAAATTCGAGCTTCAAATATATATATATATATATATATATATATATATATTTTTTTTTTTTAGTGTTGCTAGAGCTAAATAAAAATCCAGTTCGCTGCGATTTCTGATTTGAGAGTTTGATGAATTAAAAAAAAGGAAAGGCTCTGGTTTATAACCAGAGAATCGTGACAGCCAACAAGATGCAATTTAAACAAGGACCCAACCAAAACTGAACCCAACAATTCTCATTAAACTTTAAGATGCGAGGGCTCCACAAAATTTTTGGTTTAAAGGATGAACTACAGGTATGAAAGGAAAGGAGCTGGAATAGAATCTCTGTGTTCTCAACAATACATTGTACTCTTTAGTTAACAGTGGAAGGGTAGCCCTGGCTTTCAATGCCAGAAGCAATAGTCAGAACTATGGGTAAACTACCGTTACACTAAAGGGGCAGGCTTCTATCCGATGCGAAGGCTAAATCTCTGTTCCGATTACATTGTAGGGATGAAACCGATTGTCAATAACAAGGGTTCCAAAATCAAGAGGCAAGGAGTCATATATGCCTGGACTTTTACGGTGGTAAAAGAATACCACTACGGAGTTCACTCAACCCCTTAGTCAGATATATAAATTCAGACTTATAAACTTTAGCATGAAAATTCAGAAATCAAATTAGACATATAAATTCCATCCTAAAATTCAGATATATAATGACAATCTAAAATTGAGCTGGGTAGAGGGATGGGTTCCTTGTGCATCAAACCAAATACAAACACAGAGTAAAATGCCTACAGATCAAATCATACATCCTACAAAATCTATCATTCAACCAAAGGCGTACCGTTGCCTGTACTCCTGCTCCGAGTGTCATCTGCGCGCTCCATGCCACTCCCACTCACCGACCGTCGAGACCTCACCGGTACCTCCCAGCCAATCGCTAGGGGTACTTTGCTTCCCCCTTAGCCCCCTGAGTCGCAAAGGGGCCACACACTATCTAGATGGTATGTCTAGCTTCCCAGCTCGCCTCGCAATGTCGAGCTACCATTCCTATCCGAGCTAGAAAATCCCAACTCTTCACAAGTAATCAGTCAAGTCACAAATCCGGCAACGTAACGTTACGCTATCAATCGATCCCCTTCTTCCTCATCTTCCCTTTCTTTTATAGAGTTTTTAGAATCTCCAACTTTTCCTATATCACATTTAAATTAAGTTTTAATAAAATATTCTAAATATTCTCCCTCGCACAAGTGTCGTCCATCTCCCTCTTTTCTCCAATAATTATTTTCTTTAAATTTATTAATTGTCTCAATTCCCTCATCCACCTAGACTTGCTCCTAAATTTACTCCTAAGTGTTCCTAGATCTCCTTATATGTTTTAAATACTTTCCCCAAAAAGATTGTTGCTAATTTAATTCATTTTAGAAGGTTCTTAATTGCATAATCCTTACTATGTTGACCTCGGTTTTTACCATAAGTTCTCTTCTTTCCTTTATTATGTTTCCTCCAATTCTTAGTTTCCTAATTTTTATTTTTCCCTTCTTCCCCCTTTTAATAAAGCCAAAATGGTAGTTGCGCTATTTAATTTTTTCCTTTTATTATTAATCTAATATCTTTTTATACTTTCCCAAGTTAAGAATTAATTTCTTCTTTGTAGTTTTAAATCCACTTTAATTAAATTCTTACTCTCTTCATTTACCCCAAAAAGTTTATGAAGACTAGACTATTACTTAAGTGGGTTTTAGTTTAAATTTTTATTTTTATAGGGTCTCTTTTTCTTATGGTTAAACAAAATTTTACCCTAGAGAAGGTTTAGACTTAGATTTAGATTCTGAACTGGGCGACATTTAATTAGGGGAGTTGGTTAAGGATTTCTTAATATGTTAAATGTCTTAGGGCCATCTAGGTTTGTTCCTTCATCAACATCAATGCGACGTTCCCTTCAGGATGCACTACATGCTCCAAGGGTGCCACTCGCCTCATTCGTTTCTTTTGCGCGATGTGCCCTTCAGGATGCACCGCGTGCTCCAAGGGTGCCACTCGCCAACTTGTGTTTATTTTGCGCGACGTGCCCTTCAGGATGCACCACGTGCTCCAAGGGTGCTACTCGCCAACTTGACTGATTGGTAGACATCTATAAACCTTGGAGTCAACACTCCGCCAGGTGAAATTGTGGGAGACTAAGAGCTCTAAGGAATAAGGCCCCCGCCTTATTGCGCGCCCCTTAGAATCATTGTGAGCGACTGTCGTAGTCTGCCCTCACGGCATCATGGATCCTCTCGAACTAGGTAATCGTTAACCTATAGTTGGAGCGACAGTGGGAGTGCTAGTAGGCTGTGGCAGGGCTGCTGTCCACACCTCTCCCTCAACCTCTCTGGAAATTGTGTGTGGCCCCTTTACTCCATATGTGAGTCTGGTCGGCAAGCTATCGTCATCTTGCATCATCAACAATCATATCAGAACATGACCACATCATATCATCAAATCAAATATACTAAAATCACAGTAAACAATCAACCCCAAAGCACACTCCCTGACTCGATTCGGAGTCTAAGGGGTCCCATCGATGCCTCTGCATCCTTAGGGTAAAAAACCCTGCACACTTAGTAAAACCGAGTCAATAGCAGCTGTCCATGTCGAAGCAGTAAAACATCATGCCATCTATCATATCCCATCATAATCAAGGATAAATGTTTTCTTATCATAAAAGTCCATATCACTTGCGAGCAAGTGTCCTCAAAGAATAAGTTTTTCTCAGTGCACCAGAGTGGGATGTTACATAGGGGCTAAAAGAAGCAATGTGGTGTTCTTTAGAAAATACTTGATTTCAAGTGTTTGTTTAACAAGTTCAATGAATTAGGACTTTTCAGTACATGTAGTCCCTTGAATAATTTTACAAAATGGTTCTCTATGATGACCTTGTCTATAATGTTCAAGGATTGTATTGTATGCTATTCTTTTCTTTTCCTAAAATTTTCAATGAATAAGTGTTTGTATGCTCATTAGAAAAAATGGAATTCACATGTTTATGAGATATGAAGTGCATTTCACAATTAGTAGTGCCTTGTGCCATACAAATAGTACTCTGATTTTCCATAACATCACATTATATATGCCCAAGGATGTCAAATTCATCAACATTTATAAATTTATTCTTATATAATCTTCAAATGATCACCTACTCTTCCTCCCAATAATTTATCTGCACATTTCAAACTTTTTTCCTTTAGATTTATCAAGATCATGTGGAGATATAGGACTACAATCTACATGCAATGTGTTGTATTGATTTTTTCCCAATTTTGAATGACCCTTTAAAATGTGTGGTATGTATCTCTACATAAACCATTAACTGGATTGTATATTACTAAATCAACAAACAAATTCCACAAACTTTTCATTTTCTCTCGAAAGAATTGTGTTAAACTATGGAAGGATGCATAGTTTACTCTCATTCTTCCAAAATGACCATTTATCATCATGATACCATTTATAAAATGACCATGATATTTCAACACATATTATGAAAAGTGATTGATATCCATGTATCTATCTCAGTATATGCATCAATAATAGAATGATAATATTTTGGATATACACTTGTTTGAAAATATTCAAAGAAACATTTAGACAAATCGAGAACTATTTTCAAACTTATTTTCCATTATATTTAGTGAGATCATGTGGAGATATAGGCTTACAATCTACATGCCATTCATTGTATTGATTTTTTCCCAATTTTGTGTATCCCTTCAAACAAATGTTCAAACAAATGGTATGTATTTGTGCGGAAATCATTGAATGGATTGTATAATACTAACTGAACACAACAAAATTCCACAAAATCATCATTTTATTGAACAAGAAATGTGTTAAAATGTGGAATGATGCATACCATAGTCTCATTCTTCCACAATGCCCATTTGTCATCATGATAATATTTGTCAAATGACCAGAATCGTTCAACAATATTAATGAAAAGTGATTGATATCTACACGTTCCTTATTATATGCATAAATAAGAGAGTTATCATATTTTTCATGATACATATAAACTTGCACATGTTTGAAAATATTTAAGGGAACATTTAGACAAATGAACAAATACGAAAACAAGATTTCTCTTGTTCTTAGACATTCCTATCAATAATAATCAAAGACAAGAAACTCTTATACGTCCTCATCAACAATGTCCAAACACAACAAACTCTTGTATGCACATATTGCCCAATATTGAAGAACTTATTAATTTTATTAAGATATTGTTCTTATACATTCCTATCAACAATAACCAAACACAAGAAACTCTTATACATCCTCGTCAACAATGTCCAAAAACAACAAACTCTTTATACACATGTTGCCAAATATTGAATAACTTATTAATTTTATTAAGCATTTGTCTAATTATTTCATATATATCTCTATATTGTTGCTTAGTGATCAATTTGAATATATTATATAATATAAAATAGGATATATTATATAAATCACTTAGTGATCAATTTGAATTAATGAATAATAAGAAAGTGATATGATGAAGAGTTAAATAGGATATATTATATAAATCACTTAGTGATCAATTTGAATTTGTTTTCTTCAATGTTTTTTTAGCCATCTTATTAGCTTTCTCATCCTTTCATATTGATGATATGAAAATGGAGGTTTAATTCATAGAACATTCAAATATTTAATTTGAAATATTGTAGTAAATGTGAGATTTTAATGATTTTTTTCAACTATATTTATAGTTTCTTTGTCCAATATCAATTCCTATAAAATTATGGATTGATATTTTCCAAGAAAATCTTAAAGAAAGTTGTGTATTTTTACCTCTTTCAATAAGTATAATTGTAAGAATGTAAGGGGATAATTCACCATGGCACCCCTTCATACTTATCAAATATTACTACAAAATATGTGAGAGTTTTGGTGGTTAAACATCAAGGATTATACATGATTTTTTCTCGACAACTTTAAGGGCACCATTCACAAGTATTGCATCAGTAGCCAAGTAGCCAAGTTTGACGTAAGCATCAAACTAGCTCCCACTATGATAAGCAATTATGATTCCACACATTCCTCATCAAAATCAAAACAATAGTGGGTGAAAGCACGGAGGTGGGTAACACTTTCGTGACAATTTGATCTCCAAAATTCTGAAAAACATTTTTTCGGCTGAACTAATATTATTTTTCGGTCGAAAGACACTTTTTTCGGCTGAAAGGTGGAACGTCAAATCAAATGGTATAGTGACGACATCCTCGGTTTGTGCATAAATATTTAGTAGAACAGATTTTTTCCATTCGGCAATATTTTTCGACCAAAACATTGTTCGGCCGAAAAATCGTTCGGCCAAAAGAATGTTTATATATCAACCACACATCAATATTTTAACGTTTTTCTAACCTCTTTTGCGTTTGTGAGTGTTCCTGCGTTTGTGAGTTGTGAGAGTTTGTGAGTGTTGGCGCAGAGGTCGTGTTGGTGTTGGTCAGCGTTCTTGTGGCCGGTCGGGTGGGCGGTCGACGGACCGAGCTTTAGGTATTTAACTGTAATTTTTTTTAGTTTTAATTTTACTATGTAATTTGTAATATCAAATTTAATTTTAATTTTTAAATTAAAATTTAGTTTAGGTGGCGACCCCTCCAAGCTGTGGAAACGCCAATGACTTGGCCATAGGGCTGGGCCCTCATGGCAGCCCTATGGCCAATTCATAGTTCACTCGACTATGACTTGGTCGCGAGGGGCCAGCCCTATGGCCAATTCATAGTTCACTCGACTATGACTTGGTTTCGAAAACTGATGCCATGGGGTGGCAGATAATTTTTGATATAAATTCATGATATATGCAAATTCATGATATAAAATTTTTATTAGGTAGTTAATTTTTAACATATACACATTTTGTTATTTAATTTAATTTCAAACCTGATTTGAAACAAATCTCATTAAAAAAATAACAAAAAAATTAAAATAAAAACCCAGAAAGTTTAGACTACTTCATTTAAAACAAGATTTTAGAAAGGTAAACTTGGAGAATGACCAAAGTTTACATTATCATTCCATATACCTTGGCCATCCTCCACAATGGAATCGATAAACCTTAAAAGCCATCAATTTCACCTTCG
>ML792501.1:43167-82539 GCA_009831015.1 Picea engelmannii | reverse complement strand
AAAAAATTTCAAGAAAAGATTGAGGAAGTCAAGCAAAATTTTTATCAATAAATTTTTAACTATAAAACACATCTCATCAAGAAGGGTATATTTTCCATGTATTGTCTCCTCTTGTAAGCTAATTAAACATGGCCTTTGTAAATTAGTTATGTCCCCAAGTGGTATATGAACTGCAAAGTGAACTATTGATGTTGATACATTGAGTATTGCAACATTGGTAGGGTGTAACGAACCTCCTCGTTACGCCGACGAACCTCTTAGAACAAGTGCAATTTTTTTTTGTTTGTTTAAAGTTGTGTGCCTGCGTGTACAAGGGAAATAATGCGTCGCCACCCGACGCCGAACAAGACGCGACCACGACGAGCACAACAAGATGACATAAGACACACCTCGAGTAACTGTAAGCAACTAACGACGATCAATCGACAATAATTAAGACCGACTACCCACCTGTCCTACCCTGCAATGGTTAGGACCTCCAAGACACATAAGCAATGCTCAAGCCCAGGTTCCCATCGATTTTAACCATTTAAGGTCTCAGGGCTGGCGACTGTTTTGAGGTACATGGAGGTGTCTACCTCCCGCCCAACACAAGCAGACCAAGAAAATAAATATTACACTCAAGCACAATAATACTTAAATGAGCAACCACGTCTTCTACGGAGAGCACAAGACAAAAGGATTCAGACAACGAACAACCAATATTAAGAAAAGGAAATATCTCTGACTCGACGGGGATTAATTACTGACCAAAATCTCCATTTAATTTCCATGAATCGACGGGTACCTTGAACATAAGGTAAATCCAATAAAATTCAGTTCCCCATTTATTAAGTCCTAATAACTTATTGTACTTAGTTCAAGGACATTACAATTGTATGTTATCCATCACAGTATGGATGATAATAACATCACCATGCAATAATACCCATATTCCTTTTATACCACAATGACTTGCAAAAATAACAATCACATTATGTTTTAGGTGTTAACCATAATGGTAAAACTACGATATCATTATCATGGATGACCACACCAGTGCATTTTAAAATTTCAATAACTTTGCACTAAATAACCAGGACATTTCCTTCTATAAGATGTCTAACACTAACATTACACTCTATAATATATTGCAAAAACATTTCTATTACATAATTCAGAAACAAACAAGAGAAAATATCATAACTATAAACACAAAGCAAAAATGAGCAATCAGAGGTCGACATCGATAAGAGGTATGTGCATAAATGCCAGATATATCAAGTGTTATCAACCTTACAATGTACTAGTCTAATACTAAGGTCACCTATTCTCCTTGAAACTTCAGTAGTACCTGTGAGAGACAGTTGCTGGAGCATTTAATTCGTATAAGCTGTAATAGTTAAATCACTTGATTCTTCTATAACTTCTTCACTTGAATTAAGTATTAACCTCAGTCCTAGAAGGCCTTTAATTATGAAAAAAACATTACTAACTAAAGTAGCATGCTGTTTTTTTTTAAACCTAACTAAATTAAGGTATTTGCAGTAATAAGGTAGAATGCCTTCAAGAAAATAAACAGGTTTCTATTTTTAAATGCTAACAAGTAAGGTAGTTGTTGTTCTGAATTGTTATCTAAGGTAAGGCAGAGTGCTATAAGAAAAGAAGTAGATTGCTATTTTTAATTATCAACAAAAGAGGTAGTGGTCGTTATTCAGCCGAATAAGTTTGAGGTCACTAAATAGAATTTAATGAGGCAAGGACACTACACTAGTAACGAGGCCATTACTGAAAATCGCCTATCAATCCAGTGAGCCTCAAGACTGTTAGTAAGCACTAGCGATACTGTTAATCTTTAAGTACTGTCAATCCCCAACTTTATTAATTAATTTAACCCAAAAATTAACATTGATCAAAATCAATATCATGCTATTATTCAACCTCAACAATGATATCAGTTGTAGTGCGCCACCTGAAGTAGGAGCAACGTCAGTGCAAATCACGCTGAAAAAAAAATAACCTGCTGTCAGAAAAAGTCTATCAATAAGATTAGATAATTAAGGATTGTGGGGTTACGGGGGTGAACTCGATTATCGTTGTTCCAAATATGAATCACTGCCAGAGTGGGGGCAGTGCATGAGGGAAATCCCTGGTATCCTGTGTCAGATACAGAATGTAGCTGCCTGTGCGCTCCAGTAAATACATAATGAAGGGTTTAGAAACCCAACCGCAGTCAAGAAACTGGAATCACCATTCGAGGAGGCTGAAAGACAAAGAGTTCACGGTGGATCCATCCACTAACATTTATGTGTGTACCATTCCAAAGAGAATTTTAGAAGTGGTTATAGGTGGTGAAGGTATCGATCCGGTGCTACTACATGCATGGTTACAGGTCATGTGACTCTTAAAGGTTCTAGGAGGTGAAAGGTCTGACCGAAGACATCTAGATCTAATTTGTTTAGAACCCAATGCGAAAATTGCTAAGTTTCTATAACTAAGGTAAACGTTCCAGTCTCACTGGCGTTTAAGGAAACACTAACACTACCATAAGCGCCATCCTCCCACGGAAACTTCATTAACACCGTGTGGCTTACCCTAGATAAATTCGAGCTTCAAATAATTTTATTTTTTTTTTGTTTTAGTGTTGCCGGAGCTAAATAAAAATCCAGTTCGCTGCGATTTCCAATTTGAGAGTTTGATTAATTAAAAAAAAGGAAAGGCTATGGTTTATAACCAGAGAACCGTGACAACCAACAAGATGCAATTTAAACAATGACCCAACCAAAATTGAACCCAACAATTCCCGTTAAACTTTAAGACACGAGGGCTCCACAAAATTTTTGGTTTAAAGGATGAACTACAGGTATGAAAAGAAAGGATCTGGAACATAATCTCTGTGTTCTCAACAATACATTGTACTCTTCGGTTAACAGTGGAAGGGTAGCCCTGGCTTTCAATGCCAGAAGAAACAGTCAGAACTGTGGGTAAACTACCGTTACACTAAAGGGGCAGGCTTCTATCCGATGCGAAGGCTAAATCTCAGTTCCGATTACATTGTAGGGATGAAACCGATCGTCAATAACAAGGGTTCCAAAATCAAGAGGCAAGGAGTCATATATGCCCGGACTGTTGCGGTGGTAAAAGAATACCACTACGGAGTTCACTCAACCCCTTAGTCAGATATATAAATTCATACTTATAAACTTTAGCATGAAAATTCAGAAATCAAATCAGACATATAAATTTCGTCCTAAAATTCAGATATATAATGACAGTCTAAAATTGAGGTGGGTAGAGGGATGGGTTCCCTATGCATCAAACCAAATAGAATCACAAAGTAAAATGCCTACAGATCAAATCATACATCCTACAAAATATATCATTCATCCAAAGGCGTACTGTTGCCTGTACGCCTGCTCCGAGTGTCGTCTGCGCGCTCCGTGCCGCTCTGGCTCACCGACCGTCGAGACCTCACCGGTACCTCCCATCCAATCGCTAGGGGTACTCTGCTTCCCCCTTATCCCCCCGAGCTGCAAAGGGGCCACACACTATCTAGATGGTACGTCTAGCTTCCCAGCTCGCCTCGCAAGGCCGAGCTACCACTCCTATCCAAGCTGGAAAATCCCAAATCTCCACAAGTAGTGAGTCAAGTCACAAATACGACAGCGTAACGTTACGCTATCAACCAATCCCCTTCTTCCTCATCTTCCCTTTCTTTTATAGAGTTTTTAGAACCTCCAACTTTCCCTAAATCACATTTAAATTAAGTTTTAATAAAATATTCTAAATATTCTCCTTCGCACAAGTGTCGTCCATCCCCCTCTTTTCTCCAATAATTCTTTTCTTTAAATTTATTAATTGTCTCAATTCCCTCACCCACCTAGAGTTGCTCCTAAATTTACTCCTAGGTGTTCCTAGATCCCCTTACATGTTTTAAATACTTTCCCCAAAAAGATTGTTGCTAATTCAATTTGTTTTAGAACGTTCTTAATTGCAGATTACTTACTATGTTGACTCGCTTTTTACCATAAGTTCCCTTCTTTACTTTATTATGTTTCCTCCAATTCTTAGTTTCCTAACTTTTATTTTTCCCTTCTTTCCCCTTTTAATAAAGCCAAAATGGCAGTTGCGCAATTTAATCTTTTCCTTTTATTATTAATCTAATATCTTTTTATACTTTCCCAAGTTAAGAATTAATTTCTTCTTTGCAATTTTAAATCTACTAGTTTTAATTAAATTCTTACTCTCTTCATTTACCCCAAATTTTTTATGAAGACTAGACTATTACTTAAGTGGGTTTTAGTTTAAATTTTTATTTTTATTTTTATAGGGTGTCTTTTTCATAAGGTTAAACAAACTTTTACCCTAGAGAAGGTTTAGACTTAGATTTAGATTCTGAACTGGGCGACATTTAATTAGGGGAGTTGGTTAAGGATTTCTTAATGTGTTAAATGTCTTAGGGCCATCTAGGTTTGTTCCTTCATCAACATCAATGCGATCTGCCCTTCAGGATGCACCACGTGCTCCAAGGGTGCCACTCGCCGCGTTCGTTTCTTTTGCACGACGTGCCCTTCAGGATGCACCACATGCTCCAAGGGTGACACTCACCAACTTGTGTTTCTTTTATGCGACGTGCCCTTCCAGATGCACCACCTGCTCCAAGGGTGCCACTCACCAACTTGACTGATTGGTAGACATCTATAACCCTTGGAGTCAACACTCCACCAGGTAAACTTGTGGGAGACTAAGGGATCTAAGGAATAAGGCCCCCACCTTATTGCACGCCCCTTAAAATCATCATGAGCGACTGTCGCAGTCTGCCCTCACGACATCATGGATCCTCTCGAACTAGGTAATCGTTAACCTACAGTTCGAGCCACGGGGGGAGTGCTAGTAGGTTGTGGCAGGACTGTTGTCCAAACCTCTCCCTCAACCTCTCTGGAAATCGTGTGTGGCCCCTTTACTCCATATGTGAGTCTGGTCGGCAAGCTATTGTCAACCTGCATCATCAACAATCATATCATAACATGACCACATCATATCATCAAATCAAATATACTAAAATCACAGTAAACAATCAACCCAAAAGCACACTCCCTAACTCGATCCGAAGTCCAAGGGGTCCCGTCGATGCCTCTGCATCCTCAGGGTCAAAAACCCTTCACACTCAGTAAAACCGAGTCAAGAGCACTTGTCCATGTCGAAGCAGTAAAACATCATGTCATCTATCATATCGCATCATAATCAAGGATAAATGTTTTCTTATCATAAAAGTCCAGATCAATTTCGAGCAAGTGTCCTCAAAGAATAGGTTTTTCTCAGTGCGCCAGAGTAGGATGTTACATACACCCCCTCTTGGTTTAAACTTCATCCCGAAGTTTCATGGTATAAAAGCCGAAATAAATGTATCACAATACCATAAGTCTATCCATCAAACAAAAATGGAAACTGCTGGTGCATATCATATGCATCCTCCCAGGTCACCGAGTGTGGACTATAGTTGTCCCACTGGACTTTGACCTGATCTACCATTCGACGACGTAATTGTCGAACGCGGTGATCTAAGATGCGGACTAGATCTGCCGTGAGCACTCCCTTGTCCAATACATTCAAGGAACTCATGTCAATTACATGTGTAGGATCACTAATATAGTGTCTCAAAACAGATACATGAAATACATCGTGCATACACCTCAAAGAATCAGGCAAGGCTAGTCGATAGGCCACGGGCCCCTTTCTCTCCATAATCACGAAAGGTCCCACGAACCAAGGAGAGAGTTTATCTCCCTTTCCAAACTTGATCGAACTCTTATGCAGTTTTACCCGCAAGAAGACTCGATCGTCGACCTCATAACTATGGTCGATTTGGTGCGCATCGACATAACTCTTATGTCGATCTTGCGCTTCTTTAATCCTTTGTCTTATGGTTTGCATTTGGTCTTCCATTTCTTGGATTGCTTCTGGTCCCACCAGGACCCTATCCTCAAGGCGATCCCAACTCAAAGGCGTCTGACACAGTCGCTCGTAAAGAAACTCGAAAGGCACCATCTTAATGGTGCTCTGGTAACTGTTGTTGTAATCGAACTCTACTAGCGGCAAGAACTCTTCCCAACACTTTTGTTGGTCCATCACATACATGCGCAACATGTCCTCCAAGGTTTGGTTCGTTCGTTCGGTCTGTCCGTCAGTCTCTGGGGGATACGCAGTACTAAAGTTAAGTTGGGTTCTCAAGGCCTCTTGGAAACTCGTCCAAATCATCCAGTAAACACCGATCCTCGATCGGATATAATCCTCTTAGGCACGCCATGGAGCCTCACAATCTCACTGATGAAAACTCTAGCTATGTCAGGTGCCTGATATGTCGTACGTACAGGAATAAAGTGAGAACTCTTCGTCAGAGTGTCTACTACTACGAAAATCGAGTCATGTCTCCTTGCCGTCAGTAGCAATCCAACAATAAAATCCATCGAAATAACTTCCCATTTCGATTCTGGAATGACATGTGGTTGTAGTAATCCTGCTGGGTGTCTATGTTCAGCCTTTACCTGCTGACACTCCAGACACCTGGCCACATAGTTAACTATCTCGGCCTTCATTCCCTTCCAAAAGAATAAGGGCTTTAGATCTGCCCTCATCTTCGCAAACCCCGGGTGGGCCATGTAAACTTCTCTATGAGCCTCGCTCAAGATCAACATTCGCAACTCGTTGTTGGGCAGTACGTAAATCCGACCCTTAAACCTCAATAAACCATCGCTATTAAGAGAAAATCCCTCATATTGTGGTACCATCATTGAGTTTTGTCCGATAAAACCCTCGACCTCTTTGTACCAATCATCTTCATGCTGTAAAGTGAGAATATTCTCACATAGATTTGTCTGAAGAGGCAACACTGAAAAGATGTGAGGTCTCCAACTCAAAGCATTCACCACTCGGTTCACCATTCCCTTTATGTAAGTAATCTCAAAGTCGTACTCACTAAGAAATTCCGACCAACGCCATTGTCAGTCTTTAGTTCAAATTTTCGTCCAACAAGGTAGTGTCACTAAACCTTCAAGGCATATACGATATCTAATAGCTCCAAATCATGCATCGCGTAGTTTTCCTCATGCCTGCTTAGTTTCCTTGAAATGTAAGCGATTACTCGTCCGTCTTGAATCAAGACTCCGCCTAAGCCTTCCTTGGATGCGTCTGTGCATACCAAGAAGTCCACGTCCATGCCAGGGACCTTTAGTATTGGCGCTATTGTTAACAACTCCTTAAGCCTCCGAAATGCTTCCGTGAATTTCTCGGTCCAAACAAACTTCTTATTTTTCTTTTGCAATACCGTGATCGGATTTTCTATCTTCGAAAATCCCTCGACAAACCGTCGATAGTATCCTGCTAAACCCATAAAGCTACACACCTCTGTGACATTCGTTGGTGCAGGCCATTCCATAATAGCCTTGACCTTGGCTGGATCCCCGACGATACCTTCGCTAGAGATGACATGCCCTAAGTAGTGAATCCTCAATTGATAAAAAGAGCATTTGGACAACTTCCCATACAATTGGTGCTCTCGCAGACACTGTAATACCAAGCACAAGTGCTCGTCATGTTCCTCTGTCATCCGAGAGTAGATCAAAATATCGTCAATGAATACTTGGACAAACTTGTCCAAGTACTCGCGGAACACCCCATTCATCAAACTCATAAATACCCCTGGGGCGTTTGTCAGTCCAAACGGTAAAACAATAAACTCGTAGTGTCCAAATATCATCTTAAAGGTGGTCTTAGGGACGTCATCCTCCTTGATCTGCAACTGGTGGTACCCTGGTACCGTCACACCCTTCATTTCATCGAACAGATCATCAGTTCTTAGTAAGGGATACTGATTCTTGATCGTAGCCTTGTTCAGTTGACGGTAGTCAAGGAAAATCCTCCATGATCCATCCTTCTTCCGAATGAAAATAACAGGCGCACCCCATGGTGACACACTAGGACGTATCAGTCCCAGGTCCAACAACTCCTTCATCTTCATTTTCAACTCTTGCAACTCCAGAGTCGATATCCGATAAGGAGTTCTTGTTATCGGTTCGGTCCCCGGTTTCAGGTCTATGTTAAACTCCAATTCCCTTTCTGGCGGCATCCTAGGTAACTCCTCTGGAAATACGTCTGCAAACTCCTTCACCACCGGAAGGTGTTCTAGACCTTTCGCTACTCCCTTTTTGTTTAGCGCAAGGATCGCATAAAGCTTACACCCCTTGCGCATTCTCCTCTATAACTGTAAGGAAGAGAGGAACCTCAGGGAAACTCCCTGGTTCTGTCCTACTAACACACGTCTCCGTCCTTCGTCATCGTTCAAGCTCAATCATTTCGTCTTACAGTTGAGTATCGACTCATGCAATTCCAACCAATCCATACCAATCACGACATCATAAGATCCTAAGATCGTGATGTACAAGTTGGCCCTCGTGACCAACTCTCCCAGGTTAAGGGCACAACCCGTAACCTTTCCTCCAACCTTCTATTTGGCTCCCAAAGCCATCTCCACAAAGCCAAACTCATCTTGTTCGACTGCCTTTACCTTAATCCCTTTTAGCACTGCAATGGAAATGAAACTCTCGGTAGCACCGGGATCTATAAAAATACTAAGGGTCTGGTCAGCGACAGTACCTGTTGTCTCGAGCACATCCGACTGATGCTCTGCCTAGCGTTTATTCACCGCTGCATGAATCTGATGGGCCTTGCCCATATCTCTGACTATAGTGGGTCTGGCTGATCCGGACGCTTTGGTCCTCTCCATAGGACAGTCGCACTGGCAGTGTGGCTCCCCACACGTCCAACACCCCTTCTTCGGCCCAGTAGTCTTGGTACCCGAAGTAGAAGGTGACAACCCACTGTCCTGGAACCCTAGTCTGTTCTGTTGAACAGGCCTAAACTGCTACTGCTGCGGGCAACGCTGATGCTGAAGTTGTGGTCCCCGATAAGGTGTCCGCTACTGAGGTGGCGGTCACTGGGGTGTAGTAAAAGTGGATCCCAACTGGAAGCCACGATATCTCGGCGTATGTCTCGCTGGTGTCTGGTGCTGCAGTGTTCTAGATTAACCCTACCCTGCTGGTCTCGCTGGAGTCCTAATCTGACCCCCACTGATAAGCTCCTCCTCTGATATGAGGGACTTCTAGACGACATTGTGCAAATTTGAGGCATCAAAATCCTAACTTTTGCATGTAGGATTCCGTTAAGGCCGAACACGAACCGATTGACCTTAAGTTTCTCTGTGTTAAGGTGCAGAGCATACCAGAGCAACTCCATAAAACGTGCCTCATACTCGGGCATCGTACGACCTCCCTGTCGTAATGCGTTGAACTCATTGAGCTGAAGTTCAATGAATTCCTCTGAAAGGTGCCTCTCTCGGAACCGTTCCTCAAATAGTTCCCATGACATGTCTTCGACGACCATGTTAAGCTACGGTAGGAGCGTCTTCCACCATATAAGAGCACTCCCCCTTCAATTGAAAGACCACCATGAGGACCTTCATGTTGGAGGTATCATCGCGAAGTGCGAAGCACATCACCATATTCTCCAACCATGCCTCGGCGGCTGCACCATCCGGGGCACCAAAGAACTTGGGAAATTTAACCTTCTCGAGTTCATGGTGAATGCTACTAGTAACAGCCGGTGCGCGCGGCGAAATCTCAGCGGGTGTCGGTGCCCTGGCCTCATCTTTGTCTAAGCGGCTGATCAGTGCCTCGGACATGCGCTGGAAAGATCTCATCATCACGACCACATCGCCAACTGCTATCTTCTCCTGTCTGCGAGCCTGCTCACCTCCCTGGGGGTTAGACCCCTCAGGCACAGATGCTACTAGAGGCATCATGCCTCCTCCCCTAGCACCCCATCGTCTGCCTCTGCGGCGTCTTCTAACCATGATTACCATTGCACGAACACAATCAACTCTATCGACAACAGTATAATCAAATCCTATCAACGAAAGTTGTAGCGATCCCAAGTCATGGGTTGAACCTGGCTCTGATACCATATGTAACGAACCTCCTCGTTACGCCAACGAACCTCTTAGAACAAGTGCAATTTTTTTTTCTTTAAAGGTGTGTGTGTGCGTGTACAAGGGAAATAAATACATTCGACTCTATGTCACCACCCGACACCGAACAAGACGCGACCACGACGAGCACAACAAGACGACATAAGACACACCTGGAGTAACTGTAAGAAACTAACGAGGATCAGTCGACAATAATTAAGACTGACTACCCGCCTGTCCTACCCTGCAATGGTTAGGACCTCCAAGACACATAAGAAATGCTCAAGCCCAGGTTCCCATCGATTTTAACCATTTAAGGTCTCAGGGTTGGCGACCATTATGAGGAACATGGAGGTGTCTACTTCCCGCGCGACACAAGAAGACCAAGCAAAGAAATATTACACTCAAGCACAACAATACTTAAATGAGCAACCATGTCCTCTACGAAGAGCACAAGACAAAAGGATTCAGACAACGAACAACCAATATTAAGACAAGGCAATATCTCTGACTCAACGGGGATTAATTACAGACCAAAATCTCCATTTAATTTCCATGAATCGACGGGTACCTTGAACATAAGGTAAATCCAATAAAATTAAGTTACCCATTTATTAAGTCCTAATAACTTATTGTACTTAGTTCAAGGAGATTACAATTGTATGCTATCCATCATAGTAGGGATGATAATAACATCACCATGCAATAATACCCATATTCCTTTTATACCACAATGACTTGCAAAAATAACAATCACATTATGTTTTAGGTGTTAACCATAATGGTAAAACTATGATATCATTATCATGGATGACCACACCATTACATTTTAAAATTTCAATAACTTTGCACTAAATAACCATGACATTTCCTTCTATAAGATGTCTAACACTAACATTACACTCTATAATATATTGCAAAAACATTTGTATTACATAATTCAGAAACAAACAAGAGCAAATATCATAACTATAAACACAAAGCAAAAATGAGTAGTCACAGGTCGACATCAATAAGAGGTATGTGCATAAATGCCAGATATATCAAGTGTTATCAACCTTACAATGTACTAGTCTAATACTAAGGTCACCTATTCTCCTTGAAACTTCAGTAGTACCTGTGAGAGATAGTTACTGGAGCATTTAATTCGTATAAGCCATAATAGTTAAATCACTTGATTCTTCTATAACTTCTTCACTTGAATTAAGTATTAACCTCAGTCCTAGAAGGCCTTTAATTATGAAAAAAAAATTACTAACTAAAGTAGCATGCTGTTTTTTTTTAAACCTAACTAAATTAAGGTATTTGCAGTAATAAGGTAGAATGCCTTCAAGAAAATAAACAGGTTGCTATTTTTAAATGCTAACAAGTAAGGTAGTTGTTGTTCTGAATTGTTATCTAAAGTAAGGCAGAGTGCTATAAGAAAAGAAGTAGATTGCTACTTTTAATTATCAACAAAAGAGGTAGTGGTCGTTATTCAGCCGAATAAGTTTGAGGCCACTAAATAGAATTTAATGAGGCAAGGACACTACACTAGTAACGAGGCCATTACTAAAAATCGCCTATCAATCCAGTGAGCCTCAAAACTATTAGTAAGCACTAGCAATATTGTTAATCTTTAAGTACTGTCAATCCCCAACTTTATTAATTAATTTAACCCAAAAATTAACATTGATCAAAATCAATATGATGCTATTATTCATACTCAACAACGATATCAGTTGCAGTGTGCCACCTGCAGTAGGAGCAACGTCAGTGCAAATCACGCTGAAAAAAAAAGAACCTGCTATCAGAAAAAGTCTATCAATAAGATTAGATAATTAAGGATTGTGGGGTTACGAGGGTCAGCTCGATTATCGTTGTTCCGAATATGAATCGCTTCCAGAGTGGGGGCAGTGCATGAGGGAAATCCCTGGTATCCTGTGTCAGATATAGAATGTAGTTTTTCGTGTGCTCCAGTAAATACATAATGAAGGTTTTAGCAATCAAACCACAGTCAAGAAACTGTAATCACCATTCGAGGAGGCTGAAAGACAAAGAGTTCACGGTGGATCCATCCACTAACATTTCTGTGTGTACCATTCCAAAGATAATTTTAGAAGTGGTTACAGGTGGTGAAGGTATCGATCCGGTGCTACTACGTTCCTGGTTACAGGACACATGACTCTTAAAGGTTTTAGGAGGTGAAAGGTCCGACCGAAGACATCTAGATCTAGTTTATTTAGAACCCAACGCAAAAATTGCTAAGTTTCTATAACTAAGGTAAATGTTCCAGTCTCACGGGCGTTTAAGGAAACACTAACACTACCATAAGCGCCATACTCCCACGGAAACTTCTTTAACACCCTGTGGCTTACCCTAGCTAAATTCAAACTTCAAATAATTATTTTATTTTATTTTTTGTTTTAGTGTTGTTGGAGCTAAATAAAAATCTAGTTCGCTGCGATTTCCGATTTGAGAGTTTGATGAATTAAAAAAAAGGAAAGGCTCTGGTTTATAACCAGAGAATCGTGATAGCCAGCAAGATGCAATTTAGACAAGGACCCAACCAAAACTGAACCCAACAATTCCCGTTAAACTTTAAGATGCGAGGGATCCACAAAATTTTTGGTTTAAAGGATGAACTACAGGTATGAAAGGAAAGGAGCTCGAATAGAATATCTGTGTTCTCAATAATACATTGTACTCTTCAGTTAACAGTGGAAGGGTAGCCTTGGCTTTCAATGCCTGAAGAAACAGTCAGAACTGTGGGTAAACTACCGTTACACTAAAGGGGCAAGCTTCTATCCGATGCGAAGGCTAAATCTCGGTTCTAATTACATTCTAGGGATGAAACCGATCGTCAATAACAAGGGTTCCAAAATCAAGAGGCAAAGAGTCATATATGCCCGGAATTTTACGGTGGTAAAAGAATACCACTACGGAGTTCACTCAACCCCTTAGTCAGATGTATAAACTCAGACTTATAAACTTTAGCATGAAAATTCAGAAATCAAATCATACATATAAATTCCGTCCTAAAATTCAGATATATAATGACAGTCTAAAATTGAGGTGGGTAGAGGGATGGGTTCCCTGTGCATCAAACCAAATACAATCACAAAGTAAAATGCCTACAGATCAAATCATACATCCTACAAAATCTATCATTCAACCAAAAGCGTACTGTTTCATGTACGCCTTCTCCAAGTGTCGTCCGCGCGCTCCGTGCCGCTCCGGATCACCTACCGTCGATACCTCACCGGTACCTCCCAGCCAATCGCTAGGGGTACTCTGCTTCCCCCTTAGCCCCCCGAGATGCAAAGGGGACACACAATATCCATATGGTATGTCTAGCTTCCCAGCTCGTCTCGCAAGGCCGAGATACCACTCCTATCCGAGCTAGAAAATCCCAACTCTCCACAAGTAATCAGTCAAGTCACAAATCCGGCAGCGTAACGTTATGCTATCAATCGATCCCCTTATTCCTCATCTTCCCTTTCTTTTATAGAGTTTTTAGAATCTCCAATTTTCCCTAAATCACATTTAAATTAAGTTTTAATAAAATATTCTAAATATTCTCCTTCGCACAAGTGTCGTCCATGCCCCTATTTTCTCCAATAATTATTTTCTTTAAATTTATTAATTGTCTCAATTCCCTCATCCACCTAGAGTTTCTCCTAAATTTACTCCTAGGTGTTCCTATATCCCCTTACATGTTTTAAATACTTTCCCCAAAAAGATTGTTGCTAATTTAATTCATTTTAGAAGGTTCTTAATTGCAGATTCCTTACTATGTTGACCTCGCTTTTTACCATAAGTTCCGTTCTTTCCTTTATTATTTTTCCTCCAATTCTTAGTTTCCTAATATTTTTTTCCCTTCTTTCCCCTTTTAATAAAGCCAAAATGGCAGTTGCGCTATTTAATCTTTTCCTTTTATTATTAATCTAATATCTTTTTATACTTTCTCAAGTTAAGAATTAATTTCTTCTTTGCAATTTTAAATCCACTAGTTTTAATCAAATTCTTACTCTCTTAATTTACCCCAAAAAGTTTATGAAGACTAGACTATTACTTAAGTGGGTTTTAGTTTAAATTTTTATTTTTATTTTTATAGGGTCTCTTTTTCTTAAGGTTAAACAAAATTTTACCCTAGAGAAGGTTTAGACTTAGATTTAGATTCTGAACTGGGCGACATTTAATTAGGGGAGTTGGTTAAGGATTTCTTAATGTGTTAAATGTCTTAGGGCCATCTAGGTTTGTTCCTTCATCAACATCAATGTGACCTGCCCTTCAGGATGCACCACGTGCTCCAAGGGTGCCACTCGCCAACTTGATTGATTGGTAGACATCTATAACCCCTGGAGTAAACACTCCACTAGGTGAACTTGTGGGAGACTAAGGGATCTAAGGAATAAGGCCCCTGCCTTATTGCGCGCCCCTTAGAATCATCATGAGCGACTGTCGCAGTCTGCCCTCACAACATCGTGGATCCTCTCGAACTAGGTAATCGTTAACCTATAGTTAGAGCCACGACAGGAGTGCTAGTAGGCTATGGCAGGGCTGTTGTCCACACCTCTCCCTCAACCTCTCTGGAAATCGTGTGTGGCCCCTTTACTCCATATGTGAGTCTGGTCGGCAAGCTATCCTGAACTTTCATCATCAACAATCATATCAGAACATGATGACATCATATCATCAAATCAAATATACTAAAATCACAGTAAACAATCAACCCCAAAGCACACTCCCTGACTTGATCCGGAGTCCAAGGGGTCCCGTCGATGCCTCTGCATCCTTAGGATCAAAAACCCTTCACACTCAGTAAAACCAAGTCAATAGCACCTGTCCATGTCGAAGCAGTAAAACATCATGTCATCTATCATATCGCATCATAATCAAGGATAAATGTTTTCTTATCATAAAAGTCCTGATCACTTGTGAGCAAGTGTCCTCAAAGAATAAGTTTTTCTCAGTGTGCCAGAGCGGGATGTTACATAGGGGCTAAATGAAGCAAGGTGGTGTTCTTTAGAAAATACTTGATTTCAAGTGTTTGTTTAACAAGTTCAATGAATTAGGACTTTTCAGTACATGTAGTCCCTTGAATAATTTTACAAAATGATTCTCTATGATGACCTTGTCTATAATGTTCAAGGATTGTATTGTATGCTATTCTTTTCTTTTCCTAAAATTTTCAAAGAATAAGTGTTTGCATGCTCATTAGAAAAAATGGAATTCACATGTTTATGAGATATGAAGTGCATTTCACAATTAGAAGTGCCTTGTGCCATACAAATAGTACTCTGATTTTCCATAACATCACATTATATATGCCCAAGGATGTCAAATTCATGAACATTTATAAATTTATTCTTATATAATCTTCAAATGATCACCTACTCTTCCTCCCGATAATTTATCTGCACATTTAAAACTTTTTTTCCTTTAGATTTATCAAGATCATGTGGAGATATAAGACTACAATCTACATGTAATATGTTGTATTGATGTTTTCGCAATTTTGAATGACCCTTTAAAATGTGTGGTATGTATCTCTACATAAACCATTAAATGGATTGTATATTACTAAATCAACAAACAAATTCCACAAACTTTTCTTTTTCTCTCGAAAAAATTGTGTTAAACTATGGAAGGATGCATACCATACTCTCATTCTTCCAAAATGACCATTTATCATCATGATACCATTCATAAAATGACCATGATATTTCAACACATATTATGAAAAGTGATTGATATCCATGTATGTATCTCAGTATATGCATCAATAATAGAATGATAATATTTTGGATATACACTTGTTTGAAAATATTCAAAGAAACATTTAGACAAATCGAGAATTATTTTCAAACTTATTTTCCATTATATTTACTGAGATCATGTGGAGATATAGGCTTACAACCTACATGCCATTCATTGTATTGATTTTTTCCCAATTTTGTTTATCCCTTCAAACAAATGGTATGTATTTGTGCGGAAATCATTGAATGGATTGTATAATACTAACTGAACACAACAAAATTCCACAAAATCATCATTTTATTGAACAAAAAATGTGTTAAAATGTGGAATGATGCATACCATAGTCTCATTCTTCCACAATGCCCATTTGTCATCATGATAATATTTGTCAAATGACCAGAATCGTTCAACAATATTAATGAAAAGTGATTGATATCTACACGTCCCTTATTATATGCATAAATAAGAGAGTTATCATATTTTTCATGATACATATAAACTTGCACATGTTTGAAAATATTTAGGGAACATTTAAACAAATGAACAAATACATTCACAAAGAGGAATATGAACAACAAAACAAGATTTCTCTTGTTCTTATACATTCCTATCAATAATAATCAAATAATAATCAAAGACAAGAAACTCTTATACATCCTCATCAACAATGTCCAAACACAACAAACTCTTGTATGCACATATTGCCAAATATTTAAGAACTTATTAATTTTATTAAGATATTGTTCTTATACATTCCTATCAACAATAACCAAACACAAGAAACTCTTATACATCCTCGTCAACAATGTCCAAAAACAACAAACTCTTGTATGCACATGTTGCCAAATATTGAAGAACTTATTAATTTTATTAAGCATTTGTCTAATTATTTCATATATATCTCTATATTGTTGCTTAGTGATCAATTTTTATATTATATAATATAAAATAAGATATATTATATAAATCACTTAGTGATCAATTTGAATTAATGAATAATAAGAAAGTGATATAGTGATCAATTTGAATATATTATATAATATAAAATAGGATATATTATATAAATCACTTAGTGATCAATTTGAATTTGTTTTCTTCAATGTTTATTTTAGCCATCTTATTAGCTTTCTCATCCTTTCATATTGATGATATGAAAATGGAGGTTTAATTCATAGAACATTCAAATATTTAATTTGAAATATTGTAGTAAATGTGAGATCTTAATGATTTTTTTCAACTATATTTATAGTTTCTTTGTCCAATGTCAATTCCTATAAAATTATGGATTGATATTTTCCAAGAAAATCTTAAAGAAAGTTGTGTATTTTTACCTCTTTCAATAAGTATAATTGTAAGAATGTAAGGGAATAATTCACCATGGCACCCCTCCATACTTATCAAATATTTCTACAAAATATGTGAGAGTTTTGGTGGTTAAACATCAAGGATTATACATGATTTTTTCTTGACAACTTTAAGGGCACCATTCACAAGTATTGCATCAGTAGCCAAGTAGCCAAGTTTGATGTAAGCATCAAACTAGCTCCCACTATGATAAGCAATTATGATTCCACACATTCCTCATCCAAATCAAAACAATAGTGGGTGAAATCACGGAGGTGGGTAACACTTTCGTGACAATTTGATCTCCAAAATTATGAAAAGCATTTTTTCGGCTGAACTAATGTTATTTTTCGATCGAAAGACACTTTTTTCGGCTGAAAGGTGGAACGTCAAATCAAATGGTATAGTGACGACATCCTCGGTTTGTGCATAAATATTTAGTCAGACACATTTTTTCCATTCGACAATATTTTTCGGCCGAAACATTGTTCGGCCAAAAATTCGTTCGGCCAAAAGAATGTTTATATATCAACCACACATCAATATTTTAACGTTTTTCTAACCTTTTTTGCGTTTGTGAGTGTTCCTGCGTTTGTGAGCGTTCATGAGTGTTGGCTCAGACGTAGGGTGTTTGTGAGAGTTCGTGAGTGTTGGCGTAGAGGTCGTGTTGGTGGGCGTTCTTGTGGCCGGTCGGGTTGTTGTGTTGGTGGGCGGTCGACAGACCGATCTTTAGGTATTTAACTGTAATTTTTTTTTAATTTTAATTTTACTATGTAATTTGTAATATCAAATTTAATTTTAATTTTTAAATTAAAATTTAGTTTAGGTGGCGGCCCCTGTGGCCAAGCTGTGGGAACACCAATGATTTGGCCATAGGGCTGGGCCCTCATGGAAAATTCATAGTTCATTGGACTGTGACTTGGTCGCGAGGGGCCAGCCCTATGGCCAAGTCATTGGCGTCTCAACAAGTGCCAATTTCATACTCGCTAAGAGTTGTGTAAGATATTCTATAAAAAAATAGTATTTGAGACCGAAAAATAAGTCCAGAAGCTCATCTTAAGAATATCTAGGAACTGTTTTATAAAGGGTTTTACTATGCCATGATCGAGTGTTTTAGGGTTTGTCTATTGATTTGGTTTGTAAGGAAAGTTTGCCAATATTATGATAGCTTGATATATATTCAATGCAATGCAATACATGATTGGAGGAAAATTCAAAATCAACAAAGCAATGTAATAGATATGTGCATTCCAGTTTAAAGGTTTATTTAAATTAGCTTTGTTGTTGTTCCGCATTCAGATAGTTTAATGTCATTATGTATTTGATCTCGATTTCTTCAAACAAAAAACTTGTTAACATAGATTGTTCTGTTAAATACTATTTCAATTTTCTGCTTCAATGTTTGATCATGTAACTTGATTCAGTATTTACATTTGTGTTTCGAAAACTGATGCCATGGGGTGGCAGATAATTTCTGATATAAATTCATGATATAAAATTTTTATTAGGTAGTTAATTTTTAACATATACACATTTTGTTATTTAAATGTTACTTTGTATATGCAAATTCATGATATAATTTTTTTATTAGGTAGTTAATTTTTAACATATATACATTATGTTATTTAAATTTAAAGGTAGTTTTTTTATTTAACAAATTGTATTTTTTTATGACTTTTTGTTGAAAAAAATTATATTATTTATTACACCATAGTCATATTTTATACAAGTTAATTAGAATTATAAATAAGTAGATTGTGTCTACATAAACCTTTAGGATATGTAAGATAATGAGATTTTATGCAAATTCAAACTCTAAAATAAGTTCTACATAAAAAAAAAATTACGAATATAGAATTGAAGCCTTCATAGAATTCACAATTACAAGTGAGATAAAGGATGGGAATGATGAAGTAGATATGAGGAATGAACATCTCAAGAAAGGCGTCCCAAAGAAACCCATTACTTTAGAAAAATTATCTAAATAATTAAAGTAATTTAATAACTATGGCTATAAAGTAATTACATTTAAAATTAGTAATTTGTTCTTTTTAAAATTTTTAATGTTAATATTCAAATCCCATAAAATATTCCTTAGATTTCTTTATATTCAAATTCAAAATAAATACATAGGAATGTACAATTTGGAGAAATGAAGAGAATGCTAATAAAAATGGTTCCATTAATTCCTAATTATCACAAGTGTGAATATGTACCACATCTATGACCTATGTCTACATGGAGGACATATGTACCACATCTATTATGTGAACATGTAATAGGAATCAATAGATCATGTTTACAAAAGTCTCTAGGATAACCAAAGGAACAAAATTTCACACAAATTCAAATCCGAGAGTAAATTTTCCTACACAAACAGGAAGCCCAAAACTAGTGTGGAAGTCTTCATAACACGTGCAACTAGAAGAACCATAAAGGATGGGAATGAAGAATGTATATCCCAAATTTGTAATTTGTTCTTTCAAAATCTAAATATTAATATTCCAATTCTAAACAACATTCCCTCGAAGTCCTTATAGTGGAAATTTAAAAAGGTGTGTATAAGGAAGTACAATAGATTATATGGAAACAAAAATTCATTAATTGATTATTATTAAATGTGTAAGCATGTACAATCATTATTACTTGTAAATCCATGCTATATCCATTTATACAAACCTAGATAGTCTCGATCTAGCAAGAAGTTCATGTACATTAGTAGTAGATATTGCGCTTTACATATCAAAATTCCATATAGATAATGAAATTCTATTCATACTATCCTCATTTTCATATTTAAGAGGAAAATTTACATGACTATAAAGTGTTCAAGAAAATACAAAAAAAAAATCAAAACACTAATCATACCCACAACCCTTTTTAACTAGCCAAATTTTTTTTCTCACAAGTTTGTACCTTATAAACTTGTAAGTTATACCTAGGATAAACCCATTGTAAATTGAATTGGCATGCCTAAATTTGAATTTCATTTACATGATATTAATATGTAAAGATATTATTGAACTCAATATGGACCCCTTAGATTTGGTAAATTCAAATAACTTCAAAATTATTTAAAAAAGAAAGTCAAAACTATCAATGCACATATTTAATATTTAAAAAATAAACAAAAAGACTCGATTCAAAGAATGAAAATATAATAAAGGTGGACCAAGAGAATATATACGCTTTACACGTAGATTCAACTTATGTATCTTTCCTTCTATATTGGGAAGTAGTTTCATTTGCATAAATGTGCAATCTAAAATAACATAAACCAAATTTGAAAATTATACTCAATAACAAGATTAAGAATTAAATAATTAATATGTGTTAAGAAAAATTTATAGGATGAGTTAATTCTCAAAATTATTCTCAATAACTATATAAATAATTTTTTTAATAATTGATATAGATAAGATAAATTTGTGGGGAAGTGGAGAAGCCCAATAAAATTCATACTACAATGTTGTTACTACCTCTACTCATTTTGAACTCATAGAATTCAAAATGACAACCATTTTAACTTAGCATCCCAAAAAAATAAAATAATTAAAAATTTTGAAATGATCAAAATTTCATTTTATCTAGGTGAAAATAAATTCATTTTTAATGAGGTGAAAAAATGTGTTGCAATAGGTGATACACCAAGAGCCACATAGAAGGAATGTATAAACAACCATGAGTACGATGGAATTGAATTGAAAAGAGGGAATATGGCATTGTACTTGACAAAGAATAATCTAGTGTCATAGTGTATGATTGTAGTTCAAGAACAAGAATCTATATGGAAAAATTATTTCTTGAGTGCATTGTATTGTTTATCACAATTTCATAGTGTTCAAGAGTCTTAAAAAAATATTATTAAAAAGAAGTAATCACAAGTGACAAATTCCTTAAGAATGAATTGATCAAATAAAACTAGGTTCAAAGTGTTTGCTAGCAAACATTTACACTAAGATTCAAAATATTTTCCAGGAATAGAAAATCTATATTACTTTGTTAATGTTGGTATTTCTATAATGAGTCAACCTATTCATAGATTGATTACATTCAAAGTGTTTTCTAGCAAACATTTACACTAAGAATCAACACTAAGATTCAAGATATTTTCCATGAATATAAAATCTATATTACTTTGTTAATGTTGGTATTGCTATAATGAGTCAACCTCTTAATAGATTGATTCTGTTTTAGGTAATTTGTAATGGTAATTAGCCAAGCTATTAAGATTCCTTAGGTTAGTGAGTCGGGCCAAACTATGATATATGATGAATAATGTGAGTCGGGCCCCATACAAATCCTCAAAAATTCATAAGATCACTATTACTCCCAATTGGATACTCTGGCAAGCATCCCAAAATGTAACATAATGGAATCCAAATGTTTTGTATTTTATAAAAATTTCATAAAAAAATCAATCTATCCAACTTTTTAATTCAATTTTTTTGTATTTTATAAAAATTTTAAATGTTTAGGAATTCAATATATAAATCCATTTTTACATATGCAATATTAGAGTATCATAAGTTTCTTACAAAGTTTAGCTTACAAAGTATCTTACAATGCCTTGTTTACCGTTAAATTATATTAACTCTTTCATAAGTTATGTTGTTTTCAATCTTTTTGCACTTGATGCTACAAAACATTAGAAGTAGGTTTTTAATAATGTGAATCTAGATTATAAAATGTATTCAAAATATTTTGATGATATTAAATAAATATCAAGGTTGTATGGCTTTAATAATGGAAGTAGATTGTAAAGTTTATTCAATATTGAGGATATTGAAAGAGTCCTACACATGAATTGATGTTCTTATTAGATGAGATTCTCATATTATAAATAAAATCCATGGGATACCTTGATCTATAACACCTTGAATAACATTGCGTCACTTCTCAACAAGTGATTGCATATGGTATGTTTGTTGTGTGTACAAGGAAGAATTCCCTCAATCCCTTAGACACTTACATTTACGAATGTCAATTTTTCCAAGGAGACAATTCCTTTGATTGTTGATGCAATGAAAATGACATGGAATGTATTTCATCCAACCACACTAATTTGGCATGGATGGATCTATATTGGATTTTATTCCCAGATATATGCTCCCTTAGTTATGGCCTCAAAAAAAATAAAAATTCAAAAACTCAATGATTAACATGATTATGTAATTCACGCCAAGTTTTTCATTTTTCTGTGTTCTTCATTTCATAACAAGAGAAAGAAATATTTATTTCCAAGAGTCATTTATATTTGGACTAGATTGAAAAAACATATCTTGAAACCATCTAGTGAGACCAAATGATAATGGGTAAGTAAATCTCCCCCTATGCTTCACATGTCCTACATATTGTCACGAGTCTTGGTCACATCTCTATGTAAGACGTCAATGACATACTTGTGTAGATTTGGTTTTTTCTTGAAATTCATCTGATCAACATTCACTTTGAATTTCACTTTTTTCAATCCCTTATACACCTTGCATTTCCGAATGTCAATTTTCCCAAGGAAACAATTCCTTTGTTTGTTGATGCAAGGAAAATAACATGGAATGTATTTCATCCAACCACACTACTTTGGGCATGGATGGCCATATATTGGATTTGGTTCCCAGATATATGATCCCTTAGTTAAGGCCTCAAACAAAAATTTCATTCAAAAACTCAATGATTAACATGATTATGTAATTCATGCCAAGTTTTTCATTTTTCTATGTTCCTCATTTCATAACAAGAGAAGGAAACATTCATTGCCAAGAGTCATTTATATTTGGACTAGATTGACAAAACACATCTTGAAACCATCTAGTGATACCTAATGATAATGGGTAGGTAAATATCCCCCTATGATTAACATGTCTTACATATTGTCATGAGTCTTGGTCACATCTTTGTGTAAGACATTAGTGACCTACTTGTGTAGATTTGGGTTTTCCTTGAAATTCATCCGATCAACATTCATTGATTGAATTTCACTTTTTTCAGTCTCTACAACAACCAAATTCAATAGTCACTTTTGATATGGCTTCTCTTCCAAACCATAGACTCTTATCATAGTAAACTACTCAAAAAGGAACCAGTCTCCCACTTTGGTGGTATTTTCAAAAGTCTTCCACTTTGGTGATCTTTTTCAATTGTAGAGACCCTTTGACTATTTAGGAATAATTATAAAGAATACATCATTTTGGATGATAAAGTCTAATTTATAGAAATAAAAGTGTCTTATATGGGAACTAATTATTATAATCATTTATTGCTTCAAACATATTGACCAAATTTATTGAATTCTTATCTTATTGATGATATTTATATTCATATATAATATAACTTCAAATTGACAACTTATTAATTAATTCATTAACAACCTAGACATTAGTAACTTGTAACATCCTCCTTATTACGACAACAACTCTGATAACAGGTGCAATTTTTTTTTTGTTAAGGTGTGTGCGTGCGTGTAAAGAGGAAACCGACACACTTGACTCTACGTCGCCACCTGACGACTAACAAGATGCAACCATGGTGAACACAACAAGAAGACATAAGGCGCACGACAATTAACTGCAAGCATTAAATGACATAGACATAAGGAAGAATCCATAACAATAGATTTTACTATTTCTACACAGGAAAGTAGGGCGTTTAATCTTAGTCCTCTGCTCCAGAGAGAGAGAAGGTCAGATAGGCTCTTGGCCGATTGCTTAGGCAGAAAATAGTAACCTGACGATGAACCATACGCAAGAAAGACGAACACTGCAAGACGACATATGGCGTATCACAGTAACAACATGCGTTTAACGATGATCAACGACAATAAGTAAGATTGACTACCCGCCCGTCCTACCCTGCAATGGTTAGCACCTCCAAGACACATAAGCAACGCTCAAGCCTAGGTTCCCATCGATTTTAACCATTTAAGGTTTCAGGGATGACAATTGTTCTGAGGAACATGGAGGTGTCTACATCCCGCTTGACAAAAGCAGACCACGCAATGCAGGATGACCAAGCTCGACAATTCAAGAACATTTCACCAAATATGTTTATCAATAACACTACAAATTACAAACACGCCACCATGAAGTAACTCCGCAATTAAATTACTCATCTCAATACATCTTGAAACTTATATATACCATAAAGTTACAACAACATTATCTTAATAACCTCACATAGTATGTTACACAACCTTACAACTAAAACATCCTTCACCAATCACATTACTCCTTGCCTGCTATCAATGCAATGATGTTACCATAACCTTACCATCAATAATCAACGTTACATTTATATTACCCTAACCTTTCCAATGAATTAATAATAAAAGAAATTGTTACCGTAGCATTTAACATGAAGCACTACATTACATGATTCTTCCATTGCGTGCAAGTCTCATTTATCAGGAAACATGTCATTCAACTCTTAAATAATCATGGACGTGAGAATAATTAAGATTTGAACATCAACACATCTTATATAACGCTAACCTACGAAATTCCATTTGCATTACAAATGATTGACAATGTCCCTTTCTAATCCCATAACTTTGCATTTAAATTAACAACAAAATGCATATCACGCTATCAACACTAACATGATATTTTAATTTATATGGCCATAAGTAATACCTTTACGTAGCATGACAATGTATTACAGTGGCCATACAATCACACATTACTATATCTTTTATGTTATCATTTACAATCAAATTTCCATATTCGTACCACGAGACAACAATAATTTTAAATCATATAACAAGCATATAAATAACATTTAAAATTCATTCTATGTTATCTAATAAGAACATTTCATTTTACTACTAGAATAAGATAAGTAAACTCATCAATTTTAAAGTTTTATAAATAAAAAGGAGGCTAGCTAAACTAGGAGATTTCCCATTTTTCTAGAGGAGTAATCCCAATTTCTTTTATCAGATTCCTATACTCATCAACAGGATACATGAAAACACTCAAATACATGCATAAACATATACCAGTCACTCACGGACATGCAAACCAAGACTGTTGATGTTTGGATGAATGAGGAGTAGACCATCTTCGTGCCCTTGAATTATGAAAGTAATTTCTCTCCTGATTCTATAGCCCTTACATCTATTTTTATAACTAAGAATTTCTATCCAGCCATCATAATTAAATATTGGAATTTACATTAATACATTAATACCGTTTTGAGTAAAAATGATTATTATCAAGCCTTACTTCTTCCATTCGAAATTGGAGTGAGAGACATGAGGGAGAGGAATACATCAAGACATATTTATTTTCTTTTAACTTACAACTTAGCTTGCGCTTACTAATGATGGTTAGGAATATGTGGGCCTTTTCTTGACATTATGGTAATTGGAAGGAATTAAAAGGTCGGATCTTTTTTTCATTTTATTTTATCAACCTGAACACGTGACAATGGAGACCTACCCCTCCCAACTTGGGTTGTACAATACCTCGGTTCTCTCCAAATAATTATGAATCGACCTTAACGGAGTACATTATTTCAAATGAGCCTAATAGAAATTTTCAATTCTATCCAACATTTATTTTCCCCAAACTGGAAGCTCCCCTGAAATATTTCAGAGTAGCTACACTTTTGAGTTACAGAAACCTTTATTTGAGATGGGGTATCTCAATGCTTCGACTTTTATATTTTAATGAGGTTAATCTGAATTGACCTATAGATCGGGTGAGACTATATACAAGAGGCTCATATACAACAGTAACCTAATTTTCAGAGAGGAAATGTATATGAAAAAATGAATGTGTGTGTGTGAAAGATTTAAAAAAATTAAAAGGAAAATCTAGGTGGGTTTTGAGACATACAATAGCAGCACCGCCATTGTTGTGGGTAGTTTTTTCATTGGTGGAACCATTGGCATCAACGACGGCTCACATTTGCGCGCAGCTGTTGCGGTCGTTCCTCCTTCACGCCCTAATTGGGGAGCATTGAGAGGGCGTGGCAATGAACATGGACCCATGGGGAGGGAAATGGGTACTACACCTCACACTTGCATTTGTATTCATATGAGTGAAAAGTGAGCAGTAGGCATGGGAAGTGGTTGCAGGTACGGAGAATGAAAAAGACATGGAACCAACCAAGTAATTGGAGGATAATCTCTCATCTCGATTCCTCTCCTCTCCTCATGTGCGCGCAGCCATAGATAAAGTTACCAGGGATGCTAACGGGTTTCAAAAATAACCACCATTTATTTACTATGACTTACAGATTTATTTACCCAGACGAAATCGCCCGCAACTACAGCAAAAAAATTGTGCCATTACTTGCCTCGGGGTGTAGCTATCGTGGCACTCTAACTGTAGCAGAGGTAATATTGTGGAAACTTCACGCAGAAGGCAGAGAAGGGAGAAAAACCTATTACCACCAAACACAGGGCCAATCACAGAGATTCACAGTTATTGCAGCTGAAGAAAGAAAAAAAAAATTAAATCTAGATGACAAAAACCAAGTGGGCGTGAAGAGGCTGCTCAGAATGCCTTCGCTATAAAGAAAAATTTAAATCTAAATGAAAAAAACCAAATGGTCGTGAAGAGGGTTTCTCAGAATGACTTCGCTATAAAGAAAAATTTAAATCTAAAAGACAGAAACCAAATGGGCGTGAAGAGGGCTACTCAGAATGCCTTCGCTATAAAGAAAAATTTAAATCTAAAGGATAGAAACCAAATGGGCGTAAAGAGGCTACTCAGAATGCCTTCGCTATAAAAAAATATTTAAATCTAAATGACAGGTAACAAAGGGCCACAAATGCTTCTCAGAATTGAAACAAATACGCAGGCCATGGTTATCCATCAAGCATCATACAACACTGAGAAAAACCCTTTTTCTAATGTTCATCATTTCCTTTACAATCAAATTTAAATCTGAGCATAAGTTTAATGCATGCAACTCTAAAACTGACAAACATACCGTTGCCTTATTGCTTGCCGCAAATGACTCATGTGCTCCGTTCCGCTCCTGCTCCACGTTGCTCCTACTCGCCGACTGTAGAGACTACACCGGTACCTCCCAGCCAAACGCTAGGGGTACTCTGCTTCCCCCTTAGCCCCCCGAGCCACAAAGGGGTCACACACAGTCCATATAGTATACCTAGCTTCCCAGATCGCCTCCAAGGCTGAGCTACCACTCTAATCCTAGCTGAGAATTTCCTAACTCCTCACAAGAAATCAGTCCAGTCTCAATTCCGCAGCATAACCCCCCTCTAACCCTAACCCTCCTTTTCCTTTTTATCCTCTTTTCAGACCCCCCCTTGCCCTAAATCATATTTCATTTAAGTTTGAAAGAAAACCCTCTAAAAATTCCCTGTCTTACAAGTGTCACTCATCCACCACGTTTTACCAAAATTATTTTCTTTAACTTATTAATTGTCTAGGTTTCATTTATTACCTAACGTCCCTATTTCATTAATCTCTTCCTTTTTTCTTTTTTTTTAAAACCAAAAAGGTAAATGCGCTAATTAATCTTTTCATTTTATTTTTAAATTCATAACTTTTTTTATACTCCTGCATGTTAAATAATTTTATTACTTATTAATTGCCTATGTTTCCTTTATTACTTGTTTCCCTATTTTTATTAATCCCTTCTTTTTTTTTGTTTAAAACCAAAAAGGTAAGTGCGTAATTAATATTTTCATTTATTATTTATTTAATATTTTTTTTGTTCTTCCACAAGTTAGGAATTAATTTCTTCTTTGTAAAATTTTAAAACCATTAGTTTTAATTTAAATCTTACCCTCGTCATCACCCCAAGAATTTTATGAAGACCCAACTATTAATTAGTTGGGTATGTGTTTAAATTGTTATTTTTATTCCAGGGTCTGTTCTTAAGGTTAGACTAAAATTTTACCCTAAACGTTTTAGACTGAGTACTTAGATTCTGAATTGGACGACACTGGGTTAGGGGAGTTCTTTAAGGATTTCTTCAGGCGTTTTTGTCTTAGGGCTATTTAGGTTTGTTTCCTTCATCCACATCAATGCGACGTGCCCTTCAGGACGCACCACGTGCTCCAAGGGTGCCACTCGCCTTGTTCGTTTCCTTTGCGTGACGTGCCCTTTAGGATGCACCACGTGCTCCAAGGGTGCCACTCGCTTCTTGTGTTTCTTTTGTGCGACGTGCCCTTCAGGATGCACCATGTGCTCCAAGGGTGCCACTTGCCAAATGGACTGATTGGTAGACATCTATAACCCCTGGAGTCAACACTTCGCCAGGTGAACTTGTGGGAGACTAAGGGCTCTAAGGAATAAAACCCCCACCTTATTGTGCACCCCTTAGAGTCATCGTGAGCAACTGTCACAGTCTGCCCTCACTGCATCGTGGATCCTCTCGAACTAGGTAATCATTAACCTACAGTTCGAGCCACAGCGGGAGTGCTAATAGGCGGTGGCAGGGTTGTTGTCCACCCCTCTCCCTCAACCTCTCTGGAAATCATGTGTGGCCCCTTTACTCCATATGTGAGTCTGGTCGGCAAGCTATCATCAGCCTGCATCATCAAAAATCATGTCAGAACATGTCAAAATGATATCATCAGATCAAAGAAATATCACAGTAAATAAATCAACCCAAATATCACACTCCCTGACTCAATCCAGAGTCCAAGGGGGTTCCACCGATGCCTCTGCATCCTCAAGGTTCGAAACCCTGTACACTCAATGAAACTGAGTTAGCAACACCTATCTACATCAAAGTAGTAAAAACATCATGTCATCTATCATAACGCATCATAATCAAGGATAAATAGTTTAACATCATAAAAGTCCAGATCACTTGCGAGCAAGTGTCCTCAAAGAATAAGTTTTCTCAGTGTGCCAGAGCGGGATGTTATATACACCCCCTCTTGGTCTAAACTTCGTCCCGAGGTTTCTCAGTATAAATGCCGAAATAAAATTACCATAGTATCATAAGTCTATCTATCAAACAAAAATGGGAAATGCTAGCGCATATCATATGCGTCCTCCCAGGTCGCCGAGTGTGGACTCTAATTGTCCCACTCGACCTTGACCTGATCTACCGTTCGACGTCGTAACTGTCGAACGCGATGATCTAAGATGCGGACCGGCTCAGCCATGAGAACTCCCTCATCCAATACCTGCAAGGAAATCATGTCAATCACGTGTGTAGGATCACTAATATAATGTCTCAAAACAGATACATGAAAAACATCATGCATACGCCTCAAAGAATCAGGCAAGGCTAGTCGATAGGCCACGGGCCCCTTTCTCTCCACAATATCGAAAGGTCCCACGAACCTAGGAGAGAGTTTATCTCCCTTTCTGAACTTGATCGAACTCTTATGCGGTTTAACCCGCAAGAAGACTCGATCGCCGACCTCGTAACTATGGTCGACTCAGTGCACATGGGCATAACTCTTATGTCGATCCTGCGCTTCTTTTATCCTTTGTCTTATGGTTTTCATTTTCTCTTCCATTTCTTGGATCGCTTCTGGTCCCACCAGGACCCTATCCTCAAGTCGATCCCAACTCAAGGGCGTCCGACACGGTCGCCCATAAAGAAACTCGAAAGGCGCCATCTTAATGGTGCTCTGGTAGTTGTTGTTGTAAGAGAACTCTACTAGAGGCAAGAACTCCTCCCAACGCTTTTGTTGGTCCATCATGTACATGCACAACATGTATTCCAAGGTTTGGTTCGTTCGTTCTTTCTGTCCGTCAGTATCTGGGTGATACGCAGTACTAAAATTAAGCTGGCTTCCCAAGGCCTCTTGAAAACTCATCCAAAATCGTCCAGTAAACATCGATCCTCGATCGGATATAATCTTCTTAGGCACGCCATGCAGCCTCACAATCTCACTGATGAAAACTCTCGCTATGTCATGTGCCTGATACGTCGTACACACCGGAATAAAGTGAGCACTCTTCGTGAGAGTGTCTACTACTACAAAAATCTAGTCGTGTCTCCTGGCCGTCAGTGGTAATCCAACAATAAAATCCATCGAAATAACTTCCCATTTTGATTCCGGAATGGTATGTGGTTGAAGTAAACCTATCAGGTGTCTATGCTCAGCCTTTACCTGCTGACACTCTAGACATCTAGCCACAAAGTTGACTATGTCGGCCTTCATTCCCTTCCATAAGAATAAGGGTTTAAGGTCTGCCCTCATCTTCGTGACTCCCGGGTGAGCCATGTAAACTGCTCTATGAGCCTCGCTCAGGATCAACATCCTCAACTCGTCGTTTGGTGGTACGTAAATCCAACCTCTAAACCTCATTAAACCATCGCTATCAAATAAAAATCCCTCATATCGTGGTACCATCATTGTGTTTTGTCCGATAAAATCCTCGATTTATTTGTACTAGTCATCGTCACGTTGTAAGGTGAGAATATTCTCACGTAGATTCGTCTGAAGAGGTAACACCGAAAAGATGCGTGGTCTTCGACTCAAAGCATCAGCCACTCGGTTCATTGTTCCTTTTATGTAAGTAATCTTGAAGTCGTACTCGCTAAGCAATTCCGACCAACGTCGTTGTCACAGGTTCAGGTCGCTTTGCGTAAAAATGTGTTGCAGTCCACAATGATCAGTCCTTAGTTCAAATTTTTGTCCAACAAGGTAGTGTCTCCAAACCTTCAATGCATATACGATGGCTAATAACTCCAAATCATGCAGCGCATAGTTTTCCTCATGCCTTCTCAGTTTCCTTGAAATGTAAGCAATCACTCGTCCGTCTTGCATCAAGACTCCGCCTAAACCTTCCTTGGATGCGTCAGTGCATACCAGGAAGTCGGCGTCCATGTCAGGGACCTTTAGTATCGACGCGGTTGTCAACAACTCTTTAAGCCTCCGAAATGCTTCCGCACATTTGTCTATCCAAACAAACTTCTTATTTTTCTTCTGTAATTCCGTGATCGGATTTGCTATCTTCGAAAAACCCTCGACAAACCGTCGATAGTATCCTTCTAAACCCATAAAACTACGCACTTCTGTGACATTCTTCGGCGTAGGCCATTCCATAATAGCCTCAACCTTTGCTGGATCCATGGCGATACCTTCGCCGGAGATGACATGCCCTAAGTAGCGAATCCTTGATTGATAAAAAGAGAATTTGGACAACTTCCCATACAACTTGTGCTCTCGAAGGAACTGCAGTACCAAGCGCAGGTGCTCATCATGCTCCTCCATCGTCCGAGAGTAGATCAAGATGTCTTCAATGAATACTTGGACAAACTTGTCCAAGTACTCACGGAACACCCCGTTCATCAAACTCATGAATACCCCTGGGGCGTTTGTCAGTCCAAACGGTAAAACAGTAAACTCGTAATGTCCAAATCTCATCTTAAAGGTGGTCTTAGGGATGCCATCTTCCTTGATCCGTAACTGGTGATACCCTGATCGCAAATCGATCTTGGAGAACACCGTCGCACCCTTCATTTGATCGAACAGGTCATCAATTCTAGGTAAGGGATACTGATTTTTGATCGTAGTCTTGTTCAGTTGACGGTAGTCATGCAAAGCCTCCATGATCCGTCCTTCTTTTGTATGAAAATAACCGGTGCACCCCACGGTGACACGCTAGGACATATCAGTCCCAGGTCCAACAACTCCTTCAGTTGCATTTTCAGCTCTTTCAACTCCGGGGTCGACATCCGATAAGGTGCTCTTGCTATCAGTTCGGTCCCCGGTTTTAGGTCTATGGTAAAATCTGATTCCATTTCCGGCGGCATCCTAGGTAACTCCTCTGGAAACATGTCCACAAACTCTTTCACCACCGGAAGGTGTTCTAGACCTTCCGCTACTCCCTTTTCGTTTAGCACGAGGATTGCATAAATCTTTCATCCCTTGCACATGCTCTTCCGTAACTGTAAGAAAGAGACGAACCTCAGGGAAACTCCCTTGTTCCTTCCTACAATCACACGTCTCTGTCCTTTGTCATCAACCAAGCTCAATCATTTCGTCTTATAGTTGAGTATTGCCTCATACAATTCCAACCAATCCATACCAATCATGACGTCATAAGATCGTAAGATCGTGACGTACAAGTTGACCCTAGTGACAAACTCTCCCAGGTTAAGGGCATATCCCGTAACCTTTCCTCCAACCTTCTCTTTGGCTCCCGAAGCCATCTTCACAAAGCTAAACTCATCTTGTTCGACTGCCTTTAACTTAATCCTTTTTAGCACTGCACCAGAAATGAAACTCTCAGTAGCACGTGGGTCTATCAAAATAATAAGGGTCTGGTCAGCGACAGTACCTGTCGTCTCGAGCACAGTTGACTGGTGCTCTGCCTGGCGGTTATTAACCGTTGCATGAATCCAATGGGCCTTGCCCATATCTCCCATGGTAGCGGGTCCGACTGATCCTTACACCCTAGTCCTCTCCACAGGACAGTCGCGCTGGTAGTGTGGCTCCCCACACGTCCAACACCCCTTCTTTGACCCAGTAGTCCTGGTACCCAAAGTAGAAGATGACTGCCCACTGGCCTAAAACCCTGGTCTGTTCTGCTGAACAGGCCTATACTGTTGTTGCTGCGGGCAACGCTGCTGCTAGTGTTGTGGTCCTCGATAAGGTGTCTGCTGCTGAGGTGGCGGTCGTCGGGGAGTAGAAAAAGTGGATCCCCTTTGGAAGCCATGATGTCCCGGTGTATGTCTCGCTGTTGTCTGAAGCAGCGGCGTACCAGATGAACCCTGCCGTGTGGGTCTCGCTGGAGTCCTGGTCTGACCCCCACTGATAAGATCCTCCTCTGCTATGAGGGCCTTTTGGACAACATCGTGCAAGGTTTGAGGCATCAAGATCCTAACCTTTGCACACAGGATGTCATTAAGGCCAAACACAAACCGGTTGACCTTGAGCTTCTCAGTGTTAAGGTGCAGAGCATACTGGAGCAGCTCCATGAAACGTGCCTCGTACTCGGGCACCGTATGACCTCCCTGTCGTAATGCATTGAACTCATTGAGATGACGCTCAATGAATTCCTCTGAAAGGTACCTCTCGGAACCGTTCCTTGAATAGTTCCCATGACACGTCTTCCACGGCCATGTTTAGCTGCGGCAGGAGCGTCTTCCACCATAGAAGAGTAATCCACTTTAGTTGAAAGACAGCCATGCAGACCTTCGTGTTGGAGGTATAATCATGAAGTGCGAAGCACATCTCCATATTCTCCAACCATGCCTCGGCGGCTGCGTTGTCTGGGGCACCAAAGAACTTGGAAAATTTTACCTTCTCGACTTCACGGTGAATGCTACCTGTAACGGCCGGTGCGCGCGGCGGAACCTCAGCGGGTGTTGGTGCCCTGGCCTCGTCTCTGTCCAATCGGCTGATTAGAGCCTCAGACATGCGCTGAAAGGATCTTACCATCCCAATAACATCGCCAACCGCTATTTGCTCATGTCCGAGAACCTGCTCGCCTCCCTGGGATTTAGAGCCCTCAGGCGTGGATGCTACTAGAGGCATCACGCCTCCTCCCCTAGAACCCCGTTGTCTACCTCCGCGACGCCCTCTAACCATGATTACCTGCACGCACACAATCAACTCAATCAATAATAGTATAATCAAATCTAATCATGTCCACGAAAGTCGTAGCGAATCCCAAGCCATGGGTCGAACCGGCTCTGATACCATATGTAACATCCTCCTTGTTACGACAACAACTCTGATAACAGGTGAATTTTTTTTTTTTGTTAAGGTGTGTGCGTGGATGTAAAGAGGAAACCGACACACTTGACTCTACGTCGCCATCCGACGATTAACAAGATGCAACCATGGTGAACACAACAAGAAGACATAAGGCGCACGACAAGTAACTGCAAGCATTAAACGACATAGACATAAGGAAGAATCCATAACAATAGATTTTACTATTTCTGCACAGGAAAGCAGGGCGTTTAATCTTAGTCCTCTTCTTCGGAGAGAGAGAAGGTCAGATAGGCTCCTAGCCGACTACTCAGGCATAAACTAGTAACCTGACGACGAACCATACGCAAGCAAGACGAACACTGCAAGACGACATACGACGTATCACAGTAACAACATGTGTTTAACGACGATCAATGACAATAAGTAAGACTGACTACCTGCCCATCCTACCCTGCAATGGTTAATACCTCCAAGACACATAAGCAACGCTCAAGCCCAGGTTCCCATCAATTTTAACCATTTAAGGTCTCAGGGATGACGACTGTTCTGAGGAACATGGAGGTGTCTACATCCCGCCCGACACAAGCAGACCACGCAATGCAAGACGACCAAGCTCGAAAATTCAAGAACATTTCACCAAATATGTTTATCAATAACACTACAAATTACAAACACACCACCATGAATTAACTCCGCAATTAAATTACTCATCTCAATACATCTTGAAACTTACATATACCATAAAGTTACAACAACATTATCTTAATAACCTCACATCTTATGTTACACAACCTTACAACTAAAACATCCTTCAGCAATCACATTACTGCTTGCCTGCTATCAATGCAATGACGTTACCATAACCTTACCATCAATAATCGATGTTACATTTATATTACCCTAACCTTGCCAATGAATTAATAATAAAAGAAATTGTTACCGTAGCATTTAACATGAAGCACTACATTACATGATTCTTCCATTGCGCGCAAGTCTCATTCATCAGGAAACATGTCATTCAACTCTTAAATAATCATGGACGCGATAATAAGTAAGATTTGAACATCAACACATCTTATGTCACGCTAACCCTACGAAATTCCATTTGCATCACAAATGATCGTTAATGTCCCTTTATAATCCCATAACTTTGCATTTAAATTAACAACAAAATGCATATCACACTATCAATACTAACATGATATTTTAATTTATATGGCCATAAGTAATACCTTTACGTAGCATGACAATGTATTACAGTGGCCATACAGTCACACATTACTATATCTTTTATGTTATCATTTACAATCAAATTTCCATATTCGTACCACGAGACAACAATAATTTTAAATCATATAACAAGCATATAAATAACATTTAAAATTCATTCTATGTTATCTAATAAGAACATTTCATTTTACTACTAGAATAAGATAAGTAAACTCATCAATTTTAAAGTTTTATAAATAAAAAGGAGGCTAGCTAAACCAGGAGATTTCCCATTTTTCTAGAGGAGTAATCCCAATTTCTTTTATCAGATTCCTATACTCATCACCGGGATACATGAAAACACTCAAATACATGCATAAACATATACCAGTCACTCACGGACATGCAAACCAAGACCGTTGATGTTTGGATGAACGAGGAGTAGACCATCTTCGTGCCCTTGAATTATGAAAGTAATTTCTCTCCTGATTCTATAGCCCTTACATCTATTTTTATATCTAAGCATTTCTATCCAACCATCATAATTAAATATTGGAATCTACATTAATACATTAATACTGTTCTGAGTAAAAATGATTATTATCAAGCCTTACTTCTTCCATTCGAAATTGGAGTGAGAGACATGAGGGAGAGGAATACATCAAGACATATTTATTTTCTTTTAACTTACAACTTAGCTTGCGCTTACTAATGATGGTTAGGAATATGTGGGCCTTTTCTTGACATTATGGTAATTGGAAGGAATTAAAAGGTCAGCTCTTTTTTTCATTTTATTTTATCAACCTGAACATGTGACAATGGAGACCTACCCCTCCCACCTTGGGTTGTACAATACCTCGGTTCTCTCCAAATAATTATGACTCAACCTTAACGGAGTATGTTATTTCAAATGAGCTTAACATAAATTTTCAATACTATCCAACATTTATTTTCCCCAAACTGGAAGCTCCCCTGAAATATTTCAGAGTAGCTACACTTTTGAGTTACAAAAGCCTTTATTTGAGATGGGGTATCTCAATGGTTCGAATTTTATATTTTAATGAGGTTAATCTAAATTGACCTACAGATCGGGTGAGAATATATACAAGAGGCTCATATACAACAGTAACCTAATTTTCAGAGAGGAAATGTATATGAAAAAATGAATGTGTGTGTGTGAAAGATTTAAAAGAATTAAAAGGAAAGGTTGGGTGGGTTTTGAGACATACAATAGCAACACCGCCATTGTTGTGGGTAGTTCCTTCATTGGTGGAACCATTGGCGTCAGCGAGGGCTCACATTTGCACGCAGCTGTTGCGGTCGTTCCTCCTTCATGCCCTAATTGGGGAGCATTGAGAGGGCGTGGCAATGAACATGGACCCATGGGGAGGGAAACGGGTACTACACCTCACACTTGCATTTGTATTCAGATGAGTGAAAAGTGAGCAGTGGGCATGGGAAGTGGTTGCAGGTACGGAGAATGAAAAAGACATGGAACCAACCAAGTAATTGGAGGATAATCTCTCATCTCATTTCCTCTCCTCTCCTCCTATGCGCGCAACCATAGATAAAGTTACTAGAGATGCTAACGGGTTTCAAAAATAACCACCATTGATTTACTATGACTTATAGATTTATTTACCCAGACGAAATCGCCCGCAACTACTGCAGAAAAACTGTGCCATTACTTGCCTCAGGGTGTAGCTATCGTGGCACTCTAACTGTAGCAAAGGTAATCTTGTGGAAACTTCATGCAGAAGGCAGAGAAGGGAGAAAAACCTTTTACCACCAAACACAGGGACAATCACAGAGCTTCATAGTTATTGCAGCTGAAGAAAGAAAAAAAAAATTAAATCTAGATGACAAAAACCAAGTGGGTGCGAAGAGGCTGCTCAGAATGCCTTCGCTATAAAGAAAAATTTAAATCTAAATGATAGAAACCAAATGGGCGTGAAGAGGGTTTCTCAGAATGACTTCGCTATAAAGAAAAATTTAAATCTAAAAGACAAAAACCAAATGGGCGTGAAGAGGGCTACTCAGAATGCCTTCGCTATAAAGAAAAATTTAAATCTAAAGGACAGAAACCAAATGGGCGTGAAGAGGCTGCTCAGAATGCCTTTGCTATAAAAAAAAATTTAAATCTAAATGACAGGTAACAAAGGGGCACAAATTCTTCTCAGAATCGAAACAAGTATGCAGGCCATGGTTATCCATCAAGCATCATACAACACTTAGAAAAACCCTTTTTCTAATGTTCATCATGTCCTTTACAATCAAATTTAAATTTGAGCATAAGTTTAATGCATGCAACTCTACAACTGACAAACATACCGTTTCCTTATCGCTTGCCACAAATGAATCCCGTGTTTCATGCCGCTCCTGCTCCATGCCACTCCCGCTTGCTGACCGTAGAGACTACACCGGTACCTCCCAGCCAAACGCTAGGGGTACTCTGCTTCCCCCTTAGCCCCCCAAGCCGCAAAGGGGCCACACAGAGTCCATATAGTATACCTAGCTTCCCAGCTCGGCTCCAAGGCTGAGCTACCACTCTAATCCTAGCTGAGAAATTCCCAACTCCTCACAAGCAATCAGTCCAGTCTCAATTCCGCAGCATAACCCCCCTCTAACCCTAACCCTCCTTTTCCTTTTTATCCTCTTTTCAGACCCCCCCTTGCCCTAAATCATATTTCATTTAAGTTTGAAAGAAAACCCTCTAAAAATTCCATGTCTTACAAGTGTCACTCATCCCCCACGTTTTTCCAAAATTATTTTCTTTAACTTATTAATTGTCTAGGTTTCATTTATTACCTAAATTCCCTATTTCATTAATCCCTTCCTTTTTTTTTTTTTTTATAAAACCAAAAAGGTAAATGCGCTAATTAATCTTTTCATTTTATTTTTGAATTCATAACTTTTTTTATACTCCCGCGTGTTAAATAATTTTATTACTTATTAATTGCCTATGTTTCCTTTATTACTTGTTTTCCTATTTTTATTAATCCCTTCTTTTTTTTGTTTAAAACCAAAAAGGTAAGTGCGCTAATTAATCTTTTCATTTATTATTTATTTAATATTTTTTTTGTTCTTCCACAAGTTAGGAATTAATTTATTCTTTGTAAAATTTTAAAACCATTAGTTTTAATTTAAATCTTACCCTCGTCATCACCCCAAGAATTTTATGAAGACCCAACTATTACTTAGCTGGGTTTGTGTTTAAATTGTTATTTTTATTCCAGGGTCTGTTCTTAAGGTTAGACTAAAATTTTACCCTAAATTTTTTAGACTGAGTACTTAGATTCTGAACTGGGCGACACTGGGTTAGGGGAGTTCTTTAAGGATTTATTCAGGCGTTTTTTTCTTAGGGCTATTTAGGTTTGTTTCCTTCATCCACATCAATGCGACATGCCCTTCGGGATGCACCACGTGCTCCAAGGGTGCCACTCGCCTTGTTCGTTTCCTTTGCGCGATGTGCCCTTCAGGATGCACCACGTGCTCCAAGGGTGCCACTCGCTTCTTGTGTTTCTTTTGTGCAATGTTGCCCTTTAGGATGCACCACGTGCTCCAAGGGTGTCACTCGCCAACTGGACTGATTGGTAGACATCTATAACCCCTGGAGTCAACACTCTGCCAGGTGAACTTGTGGGAGACTAAAGGCTCTAAGGAATAAGGCCCCCACCTTATTGCATGCCCTTTAGAATCATCATGAGTGACTGTCGCAGTCTGCCCTCACGACATTGTGGATCCTCTCGAACTAGGTAATCGTTAACCTACAGTTCGAGCCACGATAGGAGTGCTAGTAGGCGGTGGCAGGGCTGCTATCCACCCCTCTCCCTCAACCTCTCTGGAAATCGTGTGTGGCCCCTTTACTCCATATGTGAGTCTGGTCAGCAAGCTATCGTCAGCCTTCATCATCAACAATCGTGTCATAACATGTCAAAATCATATCATCAGATCAAAGAAATATCACAGTAAATAAATCAACCCAAATAGCACACTCCCTGACTCAATCCAGAGTCCAAGGGGGTTCCGCCGATGCCTCTGCATCCTCAAGGTCTGAAACCCTGCACACTCAATGAAACTGAGTCTGCAACACATGTCTACATCAAAGTAGTAAAAACATCATGTCATCTATCATAACGCATCATAATCAAGGATAAATAGTTTAACATCATAAAAGTCCAGATCACTTGCGAGCAAGTGTCCTCAAAGAATAAGTTTTCTCAGTGCGCCAGAGCGGGATGTTACATAACTAATGTGTTTATTGAACCATAATATTGGATTTGTGTTGGATATGTAGGCATAGCTAGCACATACATATCCCACATGTAAATGATAATAACAAGTGATGTTCCTTATATGCATATTTTTAAAATGTTCACAACTAATCATGCATACAAATAAATAAAGTAAATCAAACTCCAAATAATCCTCATTAAAGAAAGAATAATAATTCAACATTCATCCATCT
>ML792501.1:20276-42714 GCA_009831015.1 Picea engelmannii | reverse complement strand
ATATTTCACAGTTATGTATTTAGTTCAACTATATCCACAACTATCCAACAATTTGTCCTTAAATCTCTCAAGTGATCCAAATATATAATATAGCATTTGCACAATTCATATGTTATATAATATAACATTATCACAAATATTGCATTTGCTCCACCTCATCTTAATTTATATTAGGAATACAAACAACCCTCAATCCCATCCCATTTAACATGAGAATAAAGGAATTAGTATAAAAACTCAATGACATTTAAACAATGGTAATGGGAAGTTTAAAGAAATGGCATATAATCCATGTTCATGCAAGACCTTCACCTCGTTGTGATTAAAACATGGGTGTGTGAGGTTATGAATGTTAAACTCTTTGTTTTGGGGATTCTAATGCATTACATTATATGTAGTCTTTGTGGATCCAACCATAGGGAACTTTTAAGTAATCTTAAATAAATGTTCCAATACGTTTTTTTAGTGGATCTAACCATAGGGAAATTTTAATGAATCCACTTGCTTGTTGTTTTTATGAATTGATTTCCCTTGGTGAACCCAACTTCTAATTTCAATGACTTCTTTGTGTGGGTTTTATTGATTATTATGAAAAGATTGTGGTTTTATCTTCTATCCCTTATCCCTTTAGTCATTATTATTTGTCTAGGCAGTGGTCCAGGAGTCAAATCAACGGTCGTCACTTAGGTGTTTAAAGACCTATAGATTAAAATGCCCTGCTTTTATGTGCATGGATGATGAGTGAAGGATAAGAATTTGTCCTGTTGTCTATCCATTACTTATATTTTATTTGATTAATTCATGGATGAATGTTTAGTCTTTGCGTCTTCTTCTTTGATGTGTATTGTGAATGATAAACCTCTGAGTTGAATGACAGTCTCTTGGCGAACCCAACTTCTGATTTCAATGACTTCTATGTGTGGGTTTTATTGATTATTATGAAAAGATTGTGGTTTTATCTTCTGTCACTTATCCCTTTAGTCATCAGTATGTGCCTGAGCAGCCGACCATAAGCTGAATCAACGGTCGTCACTTCAATGTTTAAAGACCTATAGATTCAAATGCCCTTCTTTTCTATGCATAGATGATGAGTGAAGGATAAGAATTTTCCATGCTATCTATGGACCCCTTACTTATCTTTGAGTTGATTGATTCATTGTTGAATGTATGATCTTTGCATCTTCTTCTTTGATGTGCATTGTGAATGATAAAACTTAGAGTTGAATGACATTCCCTTGGCGAACCAACTTCTGATTTCAATGACTTCTATGTGTGGGTTTTATTGATTATTATGAAAAGATTGTAGTTTTATATTATGCCATTTATCCCTTTAGTCATCAGTCTATGCCTGAGAATTTGGCCAGGAGACGAATCGACAGTCATCACTTCGGTGTTTAAAGACCTATAGATTTAAATGCCTTGCTTTTCTATGCATGGATGATCAGTGAAGGATAAGAGTTTTCCATGATGTCTATGGACCCCTTACTTAACTTTGATTTGATTGATTCATGGTTGAATGTATAGTCTTTGCGCCTTCTAATGAGTGAGTACCTTTGTGGCTTGATTGATTAAAACTCTTATTTATCTCTGCGTTTTTTATTGCTTGAACTTGAGTATATATGTGCATTTTTATTGATAAACTCTGCATTGTGGATAGATATTGAGGAGAGATGTTGACACGTGATTCTCCAAACATTCCTCACAAACTCTCTAGTTATTCTCAAGAAGGAATAACAAGAACTCCTTCTTCGAATGGGACTCCGAGTGAGCAACAACAATCTCATCAGAGGAGATTTTCAAACGAGTCTATGAATAGATCAACTACATAACCTGGTCAAGCTAGTGATATGGATGCAACCTTCTTAGATAGGTTGCACATCGATACTCCTACACCTGAGAATGTAGGTAATACCTCTCGATAAGAGAATATTTCTAGTAATTTTCTTTGATTTTGTTTATTTTTGTTGTTTTTTTTGTATTTAAATTTATGTGAGGTTAAATATTGAACTTACTTTCAAATGTGTGTGTTGACAATCAATTTAGAGAAAGGGATAACAATGAGAGTGGTTGTCATGAAGATTCAAATTTTGGTGCAGATGGTGAAGGTGGATTTATGAGGCTGCATTATCAAGAAACAAAAGATTACACACCTACGTCCACCTATCCTTCAGTTGTTGGTGATGAACTTCCCTAGGAAGATAATATTGAAGCAATGATGCTTGAGCGATGCTTAGGTGTTAAAAAGAGGTTGGAAAATGATTTGGTGGTCTTGGAACTCCCTCAGGAGAGCAAACAAAGTTTGCAATTTTTTTTGCATTCATTGGAAACATTTATGGATGCATATCAGAAGATGGGGCCAACCACTGAAAGTTTTGTTGATCTAATGAGGTAGAGAAAGTCAAAGGTGATGGGTCTTGATAAATGGGAGGCAGTAAAAAATAGAGTTTCAAAAGAAGATGCCATTTCCATGTTCAATTTTAAATAAGGCCCAAAGTGGAAGATGTTGAAGGTGCAATATTTTAAGCACCCTGACTTTGCAGGACATTTGTATAACATATTTTTGGCGGCATATGGGAAATTTTCATGGAACGATGAGGTTCCACACTATTTTGCAAGACACTTTTTTGTAGAGTTTTTCTTGTACATGCACCCTAATTATACTAGTCTACCGTCTAAATATTATGGGACTGGTAAGTGACGCACATATGATCACAAAGGGTCATATCGAAGTGAAACATTGTTGAGGCCTCCACAACCTTTAGTACCTCACCCAACAAGGGAATTTGATTCACTTTCAAAGTTCCAGGTTACATCAGAAGTTGCCAAAGAGGCCAAGACTGCAATTAGGGAAAATTTGGAAGCTGTTTTTTATGGTGTTGATGTTGGCATGAAGTGTCAGCGAGTGGAAGACAATTCCTGCGCCACATATGTTGATAAAACAGATGCAAAGTTAGATACAATGTCAGCAGAAGATGTTTTGGAGTATGCAAAATTTTGCCGGGATGGTTGGAAGAAGGTCATTCAGAATGATGACCCGAATTGCAGACTGGTATGTGTTTTATTTAAGAATTTTTTTACGCATTTTATGATAGTTTACTTCTAGTTCTAGATTTAGATATCATTGTATCTATAGAAATAATCGAGTTCTTCTTGCCATTAATTGCAGTTTGGAGATATGTTAAACGAATCTCCAGTCGGTAGGGGACTTGATTCGACAAGTTTAAATTTGGATGGGTTGAATCAGGTATGTCTTTTCTAATAGTTGTTCAATCTCCACTCTTTTGAATAAGAGATCAACAACATTTATAATTTTTTATAATTGTGAAGACATTGAATCTTAGATTTAGTTCTTAGTTGTGTTGTTCATAGATCTCTATTCCATCTCCTACTACTTGGGAAGATTTATCTCAATTCTTATTGGGAGATTTTGAAGAGGGTGGGAGTTCAAAGGTATCATTTAATGTCTTAAAATCATTTAAATTTAATGTGTTATAATCATTTAAATATAATTTTTCAAATTTTCAAATTTGAAATGTGTTATATAGGCTAATGTGAAGAGAGTACCTGAGAGTGTGCTCAGAAGGGAGATTGGGATTGAGGAAGCAGAGGAAGCTCACAGATTAGGGAAGGATGTGTCCATTCAGGATGATTCATAAATGTATGTTCTTGACTTTTATCAAATTTTTGTTTTCTCAAATTTTTAGTTTAGCTTTTCCTATTCAACGCTTTGAACAATTATTTTGAAATATATAGAACCCCTAGATAAGTTTATCGTTGTCTTAAATGGTTTACATTCAAACTTATTTAAGTTTATATCGTGATGAAGACCTAATTTTGAACTTGAACATGTTTGAATATTTGAGAACAGACTCTATCCCACATCAGAAAAGAGAAAGTTTCTAAATTTTCCTTGATTGCATTCCTTGCTTTCTTGTCCAAGAATGGCGTAGTATGGAAAAATTTGTGTTTTTTACATACAAAGAAGTGAATTCCTTCTTGGCAGGGTATTTTCAAACTCTTAACAAAATTGGTTACTAATCACAAAAACCAACATTCAATTAGATTTACAAATAAGCTCACACATATTGTATATCTGAGTTAACTCACATAATTTCAAAGAGCATTTCATTATATCTAATATGAATACATCCCATTTAAATGGTTTTTGAAGAATGACTTAATATACACGTGCATATTTGTGTTTTCTTCATATACATGCAAGATTATATGAGAACATCTATTCCACCGAAGAAAGAGAAGAATGGTTCATAAAATGGAGATTTGTGAACTTTGGAGATTATATGAGTATTTTTCAGAAGAATAGTTTTTAAAATGGAGATTTGTGATTTTTTTTAGATAATAAGTATTTTTTTGGAAGAATGACTTAATATGGATATTTACGAGTCATTTAGTTTGAAAGGCTGTCGTGAAATTTGATTATATGACCACTGCAAAAGAAGAAGAGAGAAGTATTTAACTGTTGAGGAGATTAGTATTTTATTTTTGTGTAAATATGATCAAATAACATCACCTGTGATGATAATTTATGAAGGATTTGAGACTTTATCCACATGGAAAATTTCACTTGAAGGATTTTGGACTTTATCCACAAGGAGATAAGTATTTCTTTGGAAGAATGAGTTAATATGGAGATTTGTGAATTTTCTTCATACACAGTTCTATATTTATTTTCAGATTATTATTATCTAACTCTAACTCACAATTTATTTTACCAAGAACAAAATAACATCACCTGGGATGAGAATTTCACCTGAAAGATTTGGGACCTTATCTACAAGGAGAATTTCACCTGAAGGATTTGGTACCTTATCCACAAGGAGAATTTCACCTAAGGATTTTAGACGTTATCCACAAAGAGATAAGTATTTCATTGGAAGAATGACTTAATATGTAGATTTGTGAACTTTCTTCATACACAATTATATATTTATTTTCAAATTATTATATAACTCTAATTCAATTTTTTTTTTACCAAGAACATAATTTTTCTCTTTAAATTTTTTTAAGATTTTAGATAAGATTTACAAATTGTTTAAATCATGTACTCTTAATTGGAGAGTAACTAGATCTTAAATCTGTGTAACTGTGGTTGGTTATGTTATTATTTCTTATTGTTTATTTAATATTTAGTTACAATATATATGCTAATATGTGTTATTTGTTTTTTTATTATGTTTTTTATTTTTACAGATGTCTAAATTAAATTTCGTGGAAAATATGTTTACAACATATTTTGTGGGAAAAAGTATGTTGGAGGATGACACTTAACTCTTTTGGTATGTATGTCATTTTTTTTTTAATTACAATTTTTGAATTATGTATTATTTCGCATGTTTGAATTGTAAATTTTTTATTTTTGAATTCTGTTTTTTTTGCAGGTTTGAATTTCATATACGAAGTGATCTATCTTAAAGCAATGGATTAAAGTCCATAATTTTGGAGTTAAATGTCTTATTTTTTGTTATCATCCTAAAATGGATGTAGAACTTATGTATTTTATAGCGTAACTATTCAGACTTTGATTATAATATATATATATATATATATATATATATATATATATATATATTTCATAATTTTGGAATTCAAAATAACAATTATTGTTTCATATTTTATTTCTCAAAATTGATGGAAAAAAGTGGCAAAGTTAACTAGTAATGAACTAATGTTTTGTATATTCTTCTTTTTACAATGCATTAAATTAATCATCAAACTTTTAAATATTTTTTTGCTATGTATTAATTTAAATGTTTCATTTTATGTTCGCTGTGTACTGTCGAAAATATGATTCTATTGTCAAAAAATGACAAAGTTAACTAGTAATTCAGAACTAATGTTTTGTATATTCTCCTTTTAAAAATGCATTTTAAATTAAGCATCAAACTTTTAAATACTTTTCTGCTATGCATTAATTTAAATGTTTCATTTTATGTTCACTGTGTATTGTCAAAAATATAATTCTATAGTCAAAAAGTGATAAAGTTAACTAGTAATGAACTAATGTTTTGTGTATTCTCATTTTTACAATGCATTTTAAATTAAGCATCAAACTCTTAAATACTTTTCTGCTATGTATTAATTTAAATGTTTCATTTTATGTTTATTGTGTACTGTCAAAAAATGATTCTATTATCAAAAAGTGACAAAGTTAACTAGTAATGAACTAATGTTGTGTATATATTCTCATTTTTACAATGCATTAAATTAAACATCAAATTCTTAAATACTTTTATTCATTTAAATGTTTCATTTTATGTTCACTTTGGACTATTAAAAATATGATTCTATTGACATATCATCAAATAATTTTGGCAGAATAATTTTAGCAGATTCTAGTTACTGATGAAAAAAAAAATTCTATTTTTTTAGCAAATTAGTAGATTTTAGCAGATTCTATTTTAATTTTTTCTAGTTACTAATTATTTTGTTGGTTACATAGATGCACTTAACCAATAACAAAAATTAAATGAAAAACAATTTTTTTTTTTGTTAATTTGTGCGGGACCTGTTGGCTACGCGATTAACCTGTGGCTTGAGAAACCGCGAATCAGGGGCATCTAAGCCGTCAAAATCACCCTGAGCCACACCAACCCTTAACATGGTTGGATTTTTTGTCCCCGCAGGTTTCGAACCGATGACTTTAACATCACGGAGTGGCTTAACAACACACTCTGTCACCGACAGTCCTACACCTCGGGGACTAATGAAAAACTATTTGAGATCTGCTAAATAAATTGGTTTAAATAGATACACTTAACTAATAAAAAAAAGTAAAGGAAAAAAAAGGAAAGATAAGCATATGAGATCATAGATGCAAAATCATAGAATGTGTTGTTGTTTAAATATATTTAAGAATATGCAAACTCAATAGATGGACAAGAAAAAAATAAACTGTCAAACATACAAGATTGTATCATTGCATATCTATTTAAGAATATATGATAGTAGACAACATGTTAAACCATGCAAAATTTATTTGAGAATATATTATGGTAGTAGAAAACACTTTAAACCATGCAAAGCCTATGCTAGTATGAATTGCACTAAAATGAAGAAATTTTCATGATCAAATCAAGGATAAAAGAGATGTTCAACTCTTCCTTGATTGGTGCAATAGTAATAAAAATAAAATTCTCAAGATAGAAGAGATATACAAATTAATTATAGTTAATGCTTATACAATAAAATCTTGAGTTTTGGTTTGTGTGTTAACGATAAAATAAAATGCTCAAAATGTTGTGACAATAAAATAAAACCTTAAAATGGAATAGATGATCAACTCTTCTCTAATTTTATCATGTAGTCATTAAAAAAATTCTAAATCTATAAGAGATATTCACTTAAAGGTTCATATACCCTTGAACCTAATGCAATATTATTAAAATAAAATGGAAAAAAATACTATTGAAAAAAGTAAGTGTCAATGGAAATGGTGTTTAACAATTTTTTAGTTTAAAATAAAATGCTCATACAAGAGATATACAATTCAATTTTGATTGGTGTAATGGTTGAAAAACACAAAAAAATATGGTTGAACCATATTTTATCTATTCTTTTTAAGAATGATCTAGAGTTTTTTATACATACCCTTTTTATAAATATCCTATTTGGAAATATGTTTGAAGATAGTCAAAACAAGTCATCAAAATTTGGATTGTACTTTCAATGAAAAATAAAAAATTATGGAATGTACATGTGCCACTTGTTTAAAAACACCATAATGGTATTCCATCTTCAATTATTCGTTCATGATCGACATTGGATATTTTCCATTTTCTATTTTTTTTTTTATTGAACTTCTATTAACTTTATGTGCAGTGCACATACCAAATGACTATATTGACAACTTGTAACATTTGACTGGTAGTCTTGAAAGTGAACATGAGTATCGGTTTGATGGGTTTCTTGAAAAAAATATCCTTTCAATACAATCGATCCTCTTTCATATATAAAACCATTATCATCAAAATCTTCTAATAGCCTCATCTTTTGTTCCATGCATCGCATCAAATAATATTTCACGTTTTCAGTGTTGTCTAGATGTGAAACCATGGAAAAAACATCTCTTTCAAATAACTGGATATATTTGACAACAAATCATTCGTGTTAGATTGTCACACAAGTAAATCTACAAGTTATTTGAAAAAAATTAAACATAAAAATTACCTTCTCTAACAAGATCAGAAACTCTATCACCATCAACTAATATTATAGTTTCATTTGATTCCATCTCCTCTGAGCTTGCAAGTGAAAGTTTCCCTTTTACATTAAGTTCCATATATCTCCAAGCTTTAACATATCCTGCAATTTTATTCTCGCAAATATCTATGGATTCTGTGTCATTTCTTCTATCAAATGCAAACCCATTTTGAAAATGTTTTGTTTTAACTGAATGTATTTTTCATGTCCCAGGTATTGTACCGGCGTCATATGAGATTGATCTATTTACATCTTCGATTCCAACATACCAAAAAAAACTACACAAGACAAGAACTTGTTAACTTGAAATCTCTCAAGAAAATAATTGAAGATTGAAGATAAATTTGAACATGTTCAAATTTATATATTTTGTGTACATACATGTAACATTTATATATAGACACACCTGCGCACATCCCTTGACGCTTTATATTCATGGCTTAAATCCATTTTTCACCATTCAACAACTTGTTCAGCGGACTCAAATCGATCGGCATGAGGGTTCAACTGATACCTTCGAAGTGCTCATTTTATACATGCCCCTGCACCGTCGTTCTCTCCTTTTCCATGACCAGTCTCAAAAAAATTCCAACAATGTGTAATGTTTAATTTTTTATGAAGACGACATAACCAATAGAATGATCGTAAATATTTGAACTGACTCGAACTCCCATCTGACCATATCCAATGTCTATCGAATTTTATTTCGCATTCTTTCAATGAATTATTAAATTTATCAAAACAATGTTGTACATAATCTGTGTCATGTGCTCGATCATCACTTATATAAAAGTGATATTCTTTAATAACATGTCGATTGTCGTTGGTTATTTCTATGTTATCAAGACTCTGTTGAGCATGTCTATATAGAATGTGAACAAATATCATGACTTGATCAGAATGATAATATTTGCTCTGTATTTCTTTTTGTGCAACGAATGTGTAATTCTCTACAAAATCAACTACAGAAAAAATTGTCCCTGGTGGGAACACTTCACGGGATTGTTTGAATTGTAAATATTTCCATCGAGCTCTACGTGAATGCTTTGTGTATTTATAGATTTCATCCTCAAACTTCTTAAAAAAATCTATCACGCAGATTTTATCTACCTTCAAATCAATCCTTTTGGAAATAACATTTGAAGAATGTGGAGTTGTGCTATTCATATATTCATATCTCTTCCAATTGACTCTTATATTAGAAAATGATTGATCATTCATATCAATATGATACTTTGAATGAAACAAACATAGATTTCCACAACGATCACATTTATTTCCACAAACACATTTTTTTTTGTAAAATAAATCATCATCTTCTCTTTCACATAGAATTTCAAATATAAAAACACAAAATGTGGAAGGAGGATGTGAACATGGCCATAAAGTTTTACCAAAATCTAAAAAAGTGTCATAATACAACTCAAATTCCACATGATAACGACAAAAACAAGTGTCACATATAGTGATGGGTCTAACAAACCATGGTTTTTGTTGCACAAATGTATTGATGGAAATTTAAACTTCTTTGTGCTCTTCTTTGAACTTATTGAACAACTCTATTTGTGTCATTGACAATATGTTTTGGATGTTCTTCATATTTTTTTCGTTCTATTCTTTGTCACAACACATCCCTTGTATGTGGTGAAGCACAATATTCTTACAACGAACAATTACAGATCAATTCTTTAACATTTTCTGCAAGTCTATCTTTGTAGGGTTGTCTAGAAATCACTGTCCAACAAGCCAATTCATCATTTACATATATTTGCAATTGAATTTTTTTTATGTTTGTGCAATGTTTTTCTTGATGTTCCCATCGTTTTTTCCATGTGTCGTGTCAAACAATGTTTTATATTGATAGATGAAACAACTTCTATGTGCAACACGGACATCTTATTTTCGAAATTTTCCAAAATATTTTAATACACTAGTTATATTGTTATAGATATTTTGTTTCACCTTTTTATCCTTTGTCAACTTTTGAATACCCAATAATGATGTAGCTTATTTTAACTTTTTTGACTTCATTAGACAAAGTAAAAGTTTATCTTGTACTGTTACTGATTCATCTTTGAAAAAGATATTATACATATTCTTAGTTCGATATCTTATATAATGCTTATATTTTTTCTTCCCAAATTTGTCAGTATCAACATTTTTTAATATTTCATCATCAATGTTGATAGATTCTCCTGGATATTTCAATTTAAAGTTCATATTAAAAAATATAACCCAAACACAAATTCACTAAATTATATAAACTTGAGTGTTCATCTTCTATTATCTAAATTTATGTACATACCTATAGGTGATTCGTCTTCAGCTTCAATTTTGGTTTCAACGTCTTCTGCTTCAATTTCTGTTTTAACGTCTTGTTCGAAATTATGAGACAAATCTATTTATGTTTTTTGAAAAACATTAAATTGTAATTACAATCAATTATATATCTTACAATATTTTAAATTTGAATTCTATAATTTGAAATATGTACTTTCCGAATACAGTCCCAAAGTGTGTTTCGTGTGCTCGATCATCATATGTGCATTCATATCTGGTTGAACTTCTTCTTGTCGATGATCTCTATTGACATTATCATCGTTTCTTTCTTCAATATTTGCACGTTCTTATTTGTTTCTCCAATAAAGCTCTTTCCTTTGTTCGATTTGGCGAGTATCATCTCGAGTGCGATCAAATCTTCTCTTGTGCAAACTTTTGTTTCCCACGACTTTTATAGTTATCTGTAAAATATATGTTCAACAAAGACTTCACCTTGAAAAAATACTCAACATTTATCTTTCAACATATAAATTGTTATTCCAATAAAAACTTGAACAAACATCAATTACTTTATTCAACAAAAACCAAAAAGATGATTCGAAACTTTGTTTAAGTTCTCTAGAAAACCATCATGTATCGATATCGATCCTCCAATTAAGCCTATGGAACAGAGGGAAGAAATAAATAAAGAAAACAATACAACTGCAATCAATAATATAAATTCTTTGAAATCCATATCCCCAAGCTCATATATGTCTGTTCATCCGATGAATTATGTTAAATGTGTTCAACCAAAAGCCTATTTATACAATTTGGCCCGAAATGAAACGATACGACGTGATACAATGTGTCTTTTCATTTTTTCCGACCGATGGAATTCGCTCTACAACCTTTCGACCGAAAGAATGTTTTTTCGGCCGAAAACCTTGGAAACCATTCAGTTTTGATGGTTTCCATTAGATTTTAGTCTTTCGGCCGAAATAATAGTTTTTCGGCCGAAAGAGTATTTCAGATGAAAACATGAAATTGTGACTGAAAACAAAAACCAAAGAATTGCCCCAAGCTTATATGAACTTAGAAGGTTGCAAACTCATCCAAATAATGAGAATTTGGTTTCGAAAATGACACTAGCATTTCCAAAATTGAATCTACATTTAATTCCTATAATTTTTTTTCATTTTCTTTATTTTTATCTAATTTTATTTAATTTAAAAAAAAAACACTACATAATATTTTCAGCAGACATTATGATTCGATGAAATGAAATATCGGTATCTCTAAAAATATACAGTGAAAAATTTGGAAAAAAAAAAATTCATAATCCTTATACTGTTCTTTTCAAAAGGGTATATTTAGATTTTAGTTTTAAGTAAAAATTAAGATAGATACAAGGTGTAGAAAAACATGTGTTTAAAATATGCAATGTTTTCATCTTGGTCAACTTCAAAAAGTTCTAGAAATTATAATATTCATCTGTTAGATTCAAAATTTTAGTCATACTAAAATATATTCTCTGTAGATTGTTGCAGTATATTTCGTTTCTTAAAAACATAAGTTTAATAATAGATACATTGTTGTAGGAAAAAGTAACTCATTATCATTCATTTCATATTTAAGGAACATACTGTTAAACAATTGTCAAATTGAAATATCAAATCATGATAAAAAAAAATTAAAAAATAGTCATTGGAAAGCTAACAAAATTCTTCACAAGTTTTGTTTTTACTGTAAAGTGAAATTCTAAAGAAAAGAAATAATTTTGTATGCCGGAAGCTGAAGAACTTGTGAAAATACAATTTTTTTTCTCATAAAACAAGCAAAAGTGCAACCCATCTTCATAATTTCACCCTAATTCATTCTTACTCTTACAACAATATTACATGCATATAGAGTGATCCATGGATCTCAAACAATGGTTATTGTGATTGTGGACATCATCAAGAGCTGCAAACAAATTTGTGGCCTTATCTAATGACTCTTTATTGGAACCATCCAAAGAAGTATATGTTCATTTCATCAAGGATATTCATTACATTCATTACTCTTACAACAAAATTACATGCAATAGAGTGATCCATGGATCTCAAACAATGATTATTGTGATTCCGAACATCATCAAGAGTGGTAAATATCATCAAGAGATGAAAATAAATGTATGGCCTTATCAAATGACTCTTTCTTGGAACCATCCAAAGAAGTATATGTTCATGTCATCAAGGATATCCAAACTCATGCAATGTGTATTGCATCTCTGGTATTCATAGTAGATGCTGAAAATGTTTCTTAGTATAGCTTCATCCATCTTACTTCACCACTATATCAAGGGTCAAAATAGATGTGAACAATTTATATAATTGTTTTGCATGACCTTTACATACATATGGAGGTTTATTTAAAACATGAATAAGTTTCCCCATATCAACAACCAATACAATTGATCTCTACCCAAAAGAAATAGTGAAAATTTCAGGAAACGATTGAGGAAGTCAAGCACAATTTGTATCAATAATTTTTTAACTATAAAACATGTCCCATCAAGAAGGGTATATTTGTCAAGTATTGTCTCCTCTTGTAAGCTAATTAAACATGGCCCTTGTAAATCAACTATGCCCCCAAGTGGGATATGAACTGCAAAGTAAACTATCAATGTTGATACATTGAGTATTGCAACATTGGTAGAGACCAAAAGAAGCAAGTGTAACATCCCGTTCTGGTGCACTGAGCAAACTTATTCTTTGAGGACACTTGCTCATAAGTGCTCTGGATTATTATGCTATTAAAAATTTTGATTTTGATTGTGAGGCATTATGGGTTGATGACATGTTGTTTTACTACATTGACATAGACAGGTGTTATTGACTCGGCTTTACTGAGTGTGCAGGATTTTGGACCTCGAGGATGCAGAGGCATCGATGGAACCCCTTGGAATCTGGATCGAGTCAAGGAGTGTACCATTGGGGTTTGATTGTATTATTGTGATATTAGTGCATCTGATTAGATGACATGATATGGACATATTCTAACATGATTTGTTGATGATGCAGGCTGACAATGGCTTGCTGACCAGACTCACATATGGAGTAAAGGGGTCACGCACGAATACCAAAGATGTTGAGGGAGAGGTGTGGACAACAGCCCTGCTACAACCTACTAGCACTCCCGCCGTGGCTCGAACTGTAGGTTAACATTTACCTAGCTCGAGAGGACCCTGGATGTCGTGAGGGCAGACTGCGACAGTCTCTCACGATGATTTAAAGGGCGCAGAATAAGGTGGGGGCCTCATTCCTTAGAGTCCCTTAGTCTCCCACAAGTTCACCTGTGGGAGTATTGACTCCAGGGGTTTTTGATGTCTACCAAGTCATTCAAGAGGTGAGTGGCACCCTTGGAGCACGTAGTGCGTTCTGAAGGGCACGTCGTGCAAGGGAAACAGATTGAGGCGAGTGGCACCCTCGGAACACCTAGTGCATCCTAAAGGGCACGTCGCGTTGTTGATGATAGATGAATGAACCTAGATAGCCTTAGGATGATCAATGTGATAAAAATAAAAAATAAAAAACATTTTCCCTAATAAAATGTCTAAACTATGCTAGTGGTAAAATTTTATCTCTCTCTAAAATAATAATAATAATAATAATAATAATAATAATAAAAATAAAAACAACATAAATAATAATTATGATCTTCATTAAATCTTGTAACACAAAGGGAGTAAGAAATTAATTGTTTCATTAAAAAAATATCTATTGGATTAAAATTTAAAAAGGGAATTAATTGTTTTATTATTTTATGATAATTTAAAATATATTAATTTAATGAGAAAAGGGGAAAAGGTGGTTAATTTCCACACCTGCCTTTTTGAGTTCTAAATAAAAGGGGAAAGAGGGAAAAATCTAAAATATTAGGAAACTAGGAAAAGAGGGAAACAAAAAAAGAAAAAAAAAGGAAACAAAAAGGAAACAAAAAGGAAAAAGTAGAAAGTCAAACTAAGTAAAGTATATACCATTTAAGAGCTTTCTAATTTAAACTGAACTAGCAAATTAATAGTGGGGAAAATCATTAAAACCTATAAGAGCATTTGGGGACACCTAGGAGCGATTCTAGGAGTAACTTTAGGTGGGTGAGGGAAATAAAGATAATTAATTAATTAAATAAATTAATTTATGGAGGAATGAAGGGGATGGATGACACTTGTACGGGGAGGAATTTTTAGGAATTAAATTTTAAAAACTTAATTAAACGATATTTTAGGAAAGTAAGGAACCAAAAAACTCTTTATAATGAAGGGAGGAGATGAAGGTTGTGTCTCTTCTGTTTGTGTAACATTATGCTGTAGAAATATCCACTTGACTAACTTGACTTGTGGGAGTTGGGACACCTAGCTCGGTGAGGAATGGTAGCTCGGCCTTGCGAGGCGAGCTGGGAGCTAGTTGAAATATCTAGATAGTGAGTGTGTGGCCCCTTTTCTGATTGGGGGGCTAAGGGGGAAGATGAGTACCCCTATCATTGGTTGGGAGGTACCGGTGAAGTCTCGTCCGTCGGCAAGCGGGAGTTGCAAGGAGTGTGCAGACGTCACTCAGAGCGGGCTTAGGTAAGTAGATTGATTGTTTAGATTGATGACTGGAACTTTTCTTAGCCTAGCTCGATGATTGTTGACTCCCATGGCCTTTGTTTTCCCTGCACATCTTGACCACCTTGTTGTGTTTATTGTGACCTTCGTGGTTGTTTAGCCTTCATCCCTAGCTCATAAGTCCTCGCCTGAGCATTCATCCAGGAGCCTAATCTACGATCGTCACCTTAGCATTAAAATACCTATTTTTCTGTGCGAGGATGATCAGTGAAGGACGAACCTGTTAGATGGATACCCTTGATGTTTTTTCCCTGGATGATTGTTTATTCTACCATCTGGCAACGACCTCTGCGTGTGGATTATCTAGTGTCCTGGTTGTTTTTCTCTATGCCTTGACTGATAGAACCACTGCAATCATTCCATGACCTTTCCCATTAGATCCTTGCATTTTCTTACTGTTGTCTGCGGTGTATTGGGGTTATAGCAATGGAAGCATAGATTGATTCCCTGTCTGCAGATTTTTGGGTATTCTGGCAATGGAAAAACGTGATGGTTTCATGTTTGCATTTTTTTTATTATTTATTTTATAGCAATAAAAAAAAGAAAAATGATTTCAGGTCTGCATTTTTATAATGGTATCCTGGAAATGGAAAAACATTTTTATTTGATTTCCTGTCTACTTTTATATTTGTGTCTGGGAAATGAAAAACGTTTTTGTATTCCTGTCCGCGTGGTATTGGTATCCTGGCAATGGAAAACGAATTCATTTCCATGTATGGGTTTTTCCAACGTTTTTCCCTTTTAAATGATGATGGAAACATGGAGCTCCTTCTGGTGCATTTGGGCACATCATTCTGCATATTTTAAATATGGATAGCCATGAATGTCCTCCTGGTGTGTCCCTGTGCATGTTTTTCCCTTTTAAATTGAGACTATGAATGTTGTTTAAACGCCCATGATATTTGTCTTTAAAATGTGAAGAGATTGTTGTTAAATTACCCACGTTTTTGCTTTTAAAGATTGACATAGACTGTTGTTTAAATGTTCACGATTTTTCCATCCAAAATGTGATTGTGATTGTTGTTTAAATGCCCACAATATTTGCCTTTAAAATGTGAAGATATTGTTGTTAAATTACCCACGTGTTTTCTTTTAAAGATTGACATAGACTGTTGTTTAAATGCTCACAATTTTTCCATCCAAAACGTGACTGTGATCGTTGTTTAAATGCCCATGATATTTTCCTTTAAAATGTGAAGAGATTGTTGTTAAATTACCTACGTTTTTTCTTTTAAAGATTGACATAGACTGTTGTTTAAATGCCCACAAAGTCACCTTCAAAACTAGTGATTGTTTTGTTGTGAATGACCACGGTTGGAATTTAAAAATGGACTATGTAGACCAACGGTTTTAGCTTGTTTCAGAGTGTTCTATCACCGAGTTTACACCATGGTTTACTGTTGAATCTACGGTGTCTTATTCACTAAATCCAAGCGATTCCATCATTGATTACAACCTGTTTTTATCTATGATTTTTTACTATGTATACCAATGAGTTTGTTGTTAAATGACCACGACTTTCCTTAATCATTGATTGAGTTGTTGTTGATTGACCATGAGTTGGTCCTTCTGCAATTTGTTTCGTCCTTTTTATCCTCCTTCACATTGAATGCATACCCGACATTCTCACTGCCGAGCTTTAATTACCACAACAATGTTACTGTCCATGTTGATTATCATGTTGACTGCTATATGAAATGCTATATTTTTTCCTTATTAATTTCCAGAACAATTGCTACAACAATGTTAATGGTCACCAAATTCCTTCTATTGATTAAATTCCACAGTGAGTTAAATAGTTAATAGTTATATAAATCACCTGGTTATTGCGCTAGGAATGGTTATGTTAACAGTCATGCAAATTGCCTTATTAATGTTATATTAATTGTATGTTAACTAGAATGTTAAATGTCTTGTTATTTCTATCTTACTTATTATGAAAACAGTCATGTAAACTATCTTGTTAATGCCATATTAATTGTCATGTAACTGCTATGGTAATCACCTTGTTAAATTGCTACAACAATGTTAATAGTTAGCAGTTTCCTTCTTTATGATAGTAGACTGCTAGCATTGTTAGTTCGATCATTATAGCTAGACTAAGTGTTGAGGTTTAACTGTTCATAAGTGCTAATGGTAGCATTCTACTTTAAGAATGTTAATGTGGTTATTCAAGTTTATGGCTAGTTGGATGGGGATTCAGATTAATATAGAATTGTCCATTTAGCTTGTAATAAATATTAAAATTAGTATGGTGAGTAAAGACTAGATTGCAAATTTTAGACTTGCTAAATTAGATATGTAATTGATGTTAGTTGGATTTATAGATATCACCTAATTGGTAACTCAGTCTTGCTAAATTGAGTCGTAATTCATGTTAAGTTCGGTTGGTAACTCGTTGACTAATGGGATTTAGACTGGTTAATTGATCTATAATTAACGCCAATTTAAATCATAGATATTGACCTTTTAGCCTTGATTAATGGTTGGATTGTTGACGAAGTCATTTTAGCTTGTGCTTCTCGTTGAGGGTGTTGTTGTTCATTTTAATTAATTCTTGTACTTGGATTTGTAAACATTTAACGTGCTTGGTTTTCTCACTGTAAGGGTTCTAGTTAGTTGTGTAATTAATTTTGGGTGCGTGGGGTTGTTAGGATGATTTTCCTTAGCTTTGTAGGCTTGGTCTACTTGTGTCGGGTAGGATGTATATACTTCCTTGTTCCTTAGAACATTCGACAGCCTTGAGACCTTAGATGGACAAAATCGATGGGAACCTAGGCTTGAGAATTGCTTATCTGTCCTGGAGGTCCTAACCATTGCAGGGTAGGACGAGCGGGTAGTCATTCTTATTCTTCGTTGGTTGAATGTCGTACATTTCTTCCAGGTGCTTGATGTGCTTTTATGTTAGTTCATTATGTTTTTGTTGCGTGAGTTGCATGCACCGTGTTTGTCGTCGTGTTGCAATGTTGAGTATAATGTCATTATTACCTTCCTACACAAAAAAAAAAAAAAAATTCTTCTTTTAAAGGTTGTGCATCGTAGGAATCGTATTGGATGGGGATGTCACATGTGGTATCAGAGCAGGTTCAACCCATGACTTGGGATCGCTACAGATTTTGTTGATATGATTTGATTATATTGTTGCTAATTGATTTGACTTGTATTTGTGTAGGTAATCATGGTTAGAGGATGTCGCAGAGGCAGATGACAAAGTGCTAGGGGAAGAGGCACGATGCCTCTAGTAGCATCCATGCCTGAGGGGTCTAACCCCTAGGGAGATGAACATGTTGTCGGATAGGAGAAGATAGAATTTCATGATGTGGTAGGAATGATGAGATCTTTTCAGTGCATGTATGAGGCACTGATCAACCGTTTGGACAGAGATGAGGCCAGAGCACAGGCACCCCTTGAGGTTCCACCACGCGCTCCAGTCCATACTGGTAGCATTCACCGTGAACTCGAGAAGGTCAAATTTCCTGAGTTCTTTGGTACCCCGGGCGGTGCAGTTGCCGAAGCATGGTTGGAGAACATGGTGATGTGCTTCTCACTTCATGATTATATCTCCAACATGAAGGTATACATGATGGTCTTTCAACTGAAGGGGAGCACTCTTCTATTGTGGAAGACACTCCTATCGTAGTTGAACATGGTCGTCGAAGATGTGTCATGGGAACTGTTCGGGGAACGATTTCGAGAGAGGTACATATTAGAGGAATTCATTGAGCATCAGCTCAATGAGTTCAATGCCTTATGACAGGGTGGTCATACGGTGCTCGAGTACGAGGCTCGTTTTATGGAGTTTCTCTGGTATGCTTCGCACCTTAACACTGAGAAACTTAAGGTCAACAGGTTCGTGTTCGGCCTTAACAAAAAAATACATGAAAAGGTCAGGATTTTGAAGCCTCAAACCTTGCATGATTCCATCCAGAAGGCCCTCATAGCAGAGGAGGATCTTATCAGTGGGGGTTAGACCAGGACTCCAGCAAGACCAACAAGGTAGGTGTCATCTGGAGCACAACAACATCAGACACCAGCCAGACATGCACTAAGATATCATGGTTTCCAGAGGGGATCCACTTTCACTACAGCTCGACGATCGACACCTCAGCAATGGACACCTTATCGAGGACCACACCCTTAGCAGCAACGTCGACCGCAACAACAACAATTTAGGCCTATTTAGCAGAATAGACCAGGATTCCAAGTCGGTGGGCCGTCATCTTCTACTTCAGGTACCAGGACTACTGGGATGAAGAAGGGGTGTTGGACATGTGGGGAGCCACACTACCAGCGCGACTTCCTGGTGGAGAGGACTAGAGTGTCTAGACCAGCCAGACCCACTACCATGGGAGATATGGGCAAGGCCCATTGGATTCATGCAGCGGTGAATAACCGCTAGGCAGAGCATCAGTCGACTGTTCTCGAGATGACAGGTACCATCGCTAACCAGACCCTTAGTATTTTGATAGATCCCGGTGCTTCCGAGAGTTTCATTTCTGGTGCAACGCTAAAATTGATTAAGGTAAAGGCAGTCAAATAGAATGAGTTTAGCTTCGTAGAGATGGTCTCGGGAGCCAAACAAAAGGTGGGAGGAAAGGTTACGGACTGTGTCCTTAACCTGGGATATTTTTTCCATAAGGGATAACTTGTACGTCACGATCCTAGGATCTTATGATGTTGTGATTGGTATGGACTGGTTGGAATCGCATGAGGTGATACTCAACTGTAAGATGAAACGATTGAGCTTGGTCTATGACGAGGGACAGAGACGTGTGATTATAGGATGGAACCAAGGAGTTTCCATGAGATTCATCTCTTCCTTGCAGCTACGGAAGAGCATGCGTAGGGGTGCAAGCTTTATGCGATCCTTGTGTTAAATGAGAATGATCTAAAAATGAAGAAGACTTGTATTTCTTGAAAATATTTGCAAGTTAAATTTACGTGTTAAAAGAAAATGGATCAACTTTGCAACACAACTTTAAAAGGATTTACTCATTCAAGATGCATATAAACAGTAGCATAATCAATGAACATAAAACACATAACACAATAAATGATAAAGGAGTTCACCCCTCTCTTGGGCTACATCTCCTGGTCCAGCTTCGAATGGATCATTTGTATTATTTTCTCAAAGTGCTAAAAAATGTTCTTTGCAATGCTCAAAATTCCAAATAGACTGCTCCAATAACTTTAGAACATCCAAAATCCCCTAGCTGGGCTTTTTCGGCACCTCATTTGGCCAAAAAATGAAGTAGATAGGCTTCCTGGAAGTCTTCCCTTCAAGCTTGTTGTCTCTGCATCTACAAAACGCACCTGCTCTAGCTCAACCTAGCCCACACACAATTTAAAGCGTAAAAACTTGGCACTGGGCGCAACCGCACAACCGGTCCAAACTATCAAATTGTTACATGTTGGCCCTAACTACCAAGGCCCATGGGCACATGGCAGTCACATGACCGTGCGCCAACACAACATGGCTTAAGTTTAAACAACCGTTTGATAACCATAATGTTAACCCGCACGCATATATATAGTGGTCACATGGTATACCAAACCACACATATATTAAATGGTTATAACCAGGTTATGGTTGTAACCACCGTAGCTCTAGTCACATACAATACAACACATGACCACAGGTCGGGGCTTAGCCCCAACCCGGTCCACGCCCCCACATACATTTAAACAAATTTAAATGTAATGCAATGTATATACATAACAAGGAACATGTGTGGGTGTGCCAGTTGGGTGGCCTTTCCCAAATCTTTACCTTGCCCGGAAGTCATGAGGTTGACTCCTGCGGAGTGAAAAGGTTTTAACCAACCAACAAGTGACACGTGGCGACCTTTGATTGGGCCACGTGTCGCCATCCCATTCACTGCCAACAAACACGTCATATGCCAATTGTCCAATAGTTGTCTACCACATCAGTGTATGTCCTACCACGTTATTCATACGACTTACCATGTCATCATCCGTACGGACTGTACGGACTGTACAGTCAGCATCCCTTTTTTGCCTGTTTCCCATTTTGAACAAAACACGATATCTCTCATTCCCGACGTCCATTTGAACCCAAACTAGTTGCATTTGGTTTGCAATGATGAGGTCTATTCTCTCGTTCGATTTGAAGCGATTCCAAGAACTTTGAATTTTTGAGCAAAATTTGATCCCCTACTCACACCTTCCCATTGGAAAGATTTTGGACCTCCAAAAGACTATTTTCAGTCTATTTGAAGATGAGGGTATAGTTCCCTCACTCTTCCAACCTCAATCCACTTGGATTTGCTTGAATTTTTACCTTTAAGACCAACTCGAAGATACTCCACATTTCCTCGTTTTGAAGTTCGCATTCTCCTGTCAAGAATGGTGTCTTCATGCAGTTCTGTAAGATATTCTGGGGAAAAATCATCTATAGAAGGAATATGAATATGCTCTCCTTGATCATCAATCAACGGAGGCTCATACAATTTCAAATTCTCAACATTAACAACTGCATACATTTGCATATAAGGAGGCAAATCTAAACGAAAGGCATTGTTACCAATCTTGTCGATAATCTTGAAAGGACCATATCGAATCGGTTTCAATTTTTTACCTTCTCCTTTAAGCCTCTCCTTACTGATGTAAAGACAAACTTCATCTCCAACTTGGAAACTGTGATCAACACGATGTTTTTCATGTCTTGTCTTGTACTTGGCTTGACTCTTTTCCAATTGCTCTTGCACCATTTGATGTATCGACTGAATTTGTTCAATGAACTTTTCTTCCCTATCAATGTCATATTGACCATCGATAGCAATGTCATTCCCACATATAAAATCTAATGGATATTTGGGCAAGTATCCAAAACATGCTTCAAATGGCGACGTTTGAGTTGAAGAGTGCTTAGCACAATTGTACGCATGCTGAATGTAATGTAAATGTTCATCCCAAAGTTTAGGATGCTTACTGCAATAAGCATGAAGAAGATACACCATTGTTCGATTTACTACTTTTGTCTGACCATCTGTTTGCGGATGAAAAGCTGTGCTCTTTTTAAGTTTGGTATCCATGAGTGCCCATAAACTCGTCCAAAAACTTCCAACAAATCGAGAATCCCGATCATAAATAATGGATTTAGGCAATCCAAAATGCACCCAAACATTTTGAAAGAAAATTTGTGTCGTCTGTTCAGCTATAACCTACTTTGTACAAGGCATCAAAATACACATTTTGCTAAATCGATCAACCACAACATAAAGATAATCATGATTTCGTCTAGACATAGGTAAACCTCCTACGAAGTCCATGGAAATGCTTTCCCAAGGA
>ML792501.1:0-12758 GCA_009831015.1 Picea engelmannii | reverse complement strand
TTATATTAGTAATGTTATTTTATTTATGTCGGCTTTAGGCCATTAGTTGTAATTATACCTTCTAGTCTCCTATATATACCAAGGAGACATTTTCATTTTGAATCATCTGGTACTTGAACATTTAAGTGGGGTAAAAGGAGGTTTCCCCCTCGAAGAGTCTTATTATCTGAAATTATATCTGTTTCAAGGCGTTGAGTACTTTTCCCGAGATTTTTCCATGCTATATTGAGGTTTCGTTCTTAACATGACTGCACGCCAACACAACAGGGCTTAAGTTTAAACAACCATTTGATAACCGTAATGTTAACTCACATGCATATATATAGTGGTCACATGGTATACCAAACCACACATATATTAAATGGTTATAACATGGTTACGGTGGTAACCACTGTAGCTCTGGTCGCATACAATACACCACATGACCACGGGTTGGGGCTTAGCCCCGGCCCGGTCGACGCCCCCACATACATTTAAACAAATTTAAATATAATGAAATGTATATACATAACAAGGAACATGTGTTGGTAGGTCAGTTGGGAAGCCTTTCCCAAATCTTTACCCTGCCCGGAGGTCACAGGGTCGACTCCTGCAGAGTGCAAAGGTTTTAACCAACCAACAGGTGACACATGGCAGCCTTTGATTGGGCCACGTGTCTCCATCCCATTCACTACCAACAAACATGTCATATGCCAACTATCCAATAAATGTCTACCATGTCAGTGTATGACCTGCCACATCATCCGTACATCCTTCCATGTCATCATCCGTACGGACTGTACGAATTGTACAATCAGCATCCCTTTTTTGCCTATTTGCCATTTTGAACAGAACGTGATATCTCTCGCTTCCAACGTCCGTTTGAACCCAAATGAGTTGCATTGGGTTCACAACCATGATTTCTATGCTCTCGTTCGATTTGAAGTGATTCCGAGCACTTTGAATTTTTGAGCAAAATTTGATCCCCTGGTTAGAGAAGGGATTAGCGGAAGGTTTAGAACACCTTCCAGTGGTGAGAGAGTTTGTGGACATATTTTCAGAGGAGTTACCTGGGTTTCCGCTGGAGAGGGAATTGGAATTTACTATAGACCTAAAACCGAGAATTGAACCAATAGCGAGAACGCCTTATTGGATGTCAACCCCAGAATTACAAGAGTTAAGAATGCAACTAAAGGAGTTGTTGGACCTGGGATTGATACGTCCTAGTGTGTCGCCATGGGGTGCACCTATTATTTTCATAGGAAAGAAGGATGGGTCGTGGAGGCTCTGCATTGACTACCATCAATGGAACAAGGCCACGATCAAGAATCAATATCCATTGCTGAGGATTGATGATATGTTCGATCAAATGAAGGGCGTGACAATGTTCTCAAAGATCGATTTGTGATCAGGGTATTACCAGTTATGGATTAAGGAAGATGACGTCCCTAATACTACCTTTAATATGAGGTTTGGACATTACGAGTTTACTATTTTACCGCTTGGACTGACAAACTCCCCAGGGGTATTTATGAGTTTTATGAACAGGGTGTTCTGCAAGTACTTGGACAAGTTCATCCAAGTATTCATTGACGATATTTTGATCTACTCTCGAACGATGGAGGAGCATGATGAGAAATTTCTCTTGGTACTACAGTGTCTACGAGAGCACAAAATGTATGGTAAGTTGTCCAAATGCCATTTTTATCAATCGAAGATTCACTACTTAGGGCATGTCATCTCCGATGAAGGCATCACCCTGGATCCAACCAAGTTCGAGGCTATTATGGAATTGCCTACGTTGATGAATGTATTATAGGTTCATAGCTTCATGGGTTTAGCAGGATACTATCGATGGTTCGTCGAGGGATTTTCGAAGATAGCAAATCCAATCATGGAATTGCAGAAGAAAAGAAAGAAGTTTGTTTGGATCGAGAAATGTGAAAAATCATTTCAGAGGCTCAAGGAGTTGTTGACAACAACACCGATAATAAAGGTCCCTGACATGGACACAGACTTCTTGGTATGCACTGATGCATCCAAGGAAGTCTTAGGTGGGGTCTTGATGCAAGACGGATGAGTAATCACTTACATTTCGAGGAAACAGAGAAGGCATGAGGAGAACTACGCGATGCATGATTTGGAGTTGTTAGCCATAGTATATGCCTTGAAGATTTGGAGACACTACCTTGTTGGAAAAAAATTTGAACTAAAGACTGACCACTATGAACTACAACACATCTTTATGCAAAGCGACCTGAATGGGCGACAACGACGTTGGTCGAAATTTCTTAGCGAGTACGACTTTGAGATTACTTACATAAAAGGAATAGTAAACCGAGTGGTGGATGCATTGAGTCGGAGACCACACATCTTTTCAGTGCTGCCTCTTCAGATGAATCTACGTCAAAACATTCTAACTTTACAGCGTGACGATGACTGGTACAAAGAGGTCGAGGGTTTTATTGGACAAAACACAATGATGGTACCACGATTTGAAGGATTTTCATTTGATAGCGATGGTTTATTGACGTTTAAAAATCGTATCTATGTACTGCCGAATGACGAGTTGAGGATGTTGATCATGAGCGAGGCTCATAGAGCAGTTTACATGGCTCACCCGGGAGTCACGAAGATGAGGGCAGACCTTAAACCCTTGTTCTTCTGGAAGGGAATGAAGGAAAACATAGTATGTGGCCAAATGTCTAGAATGTCAATAGGTAAAGGCTGAACATAGACACCCAGCAAGATTACTACAACCACATGCTATTCCATAATCAAAATGGGAGGTTATTTCGATGGATTTTATTGTTGGATTACCACTGACGGCAAGGAGACATGACTCGATTTTCATAGTAGTAAACACTCTAATGAAAAGTGCTCACTTTATTCCTATGCGTATGACATATCAAACACCTGACATAGCTAGAGTTTTCATCAGTGAGATTGTGAGGTTGCATGGCGTGCCTAAGAGGATTATATCCAATCGAGGATCAATGTTTACTGGAAGATTTTGGATGAGTTTCCAAGAGACCTTGGGAACCCAACTTAACTTTAGTACTGCGTATCACCCGGAGACTGACGGGCATACTGAACGAATGAACTAGACCTTGGAGGACATGTTGCGCATGTATGTGATGGACCAACAAAAGTGAGGGGAAGAATTCTTGCCACTAGTGAAGTTCACTTACAACAATAGTTACCAGAGCACCATTAAGATGGTGAATTTCAGGTTTCTTTATGGGTGACCTTGTCAGACGCCTTTGATTTGGGATCGGATTTAGGATAGGGTCCTGGTCGGACTAGAAGTGATCCAAGAAATGGAATAGAAAATGAAAACAATAAGACAAAGGATTAAAGAAGCGTAGGATCGATAGAAGAGTTATGCCGATGCGCACCATGTTTACCGTAGTTACGAGGTCGACGATTGAGTCTTCTTGCGGGTTAAACCACATAAGAGTTCGATCAAGTTTGGGAAGGGAGATAAACTCTCTCCTAGGTTCATGGGACCTTTCGAGATTGTGGAGAGAAACGGGCTCGTGGCCTATCGACTAGCCTTGCCTGATTCTTTGAGGCGTATGCATGATGTTTTTCATGTATATGTTTTGAGACATTATATTAGTGATCCTACACATGTTATTGACAGGAGTTCCTTGTAGGTATCAGATGAGGGGGAGCTCACGACTGAGCCCATGCGCATCTTGGATCATCGCGCTTGACAGCTACAACGTCGAACGATAAAGCAAGTCAACGTCTAGTGGGACAATTATAGTCTGCACTCGATGACCTAGGAGGATGCATATGATATGCGCTAGTAGTTTCCATTTTTGTTTGATAGATAGACATATGATACTGTGATACACTTTATTTCGACATATATACTGTGAAACTTCAGAATGAATTTTAGACCAAGAGGGGGTGTATGTAACATCCCACTCTGGCACACTGAGCGAACTTATTTTTTGAGGACACTTGCTTGCAAGTGATCCAAATTATTATGCTATTAAAACTTTTGATTTTGATTTTGATTATGAGGTGTTATGGGTTGATGACATGTTGTTTTACTACATTGACATAGACAGGTGTTATTGACTCAGTTTTATTGAGTGTGTAGGATTTTGGACCTCGAGGATGCAGAGGCATCGATGGAACCCCTTGGACTCTGGATCAAGTCAGGGAGTGTACCATTAGGGTTTGATTGTATTACTGTGATATTAGTGCATCTGATTAGATGAGATGATATGGATATATTCTGACATGATTTGTTGATGATGCAGGCTGACGATAGCTTGTCGACCAAACTCACATATGGAGTAAAGGGGTCACGCATGACTTCCAGAGATGTTGAGGGAGAGGTGTGGACAGTAGCCCTGCCACAGCCTACTAGCACTCCCTCCGTGGCTCGAACTGTAGGTTAACGTTTACCTAGTTCGAGAGGAACCACGATGTCGTGAGGGAAAACTGCTATAGTTTCTCACGATGATTCTAAGGGGTACGCAATAAGGCGGGGGCCTTATTCCTTAAAGGCCCTTAGTCTCCCATAAGTTCACCTGACAAAGTATTGACTCCAAGGGATTTTGATGTCTACCAAGTCTGTCAAGAGGTGAGTGGCACCCTTGGAGCACGTAGTGCGTTCTGAAGGGCATGTCGTGCAAGGGAAATGGATTGAGGCGAGTGGCACCGTTGGAGCACCTAGTGCATCCTGAAAGGCATGTCGCATTGTTGATGATAGATGAATGAACCTATATGAGATTAGGATAATAAATGTAATAAAAATTGAAAAAAAAAAAAATTCCCTAATTAAATGTCGCGCATCACGAAAATTTAAGGTTCAAGTCTTTACTATGCTAGTGGTAAAATTTTATCTCTACCTAAAAAAAAAACAAAATATATATATAATAATAAAAATAAAAACAGCATAAATAATAATTATGATCTTCGTTAAATCTTGTAACACGAAGTGAGTAAGAAATTAATTGTTTCATAATTTTTTTTATGTTGGATTAAAATTTAAAAAGGGAATTAATCGTTTTATTATTTAATGATAATTTAAAATAAAAGGGGAAAGAGGGAAAAATCTAAAATATTAGGAAACTAGGAAAAGAGGGAAACACAAAAAGAAGAAAAAAGGAAACAAAAGGGAAAAAGCAGAAAGTCAAACTAAGTAAAGTATCTACCATTTAAGAGATTTCTAATTTAAACTGAACTAGCAAATTAATAGTGGGGAAAATCATTAAAACCTGTAAGAGAATTTGGGGGCACCTAGGAGCGATTCTAGGAGTAAATCTAGGTGGGTGAGGGAAATAAAGATAATTACTTAATTAAAGAAATTAATTTATGGAGGAATGAAGGGGATGGGTGACACTTGTATGGGGAGGAACTTTTAGGAATTAAATTTTAAAAACTTAATAAAACGAGATTTTAGGAAAGTAAGGAACCACGAAACTCTATATAATGAAGGGAGGAGATGAAGGTTGGATGTCTTTTGTTTGTGTAACGTTACGCTGCAGAAATATCCACTTGACTGACTTTACTTGTGGGAGTTGGGATACCCATCTCGGTGAGCAGTGGTATCTCGGCCTTGCGAAGCGAGCTGGGAGCTAGTCGAAATATCTAGATAGTGAGTGTGAGCCCCTTTGCAACTCGGGGGGCTAAGGGGGAAGAAGAGTACCCCTAGCATTGGCTGGGAGGTATTGGTGAAGTCTCGTCGATCGAAAAGTGAGAGTTGCACGGAGTGAGTGGACATCACTCAGAGCGGGTGATCATGCAATGGTACTCTCTCTTCATTTTGTATAGTAGATGTTGTAGGTTTTATGCTTGGATCTGCATGTTGATTAGGTAAGTAGATTGATTGTTTATATTTATGACTGAAACTTTCCTTAGCCTAGCTCGACGATTGTTGACTCCCATGGCCTTTGTTTTTCCCGCACTTCTCGACCACCTTGATGTGTTGATTGTGACCTTCATGGTTGTTTAGCCTTCATCCCTAGCTCATCAGTCCTCGCCTGACCAGTCGGCCAAGAGCTTGATCTATAGTCATCGCCTTAGCGTTAAAAAACCTATGGATATCAATGCCCTATTTTTCCGTGCGAGGATGATGAGCGAAGGACGAACCTATTAATCGGCTACCCTTGATGTTTTGTCCCTGGCTGATTGTTGATTTTTCCATCTGGCAATGACCTCTGCGTGTGGATTATCCGGTGTCCTAGTTGGTTTTCTCTATGCCTTGACTGATAGAAACCCTGCAATCATTCCATGACCTTTCCCATTAGATCCTTGTGTTCACTTACTATTGTTTGCATTGTATTGGGGTTATAGAAATCGAAGCATGGATTGATTCCCTGTCTACAAATTTTTGGGTATTATGGAAATAGAAAAACGCAATGGTTTCATGTCTGCATTTTTTTTTATTATTTTCTATTCTGGCAATCAAAAAAGAAATGAATTGATTTCAGGTCTACATTTTTATAATGGTATCCTGGAAATGGAAAAACCTTTTTATTTGATTTCCTGTCTGCTTTCATATTTGTGTCCGGGAAATGAAAATCGTTTTTGTATTCCTGTCTGCGTGGTATTGGTATCCTGGCAATGGAAAACGAATTCCTTTCCATGTTTGCGTTTTACCCGCAGTTTTTCCTTTTAAATGATGATGGCAACATGGAGCTCCTTCTGGTGCATTTGGGAAAATCATTCTTCATATTTTAAATATAGATAGCCATGAATGTCCTCCTGGTGTGTCCCTGTGCATGTTTTTCCCTTTTAAATTGAGACTATGATTGGTGTTTAAATGCCCACGATATTTGCCTTTAAAATGTGAAGAGATTGTTGTTAAATTACCCACGTTTTTTCTTTTAAAGATTGACATAGACTATTGTTTAATGCTCACGATTTTGCCATCCAAAACGTGACTATGATTGCTTCTTAAATGCCCACGATATTTTTCTTTAAAATGTGAAGATATTGTTGTTAAATTACCCACATTTTTTCTTTTAAATATTGACATAGACTGTTGTTTAAATGCTCACGATTTTGCCATCCAAAACATGACTGTGATTGTTGTTTAAATGCCCATGATATTTGCCTTTAAAATGTGAAGAGATTTCTGTTAAATTACCCACGCTTTTGCTTTTAAAGATGGACATAGACTGTTGTTTAAATGCCCACGAAGTTGCCTTCAAAACTGGTGATTGTTTTGTTGTGAATGACCATGGTTGGAATTTAAAAACAGATTGTGTAGACCAACGTTTTCAGCTTGTTTCAGAGTGTTCTATCACCGATTTTACACCATGTTTTACAGCTGAATCTACGGTGTATTATTCACTGAATCCAAGTGATTCCATCACTGATTACAACGTGTTTTTATCTCTGAGTTTTTACTATGTATACCACTGAGTTTGTTATTAAATGACCACGACTTTCCTTAATCATTGATTAAGTTGTTGTTGACTGACCACATGTTGGTCCTTCTGCAGTTTGTTTCGTCCCTTTTATCCTCCTTCACATTGAATGCATACCCAACGTTCTCACCGCCGAGATTTAATTACCATAGCAATGTTACTGGCCATGTTGATTATCATGTTAATTGCAATATGAAATGCTATATTTTTTCCTTATTAATTGCCAGAACAATTGCTACAACAATGTTAATGGTCAGCAGATTCCTTCTATTGATTAAATGCCACATCGAGTTAAATAGTTAATAGTTATATAAATCGCCTGGTTATTGCATTATGACTGGTTCCGTTAACAGTCATGCAAATTGCCTTGTTAATGTTATATTAATTGTATGTTAACTAGAATGTTAAATGTCTTGTTATTGCTATCTTACATATCATGAAAATAGTCATGTAAGCTATCTTGTTAATGCCATATTAATTGTCATGTAACTGCTATGGTAATCACCTTGTTAAATTTCTACAACAATGTTAATAGTTAGCAGTTTCCTTCTCTATGATAGTAGACTGCTAGCATTGTTAGTTCGATCATTATAGCTAGACTAAATGTTGAGGTTTAACTGTTCATATGTGATAATTGTAGCATTCCACTTTAAGAATGTTAATGTGGTTATTCAAGTTTATGGCTAGTTGGATGGGGATTCAGATTAATATAGAATTGTCCATTTAGGTTGTAATAAATATTAAAATTAGTATTGTGAGTAAAGACTAGATTGCAAATTTTAGACTTGCTAAATTAGATATGTAATTGATGTTAGTTGGATTTATAGATATCGCCTAATTGGTAACTTAGACTTGCTAAATTTAGTCGTAATTCATGTTAAGTTCGATTGGTAACTCGTTGACTAATGGGATTTAGATTGTTTAATTGATTTGTAATTAACGCCAACTTAAATCATATATATTGACCTTTTAGCCTTGATTAATGGTTGAGTTGTTGATGAAGTCTTTTTAGCTTGCGCTTCCCATTGAGGGTGTTGTTGTTCATTTTAATTAATGTGTGTACTTGGTTTTGTAAACATTTAATGTGCTTGGTTTTCTCATTGTAAGGGTTCTAGTTACTCGTGCAATTAATTTTGGGTGCGTGGGGTTGTTTGGATGATTGTCCTTAGCTTAGTAGGCTTGGTCTGCTTGTGTCAGGCGGGATGTAGACACCTCCTTGTTCCTCAAAACAGTTGCCATCCTTAAGACCTTAAATGGTCAAAATCGATGGGAACCTGGGCTTGAGAGTTGCTTATGTGTCCTGGAGGTCCTAACCATTGCAGGGTAGGACGAGCGAGTAGTCATTCTTATTCTTCGTCGGTTGAATGTCGTACATTGCTTCCAGGTGCTTGATGTGCTTTTATGTTAGGTTGTTATGTTGTTGTTGTGTGAGTTGCATGCATCGTGTTCATCGTCATGTTGAGATGTTGAGTATAATGTCATTATTACCTTCCTACACAAAATAAAAATAAAAAATAAGGGTGCTTTTACCGGTTGTACATTGTAGGAGTCGTACTAGATGGGGATGTCACAACAAGGCATTGTTCTTTAGAAAAGAGTTGATTTCAAGTGTTTGTTTAACAAGTTTAATGAATTAGCAATTTTCAGTACATGCAGTCCCTTGAATAATCTTACAAAATGATTATGTATGATGACCTTATCTATAATGTTCAAGGATTGTATTGTATGTTATTCTTTTCTTTTCCTAAAATTTGCAATGAATAAGTGTTTGAATGCTCATTAGAAAAAATGGAATTCACATTTTTATGAGATATGAAGTGCATCTCACAATCAGAAGTGTCTTCTTCCATACAAATAGTGGTCCGATTTTCCATAACATTGCATTGTATATGTCCAAGGATGTCAAATTCATCAACATCTATAAAGTCATTCTTATATAATCTTCAAATGATCATGCACGCATCCTCCCTATAATTTATCTACACATTTCAAACTTATTTTCCTTTAGATTTAGCAAGATCATGTGTAGATATAGGACTACAATCTACATGAAATGTGGTGTATTGATTTTTTCCCAATTGTGGATGACCCCTTCAAATGTGTGGTATGTATCTCTACCTAAATCATTGAATGGATTGTATATTACTAAATAAACAAAAAAAAATCTCACAAACTTATCTCGCAAGAATTGTGTTAAACTATGAAAAGATGCATACCATACTCTCATTCTTCCACAATGACCATTTATCATCATGGTAGCATTTGTCAAATGACCATGATGTTTCAAAACATATTATGAAAATTGATTGATATCAATAGGTCTCTCAGTATGTGCATCAATAAGAGAATTATAATATTTTGGATATACACTTATTTGAAAATATTCAAGGAAACATTTAGAAAAATCTAGAACTATTTTCAAACGTATTGTCCATTATATTTAGTGGGATCATGTGGAGATATAGGCTTACAATCTATATGCCATGCATTGTATTGAAGTTTTCCCAATTTTTTTATATATTTTCAAACAAATGGTATGTATCTGTGTGAAAATCATTGAATGGACTCTATAGTACTAACTGAACACAACAAAATTCCATAAAATTATCATTTTCTTGAACAAGAATTGTGTTAAATTGTGGAATGATTCATACCATAGTCTCATTCCTCCACAAAGGCAATTTATCATCATGATAATATTTCTCAAATGACCACAATCGTTCAGCAATATTAATGAAAAGTGATTGAAATCTACATGTCTCTTATTATATGCATCAATAAGAGAATTATCATATTTTTCATGATACGTATAAACTTGCACATGTTTGAAAATATTTAAGGGAACATTTAGACAAATGAACAAATACATTCACAAAGAGGAATATCAAGAAGAAAACAAGATTTCTCTTGTGCTTATACATTCCTATTAACAATAACCAAACAAAAGAAACTCTTATACATCCTCGTCAACAATGTCCAAACACGACAAACTCTTGTATGCACATGTTGCCAAATATTTAAGAACTTATTAATTTTATTAAGCATTTGTCTCATTATTTCATATATATCTCTATATTGTTGCTTGGTATGAGCAATAGCTTGTGGGTCTCTCATTACAAACATTTATGTCTCTATTTTGTTGTCTTTGTCAATGCACTTTTACACATTTTTAAATATTTATCTTTTGGTATTTCCTTTCATTAGTAGCTATCTTATGCAATTGATTTGTTCGTTAGACAATTTTTCTTTTACGTTCATGTCTTTTTTTTTGTGCTTCCCCACGATCAATAGTCATCTACTATGAGTTATTTTGTCCTTTCACTATTTTGCATTCTTGTTCAAATATCTTGTTTTTCTTCCATGTGATTGATTGTGTTCATGCAATTCTTGTGTCCACTATCATGTACTTTGTGTTCTTCCCTCTAATCATAAGTTAGTTCCTATAATTGATTCTTTGTATATCTTTTAATAATTGATTCTTTGTATATCTTTTAAGTATCTTCTTTTGTTTACTTCTTACAATTTCAATATTAACATTATTCATTTCCCGTTTAATATACAATTCACATTTTTATATAATCATTACAAAATATATTTATATTTTATGTATATCTTTTAATTATGGTCTTTTGTTTACTTCTTACAACTTCAATATTAACATTATTCATTTCCCATTTAATATAGTATGAAATAATTCTCCTTTTTATATAACCATTACGAAATATATTCCTATTTTATAATGACTAAAGTTAAAACATTAAAATGTTAATTTGAACTTGTAAACTCCATTCATCCTCACATTCACATTCCAAAATGTATAAGAATATGATAAAGAAATAAATCAATCAATTAATTTAAAAAATTTATGTTTGAAATAGTTGAAGATGCTTAATGTTTGTAATTATTATGTAAGAGACTTGCTCAAGTATAAAACACTTGAACATTGGCTAAACCATGTTTCTCTTACTAGTCGATCAATGGAAAAACTTTATACCCACTCCACATGCAAACAAAGACAACAAATTTAACCAAGGAGGTTTGTTTGTAATTATTATGTAAGAGACTTGCTCAAGTATAAAACACTTGAACATTGGCTAAACCATGTTTCTCTTACAAGTCGATCAATGGAAAACCTTTATACCCACTCCACATGCAAACAATGACAACAAATTTAACCAAGGAGGTTTGATAGAAAGACCACTAAAATTTAACCAAGACGATTTATTTGACATCATTGGGGTTAGTAATTGATCAATGTTATTGGGTGGATGAGGCAATAATTTTCCATGTGGATGCTACCTATGCAAAAGTATGCCCACTAATGCAAAGCTCATTCGTTATTATTTCTCTCAATCATGCTTACTTTGAAATTTTAGATGGAAATAAATTGTGTTTTATAAAACTTGTACCACTTAACCTAACTCGAGATATTCTCCAACTAAGATCTTAGAAAGGATACATTTTAGTATTACTAGTTGTCAAAAAACTTTTTGAATTTCTCACATATTTAGTTGAGCTTGTCATAAACTCTCTAGCTAAAAGCAGTATAATGTGCATTTAGTATTTTTTCCATTCTCCAACAAGAGACAACACCACATTAGAATTTTCAATTGTTATTTCAATCTCATCGATAACGGAAGATTAAAGGAGCCTTTGAAAATTTCGTTTGTTATATATATATATAATGTTTATGATTTTTCATTGATATAAATTGCTACCATCGTATTCTTCATATTTTTGAAGTAGTAGATAAGTATTCAAATATCTTTGTATCTACAAAGATATTTCAAATTGTTTAGCTAAATTTATATAAGTAATAATTTTTATTTTTTTTCAAAATATCATAGAGATGTTTCATGTTGCATTTTTTTTCATAGTAATTGATATAATTTATTAGAAAATGTTATCATTAAATTAGATGAGTATAAATATTTCTTCACTTTAGACTTATCATGCATCGATGGAATCCTTTGAGGTGCAAATATCTTTTTAGAGTGAAAAACATGAGCAAATGTTTGCATCTCGAGGGTTTTGATCCCTCTTGATGCACGATAGATCTAGATTTAAGATGGAGTTATGTTGGTTCTAGTCACGAGCAACAACATGAAATTTTAGATGATAATCATTATGTATATGCATATTTTTTAGACGATCTTGATCTTTGAAATTTTCATCATTATGAATCTGAATAATAACAAAGTAACAACGTTTAGTGATGAAGATATTGAATAACAAAAATATAGAATGATTAAGGGTAATTGCAAGCTAATAATGGTCTCTCTTTATGCATTAGTGGCAATGAAAACATCGAAAAACAATTGTTTGTTAACTTGGAGGCATTATTCAAGGTACTTTTACAACGAATTTGAATATGATGTTAAA
>ML792500.1:694003-735448 GCA_009831015.1 Picea engelmannii | reverse complement strand
TGTGTACCTATGAAAGTTGCATCTTTGGGTGGATTCATGTACTATGTGATATTCATTGATTTTTTCTCTCGGAAGACATGGATATTCTTCATGAAGACCAAGGATGAGGTCTTCAGCAGATTCCAGGAGTTCAAGGCTCAGGTAGAGAACCTGGCAGGGAAGAATATCAAGGTGTTGAGATTAGATAATGGAGGAGAGTACACTTTCAGGGACTTCAGTGATTTCTGCAAGGAGAAAGGGATCAAGAGGGAGTTTCTTGTTCCTTACAACCCACAATAGAACGAGATTGCAGAGAGGAAGAACAAGTCCATTGTAGAGGTTGCCAAATCCATGATTCATGATCGGGATTTACCCATGTTCTGATGGGGAGAGGAATCCAATACAATAGTTTACGTCCAGAAGAAGAATCCTCATCGGATCTTTGGGAAAAAGACTCCTAAGGAGTCTTTCACAAGTATGAAACCAAAGGTCAATCATTTGAGGATATTTCGTTGTCTAGTATGCATTCACGTGCCCAAGGAGAAAATGACTAAGTTGGAGCCTTCTGGGAAGAAGGGAACATTTTTTGGATACAACGAAACATAAAAGGCTTTCAAAATCGACATTCCAAGACAAATCCAGATAGAGGTCAGTCAGGATGTCACCCTTGATGAAGACACAACCTTTAGGAGGTCCAGAGAGTCTCACATGGAGATCAATAGTGAAGAGCAGGAGGCTCCGGAGGATGTGGTTTCAAGTCCCTTTGTTCTAGTTGATCATCCTTCAGACTATCAAGAGAAGCCAGTAGAGCCAGTGGATCTACCTAGAGATGTTGTCATGATAAAGAAGAGGCCAACATGGCTTTGTGACACTTTGCATGATGAAAATGGGCATGCAACTACCAGTGGTACTTTTAGGGAGAGAAAACAACCTCAGAGGTTCTCGATTTATATGGAATTGATGAGTCACATCATTGATTCCAAACCTTCCAGTTATGAGGAGGCAATAGACCAACATGTTTGGAAGGATGCGATGATGGAAGCATATCGATCCATCATGAAGAATGATGTTTGTTAGGTGCAAGAGGGAGTTAGCCTCAAAGTTCAAAATGAAGGATCTTGGCTTGATGCATTATTTCTTAGGATTGGAGGTGTGGAAAAAACCAGGTGAGATCTTCCTTGGATAAGGGAAGTACACAGTTGAGATCTTGAGCAGATTCGGTATGATGGACTCCAAGTCCATGGCTACACCTATGATGACAAATCTGAAGAAACTAAGTGATTCTGTTTCAGATTCAGATTTGGTGGATCCCATTATGTACAAGAAATGGATTGGATACTTTATGTGCCTAGTTAACACCAGGCCAAATATTTTCTTTGCAGTGAACACATTGAGCCAATTTATGGTTGAGATGAGGCACTTCCATTGGGTTGGAGAAAAGCATGTGATGGGGTACTTGTTATCCCTAACTCCTAGGGATAACTAAGGAGATGATGTCTCAAGGCCCACAAGTTGCAGACATGGAGTATCAAGAGACATCTTGACCATCAGTTTCCACTTGCATAGACAAAGATCCACCTCGCCACCAAAGTTCAAGGTTCATCACGACGATATACACCACATCAGCTAGCTTCCAGAAGACATTGGGTCTTGCTCCATGAGGTACAAGCCAGGTATCACGGTGAGTGTCATTTCAATATTTGAGGCATTTGAGTTTGTTGCATCTATGATTTCTTTTTTTTATGTAACGTTTGCTTGGACATTATGTTATTTTCCATGTTTCACTTTGGTGGTTGACATTACACCCTAGTAAGTGGGTCACCCTTAAGGATAGGTTTGATACTAGGAGGTCCTCTTGATGATTCATTGTGCCATTCCTGACCATACTGGTCACATTCCACACTTCATCCCCTCATATCCTTACCTTTTGGGATTTTCGAATATATTGACCCAAGAAGGGATTGTCCCTCATTTCATGGGAAGAAGGGGTTGAAGGCCTAGAGTCTTGTAGCTAGAAAAAGAAAAAATACAATCATGAACCTTCTAGATGCTCGCCCAGGGATCCTGAGGCCAATGAAATGTCTCTCATAATAGATTGACGGGACCCGTAAGAAAATAACAAATGCAAAAATTCCAACCAAGGTAGAGCATGTGTGGGCAATGTTTTTTCATGCTTAGGTAGAATTCCCACACATCGTCTTCAACTTGGAGAAGCATGATGTGACTAGGGTAGAGTCAAGGTGGGCACTTTTTTTCATGATTAGGTATAATCCCCGCCTTGGCTTCAAACTAGAAACATCTTAAAAGAGTAAAAGGAAATAAATTGGATTGGACAAAGGTTGCATTGAAAATGAAGGTGCAATACACCCTCTACAAAGGCACCCATAAATGAGACACTATGATCCCTTGTATGTCATGAAACCCATGCCCAAAAGTCTTGCCCCCATCCATGTCACTTCATCCACATGAATTAGAGAGGGGGGCACTTGGGAAACACTCCTAAACTTGAGGTACGATTAACCCAATATGTCACTTTGTCAACCCTGCCATACCTAGACTTGGCAAATTGCATAGGGTCTTTGAGCACTTGTTTATTTTGATGAGGTAGTTTGGATGTACATAATTATATGGCTCCTTTATTGATTTCATTTACTCATCATGATGCATTTTACTTGAGATCCTTGGAGGGTGTATTCATTATCTTTGCAGGACCTAGTTGGTGGACAGTTTTGGAAGAACACGCCTAGCTTCGGCTTCCTTGGGGTTTGAAGCCCACAGGTTGGATACCATGGCCCACACACCAGAAAATGATGATAGCCTTTGGATTCCTGAGGAGATACCATGGAGGACATAACCCAACCCTTAGCTATCCCAACGATTTTCTCTTGAATCTAAAATGTCACTTTTGAGGAGGTTGACGCACCCTAGGGCTAGGGTTGTGGCGGTGGTGTTGTTGTTGCTTGACACTTGGAATCTTGGGATGGAAAGGAGTACCTTGAATACCCTAGTGCTTGAGATGGAGGCCTTTGGAGTCCCAACATTTCATCTCCAAGCTCAATGATTTTCTAGAGATGGCAAAACATTTCCCTAAAGTGGTGACGTCATGCTTCTTTAGGGTTTCTTGTGTGCATTTTAGGGTTAAATTTGAATTTTATATTGTAAAGGGGAAAACTAAAGGTTGTTGTCCCCTTAATTTGTGGTTTAATCTAAAATTTAGTGTACAAACACTTGTAGGAGGATTTGTATAAATAGAGATCATTTCATTTCATTTTTATCATAGCTCTCCCATTGTGAGAAGACTAGTGGCTGAAATTTGCACCCTCTTGGGAATTTTTGGTATCTCTCTCTCTCTTGCAAATGAATTTTGGTTATATATCTTGGTGAATGATTTAACTAGGGTGGTGCACACCTATTGGAGGATTCTTTACTTTCTCTTGAATGGTAAATGCTTGGTGAACTATGGTTTGATCTCTCTCTTCTTGGAATTGATAAGGAAAATCTGCATTTGTTAGCTATTTCTTGCTTGTTCTTGGTTATTGTTGGTTGAAACCCTAGGAGGAGTGTGTTGCATACACTCTCCATTAAGATTTATCTCATTTGTTAAGTTTATAAGTCATTTTGGACAAGGGTTGCTAGGAGAAGTACAAGTTTGTACACTCTCTTAGATTTACCCTAGTTTGATTAGCATGCCCTAAGGAGTAAGAGGATTTACACCCCTTGGGGTATTGTTGATATAACTTGTGTTTTAAAGACTCCATTCAGCCTATTTTAAAGGTACTAATCGGAAATTTTGCATTAGAGAAATAAATTTTCTGCATTGGTAAACATATTTTAGTGAGATATCAATCTTGTTCAATTTGGAATCTTTTGTGGATGCCTTGAGATTGATAAACCCTCTAGGGTTTCTTTGTTCTCTTGGTCTTCTTGGAACTATAACAACTTAAAAGATACAACCATTAGTGTTGCAACAAAACATCTACCTTTCTTGACTTTAACTTGCAATTTGACCGTGGAAATTTGCTAGTAAGCCATTATTATTATTCTTTTGCTAATTGGTGAACTTTTGGTTGGATTACTTGCATATTTGTGTGGTTAAAAGTTGTTGTAGAAAATCACTGCTACATCCACTTGGAGGTCATAAATATACTCTAAAAAGTTATAATTACAACCATCTAAACCTACTAAAGTTGTGATAAAGTGTTGAGAACTTATCTACATGTTTTATGCTTCATAACTCAACTAATTATTTATGCTTCAAGTGGTTAAATCTGCAGTAGTTGATTTCATCATTGATATATATCTTTGTTTACTGTTGCAATTAGGGAAAAAAATCTTAACTTGCTTTTCTACTTAACATATTACGTGTTGTTGATGCAAAATATTGCGCAAGAGGAATCCCGCCTGCAAAATATTGCAATGCATTATATTATTTATATTACTATATTATCTAGATAATATGTGGGACCCCTTAGAGAAGTTACATTAAGTTGATTTCGCTCCTTGTTTTGAAAAATAAATACGACCTGCAAAAAATTGGTTAAATTTAAATACTACGTGGTATTTTACTCCTCTCATATGCATGAATGGTTTCTTCGTCAGCAATTTATGAGACTCCTTATCCTCATATTGCATTAAATACATTGTCACTAAGATTAAAAAAATAAATAAAGGCCTTTCGCATCAGAACTATGATACTTATGATTATAAGGAAAAAAGGGTGGTCAATTTATTCCACACACACACATATATCACATATGATATTATACAAGGTTGTCGCATGTATAGTGTGAATGAACCCGAGTTAGAGCTAAATTCATATATGTTATGGGTATCATACTTCATGTCGCTTGGTTGTTACATTGATATGGACGATGTATAAATGGTGACATTTTGGAATAGTGACGAATGTGGTATATTGTTTGATATGGTTGTGGACTCAACACAAAATATCAAGGCTCGATTTGAAATTCGAGCTAGCAAGTAAGTTCTTTCCATCGTCTAAGTGTTGGTTGGTTGTTGTAAAAGGTTGGTGAGATTGATGAATGTTGAGGCGACATGAGAGTTAATGCACTCTGGTTGGTTTTCCCTCCTAAGGATACCACCTTTCACATTGTTGCTTGTTGGAATTAGCATGTTGTTGTTAGTCGAGGGTTTGTAGATTCAGGGGTTGTGGTGGTTGGATAATGATATTGGGCTAATCTCTCGTGGCTATTTAGCTTACTTCGACATGTATCGATATTTTTTACTTCTCTGGCATCAATGATTTGCTTTGTTCTGATAAATTTTTGGTATTGGCTCAATATTATTTTCATGTAGTGTGTTTGTTATGAGAATGAGTCTCTATTGGATTTTGATGTTGTGTCTCATAAATTATTTATGAAGTTGAAAAGAAAAAGGGTTACCAGGGAGAAATGTCGACCTGGGTTTTGCATTTAAATTTTTACAGACAAATTATAAGAGCTGGGTTTTTATGGATATGGTCTGTTGGTGATGGTTGTCGGGCACTGTGGGTTCTTTGTTATGACTGTAGATTATGTTCTTAAAACAAAATCCAATAAAAATTTGCAGGGCGCTCCCAACATTCTCGTTTTGGTTATCTATGTATCTGTTTTGGAAGAAATATGATTTATTTTTTAAAAGGGCTCATTGTAATACCAGTTCGGTTTGTTGGTGGGGGCATATGGGTATATTTTGGTTTCTTGCTCACATTGATTGTGTGCTCCTATTGTCCCAATCCACCAACATATTTGATATTATAGTGATATGAATTTGAAGAAACTCGAAACCTAGGATTTCGACCTCCACTCCTATCTCGACCTGTTTTGGAATTTAACGATTTTTTTTTAGAAATTTATAACCCTACCTTCAAGTTCCATGAATTTATAACCATTTCGAATTGCATGTTGGAAGTTTTGGCTGGAAGTGGTTAACCTGTGTGTGAATTCGACTTAGTATCTTATGTTGGTATTGGCTTAAAGTTTTGTTTTGAAAATACTTTCAAAGGGAAGCTATTATTTGATAAAAACACAGTTTTGTAGTTGACAATATATATATGAAAATATATTCATCAACATAAAATGGGAATAGTTATGTGCCTGGAATGGATTCATTGTGTTATTATGGAAAAATAGGGCTCAAATGGTTAAAAGTGATTCTCTCTACAGGAAATTATAATAAGAGCTTTCAGAATGTTGTTGATATATTTTAGTGAACTTAATTCTCAAGAATACAAAGAAAAAAAATACAGAGTTTTATTTTGAAGGTTGATGATTGATGGATGATGCTTGTATGTGGAAAGAACATTGATCATTATCATTTCCCTCCATTATTTCATTTTACGCAAATTATAAAACCCTCATTTTTTCCCAAAATCATTTTATTTTTCCCATGTTGTGTTCCAAAAGAAATATGATTTTATAGAAACTTTGTCATTGGAAAAGAAAGTTATGAATTAGAACAATGAGCATTATTAACAGGATTTACAATCGAGTATGGATATGGCATGATTATTTAAATGGCTTGGTTAAGAATGAATCTTATTTAGAATAGTAAGCATTTACTTCATTTTCATAAATAACACTTTTCGTTCATTATAAATCCAAATCACATCCCATAATTTCATTGAATACCCATGTTCTAGATAATGAAAATTGAGGATTTTAATTGGTAAAATGAATATGATTATTGTATACATAGAAATGGTTTAATGCCATGCATGCTTGTGTGTTAAAAAATGAGAGCCAATATTTGATTTTAACTTTAGACAAAGTAATTGGTGGTTGATTAGTCTTTCTATTCTATATTTTGATTTAAGTTTGCTTGTAGAAAATGATTTCTTTAGCAGAGGTAACAATGATAGAGGCAGGGGAAGAAATAATTTCTGGCAAAGGGGAAATAGGAGGCCCAGGTTTTCAATCCACTTTTATGTTGACCCTAAAGAGTTAAATCAATTATTTCAAGCTGGGTTTTTCAACCTAGTGGGTCAAGGGGTATTTCAGCCACATCTTGGACCTCAAAGACTCCCTTTCCAACTTCATCGGAATCTCTCAGGCGTCCATGTTCTACCTCATGTATCACTCCAGTCAGAGGTCCCCATTAATGATGGTTGGAAAGACATTGTCAACCAACCTGCATTCCATCATCATGGTTGGCCCACGATTTCATCACCATTTCCTCCTCCACCTTCACATAACCAACATGCCCATCAAATTGATCGTATTGCATCTCCTGCTCAGTCCTCATATGACAATAAAAAAATGAAGACAACCATCCCTGAACCTTTGTCAAGCAAAGGTAAAAAAGTGCCCATCCATTCCAAGCCTCTAGTGACTCCTCCTAGTCAATTACCTCTCATTCCCAACAGAATAATGAACACTCTCCAATTCTCAATGAAGTTCAACCTCATGTGTCCAGTCAACCAAGCAATGAGAAGATCAACTCCACAATCAGAATGGAAAAGGAAACAAGCATTGGGAAGAAATGAACAGATTCTCATAGTAAATATGGCTTTTGATTATTATTGAACAATTTGTTATGTTTGGGTTATTTTCAGACATCATGGTATTATTATCTCCATTTTTGGACAGTCGGTATTAATTATTTTTGTGGTGGAAAAATACATTTATTTATTGATATATGTGTGTGTGTGGATAATTTTGGGGAGACACAAGGGAATATTCAAGTGATTGTCCATGTGTTTATTTAGGAGGGGGCATGAATTATTTTAAAATAAATTATGGAGCAACAAGGAGGGAATCAAACTTAAAAATATTTAAGAGATTAGGTGATCCAAAATGGATCCAAGAACCAAAATGGGTCTAGGAAGGCCTAAAAATCAAAGTTCAGAATCAGACGAAACCAACGTCATTGCGTCTGACTTGTCGCGCTGATTTGAATGCCCATATAATATTTTCCTCAAATGGACACCGTATGTGAAAGTTATCGCGTTTTGATCAAATTCCCAAACAAGCAAAAAGTCAACTGGGTCAAAGTCAACGTTGAGGTCAGCAGGTACGACAGGTGACATCAAAATGATGTCATCATGTTGAAGTGGCGTCACTAGGAGGTGACATGTGTCACTTGGATTCGACACTTTCGGGTTGAGTTGGCACTGTATGGATTTGACATGTGGCATTGTACGGATGCCACATGGTAGTCCGTATAGTTACATGGCCCAATGACAGGATTACACGTGGCAATACAGACGACAACTAGACCTATATGATAGGTGACGTGGTAGGTTACTAGTCAAGTGACTGTGTAGTATGGATGACACATTGCAGGTACGGCATTGCGACACGTGGCAGGTGCAACGGTGACATGGCCTATACAGTGATGATGTGGCAGTGTTGACTGGGAATCTGACTAGACCATTGCGTCAGTAGTACGAGCCAATCCCATGTTGACACGTGGCCCAATACAAGGTGCCACGTGGCACCCTGGATTTAGCCAAGTTTGGTTGGGTAAAAGTTTTGCTCCACCTCCGGGGGAATCGAACCCGCGACCTCCAGGCTGGGCTACGATTTAACAAACTTGGAGCTACCAACTCCATTGCATATGGTTCTTGTTATAGAAACAATGTGAATTAAATTTAATTAGTGTTGGCGTTTGGTTCGGGATAATCCCCGATCGACGAGGGCTAGCCCTGTCTGACCAGGGGTCTAACCAATTCAGAGTGCGTGGAGTGTTTAGGTGTTGGCCATATGGCCCTAACCATATAACTAGGAGTCTATGTCGAAGGAACCCAGCGCGTCAGCACCATCCCTAGTCCATATGTCACGGTACATATGACCAGGGGCCCGAAAGTCAGGGGTTGTGCCCTGTTATGCACATTTTTGGGGTTTTCAACCATACGTTATGATTTTTTTAGTGGATTTTCAGCCTATTTTTGGGAGATTTTGTCCATTATTGGAGGATCTGAAGCCCTTTTTTAGGTCAAATCTTGGGGGGGATTTGGGAGGTTGTTGTCAACTTCATACCTATATAAACCAAAGGTTTTTGGAAGCCTGGGAAGGTTCAGAAGAGGGAAAATGATATAGAATTGTGAATCCAAAGTCAGTTTTATGAAGGGAAGTCATTGAGGAGAGGAACTTTGTGGGTCATTTACAGGAGCTTCGCTCAACCTTTTTTAGTGTCGTCAGTTGCGTTGGGTTCTTGAGGTCTAGAAGAACACAGAAAACCCATTTTGTAATCCATTTGACACTTTTATGATGTACGTTTCAAGCTTTGAAGAGAAATAAGAAAGCCTCACCCACTGAGACAAAGGCCCAAAGACGTAAGCGATATTGCTGAACTCCGTTAACAATTTTTATTTCATGGTTTGCTGATTTTTTGTGCTTAGTTTCATATCTGCATATCTTATTATGGTTGTCATGTTATATCATTGATTCTTCCTCTTTCTTCAATTCCTAAATGGTTAATGAACTCATGCTTTAAAAACTTAACCATAGTCTTTAAAAGATCTTTTCGGATCATTAGGGGTCCCACCTATTAGTTATTATTTAATGAACCCTTTATTATTATTATTATTATTATTATTTGTCTCTAACTAAAATTAAGTCTAATATGACTTAATTAATGGTAGTTTAAAACTACCACAACTTCCTTTGAGGAAGATGAAAGTTGATCAAAGGAAGGGACAAAAAAGGAGGAGATAACAAGGGACAATTTTCTAATATAAGATCTCCTCTTATTCTTGTGAGATTACTTACTTTCATTCATTATGAGTTATCTTTGAGTCTTAACCCTCTTGTTGACAACAAGGTTTCATTGAAGATTGCAGGATTTAGGGATTGAGATATATATCTCAACATTTTATTTGTGAAAGGTTCATCATATGATCTTGATAGTCTGTGTATTCTAATTTGTATATGAATTAGATTTCATTATTGATAGGGAATATTTTGCAGAGTAAATCAATGATGTTTTTGTGGCTAAGATGATCCAGACTTCTAGTCTCAATCCTCTCTTGTTGTCAAAGTCTTTTTGTATGGTGCCCATCGGATATCTCTAAATATGATCTTGGTCCATATCCTCACAAGGATTTGAAAAGGGTTTATGATTGTAGTCCAAAATGAAATTAATAAAATCACCTTGCTGATTTTGGTCTCACATGTGTATTTTATGATACTATTTTCATATTTAAATTACATTTGTTCCTTAACCATAAAACACAGTACATATACTTTTTTCACTTTCTTTTTTTCACTGTTAAATTATAAAAGGCAACATTGATTTCTTGCACTTATTTCTCGTATATCAATTGATAATTTTGTCTTAGGATATAAACTGTGGGTGATAATCCCAACTATCTTACCCTAGCCTAGTAAGATTCAAAAATGTTGTAGTGAGGTTCCTCATACCTTTTCCTCAATGTGCATACTTGGATTTGCTTGTGTCTCGGGAAGGTACAAACACTTTCCGTAGGTACCCAAAGACTTGGAAACCTTAAACCATTTATAAGACGTGTCATCAAAGCAATATGCCACCTAGAAACTTGACCTATAGGGGAATTCATCTCATCATCTCATTTTCTGTCTCATTTCCCCCTAGGGTCACTAGGATTCCCCCCTTGAGATGATCACTTCATCTCTAAAGTGAGGGGAATACCTATCTAAGGTGATAGCGGGTAGGTGTTCTCTTAGTTGTCACCATATTGTGGTTTGGGCCAGGATTTTCCTAACCTACAACTTGTGCGATAACATTTTGGTTTCATTGTTGGGGAGGATTTTTAATCCTCTTTCGTGCCCTAACGACACTTTGGCAAGCTTCCATCCCAAATAATTTACCCCTAGTTGTCATGGTGACTCCACTTGAAGGATTTTCCCCTTCCACCCTTGATGAGATCTTCTTAAAGCTCATCTAGCGACTCCACCTTCCAAGAACCCACCTTTCCCTGATTACCATTTTCGTCCTTTGATGAGCCTTGATATCATCTGGCGATTCCATTGAGGTATTACCCTAATTAATGGAACCATGGCCTCGCAGGACTTAACATGGGAATTCCATAAGGTGTACCCTTCCCTTGATGTTCATAATATCCTTGGATATCCAAATCATTTCTCTACAGAGTGGAGGGAAAATTGCCTTAAATTTAATGGTGATCCAGCTCTAGTAGTCACCCATGTCGTGAATTATATGAAGTATGTTTCAAGCTTAAATGTGCTACATGAAGATGTGATGATGAAAAATTGTGTATCTTCACTGGAATCAAGTCAAAGGATTTGTCTTGCACACTCATGTAATCCAAGAAGTATCCCATCTTCTACAAAGTTCATTGACGAATTTCTCGAGCATTATCGACCAACTACCTAGAATTTTAAGATACTTTCCAAGAGATCAAAGACTCACTTTGCAGAGAAGGTTTTCCTATAGAGGAGGATGAAGAAAATCTTGAAGAATATCCCAATGAATTTTATCATGTTGAAGATTCGAATGAGACATTTGATGAAGTGCTTATATCTCCCCTTCCACTTGATGAAGACATCCAAGCCTCTGCTCCTCCTGCACATCAAGAGAACATGATGAGTTGTGATCCTTTTGAAGGTATTAATGATACTTCATTCCATGAATTTGGAAGTGAAGAAATATTAGAGGAGCCCTTGGATGCAATAGATCCTTTTGAAAGGAGGAAAACAAAGCACTATGTATTAAGGATCAAGCCCCTTGCGATGAAGAGGTAATGGAGGGGCATAAAAAGAAAGAATAATTTTGACGAATCGCAACATGTTGAGACATCGTTATATTTTCTCCCACTTGATGAAGGTGAGGTTTCCCAACCTTGCTTTCCTCCTACGCATGAAGTTGAAGAAGTAATTAGTCTTAATGATGAAGAAATTGAAGATCTAGTTGAAGTCGCCCTAGCCTTTGTCCTTCCTACACACGAAGACAAAGAGATGGTCATTTTTAGTCACACTGATGGTCATATGAAAGAAACCTTGGATATGGTTGATGAGAACATAGACACTTTCATACATATTGGGAGACGCACATGGGATTTTGGTCATTTCATTTTTAATAGAGATCCCATTTATGACATTGAGGGTAGCTCTCAAGAAAATGGGGTTGAGTTGTCACCTTCAGAGGACTGGTATTCATGTGTATATGGTTCATATGTTTGGTAGCTTGATGGTGATATGGTTATAGATTTCTTCCGCCCATTCGAGGATGACTTGTTGTAGCATTTTCAAGGTGATTTTCGATCATCCCTTGGGAGTTGTGATGCATATCCTTTTGAGGATGCAGACTTGTTCTATGAGGACTTTCAATGACTTTATCCCTCAACTTTAGATGAAGACCAAGACGTGGAAATCCTAGATCAATCAAAGGCTCACTCTACAAAGCAAAATTGTTCTCATCTTTAGGAATTTTACAAGGATTCACAAATGAAGAGGCAACGTTTTTCTTCCTCTAGACCTGAGCTTGTCCCTTACCTCATTTATTTTTCTCAGGGGAATCATAGGGTCTTCTTGGGATCTCTCATATCTTCTCAGTATTTAGGAAGAAATAATCATACTCATGGGGATGAAGATGATCCATTGTCTACATAAGGTATCCCTCTTCAGAGATGGATTGATTGAGCTTGTGGTTATCCTATCAGGCATGATTTTTGGGATGATCAAAATTATAGATGTTCCTTTTAGCAAGATTTCCTCCCTCCCACCCATGTTCATTGATTTCATTTCATGTATAATTATATGTCTATTTATGCTCATGATTATTATGTGCTCAACTTATCCTTGTTGTATTGCATGATTAAGCACAGGGGGAGATACCTTGATGAAATGATGAACAAATGGTTGCATTGGTTGCATGGCATCACCTATCACCTGATCTTCAGGGCCCCAGGGTGCTAGGTAAGTAGGTAGGTCATATTTATTTCTTGTATTTTCATTTTGATTGTTCATGATAGTTAGTTTCATTTATTTATTTTTATTTTCACTTTACTTTACGTGCATTATTGATTCACGTGTTTTTCTTTTCATCGTATTTATGAAAAATGAAAAAAATATATATTTTCTAGATTAGTTGTCTTTTTTGAAATTTTGTTTTTTGGTATATATGGACGAAGGGTGATAGAACCACCCTAGATTTTACAGTTTTATATTTCAGTGTACGCACAAGTCCACCAAGATATGTTGTGGTTCTCATGCACTCTACGGTGAGTACATGTCCCCAAGTAGGAGCCAACTGTTATCTCAAAATCCTATGGATAACTAAGGAGATGATGTCTCAAGGCCCTCAAGTTTCAGACTTGACCAGCAGTGTCCACTTTCACAGACAGAGACCCACCTCGCCACCACGGTTCTAGGTTCATCACGACGATATCCACCCCATCATATACCTTCTGGAAGACATTGGGTCTTTCTCCCTGAGGTACAAGCCATGTATCATGGTGAGTGTCATTTCAATATTTGAGGTGTTTCAGCTTGTTGCATCTATGATTTCTTTTGATTATGTAATGTTTTCTTGGACATTATGCTCTTTTCCCTGTTTCACTTTGGTGGTTGACATTGCGCCCTAGTAAGTGGGTCACCCTTAGGGATAGGCTTGTTATTGGGAGGTCCTCTTGACGATTCATTGTGCCATTCCCGACCATACTTGTCACTTTCCACACTTCATCCCCTCATCTCCTTACCTTTTGGGATTTTCGAGTATATTGACCCAAGAAGGGATTATCCCTCATTTCATGGGAAGAAGGGGTTGAAGGCTCAGAGGGTTGTAGATAGAAAAAGATAAAAGTCAATCATGAAATTTCTAGATGCTCGCCCAGGGATCCCGAGGATAATGAAATGTCTCTCATAAGAAACTGATGGGAATCATAAGAAAATAACAAATGCAAAAATTCCAACCAAGGTAGAGCATGTGGAGGCAATGTTTTTCCATGCTTAGGTAGAAGTCCCACACATCATCTTCAACTTGGGAAAGAATGACATAACTAGGGTAGAATCAAGGTGGGAACTGTTTTTCATTCTTAGGTAGAATCCCCACCTTGGATTCATACTGGAAACATCTTAAAGGAGTAAAAGGCAATAAATAGGCTTGGAAAAAAGTTGCATTGAAAATGAAGGTGCAACACACCCTCTACAGAGGAACCCATAAATGAGACACTATGATCCCTTGTATGTCATGAATTCCATGCCCAAAAGTCTTTCCCCCATCCATGTCAGTTCATCCACGTGACTTAGAGAGGGGGTCACTTGGGAAACACTCCTAAACTTGAGGTACAATTCACCCAATAGGTCACTTTCCCAACCCTCTGATACCTAAACTTGGCAAATTACATAGGGTCTTTGAGCACTTGTTTATTTTGATGAGGTGGTTTGGATGTACATGCTTAGATGGATCTTTTATTGATTTGATTTACTCATCATGATGCATTTGACTTGATACCCTTGGAAGGTGTATTCATTGTCTTTATAGGATCTAGTTGGTGGACAGTTTTGGAAGAACAAGCTTAGCTTGGGATTCCTTGGGGCTTCAAGCCCACAGGTTGGATACCATGGCCCACAAACTAGATGATGAGGATAGGCTTTGGATGCCTGAGGAGACACCATGGAGGATATAACCCAATCCTTATCCAGCCCAACAATTTTCTTTTGAAGCTAAAACATCACTTTTGAGGAGGTTGATGTCACCGTAGGGCCAAGGTTGTGGTGGTGTTTTTATTGTTGCTTGACACTTGGCATATTGGGATGGAGAGGAGTACCTTGATGACCCTAGATCTTGAGAGGGAGGCCTTTGGAGGTCCAACATTTCATATCCAATCTCAATGATTTGCTAGAGGTTCCAACACATTGCCCTAAAGGGGTGACATCATGCTTCTTTAGGGTTTCTTATGTGCATTTTAGGGTTAAATTTGAATTTTGTATTGTAAAGGGGAAAATTAAGGGTTGTTGTCCCCTTACTTTCTGTTTTATCCTTAAATTAAGTGGACAAACACTTGTGGGAGGATTTGTATAAATAGAGATCATTTCATTTCATTTTTACAATAGCTCTCCCATTGTGAGAAGACTAGTGGGTGAAATTTGCACCCTCTTGGGAATTTTTGGTATCTCTCTCTCTCTCTCTTGCAAATGAATGTTGGTGATATCTCTTAGTGAATGCTTGATATAGGGTGGTTTGCACCTCTTGGAAGCTTCTTTACTTGCTCTTGAATGGTAAATTCTTGGCGAGCTAGGGTTTGATCTCTCTCTTTCTTGGAATTTATAAGGAAAATATGCATTTGTTAGTTATTTATTGCTTGTTCTTGGTTAGTTTTGTTTGAAAACCTAGGAAGAGTATTTTTCATACACCCTCTATTAAGATTCATCTCATTTTCTAAGTTTATAAGTCATTTTGGACAAGGGTTTCTAGGAGAAGTACAAGTGTGTGCACTCTCTTAGATTTACCCTAGTTTGATTAGCACTCCCTAGGGAGTAAGAGGATTTACACCCCTCGGGATCTTGTTGATCTAACTTGTTTTTTAAAGACTCCATTCATCCTATTTTAAAGGCACTAATCTGAAATTTTGCATTGGAGAAATAAATTGTCTGCATTGGTAAACTTGTTTTAGTGAGATATCAATCCTATTCAAGTTGGAATATTTTGTGGATGCCTTGAGGTTGATAAACCCTCTAGGGCGTCTTATTTCTCTTGGTCTTATTGGATATATAAAAACTTAAAATCTGCAGCCATTAGGTCTACAACAAAGAATCTACTTTTCTTGACTTTAACTTGCAATTTGACTGTGGAAATTTGCTAGTAAGACATTTTTATTATTCTACTACTAATTGGTGAAATTTTGGTTGGATTACTTGCTTAATTCATGGTTAAAAGTTTTTGTTGTAGAAAATCATTTGGTTATCGTTAATATACTCCGAAAACATATCATTACGGCCATCTAACACCACTAAAGTTGTGCTAAAGTGTTTAGAACTTATCTACATGTTTTATGATTCATAACTCAACTAATTTTTTATGCTTCAAGTGGTTAAATCTGCAGTAGTTACTTGATTTCATTATTGATAAATATATTTGTTTACAACATCAATTAGGGAAAACAAGCTTAACTTTCTTGTCCACTTAACATATTACGTGCATACTTGGCTTTTCTTTTGTTTCGGGCAGGCAAAAACACTTTCCGTAGGTACCCAAAGACTTGGAAACCTTAAACCATTTCTGAGACGTGTCATAAAAGCCATATTCCACTTAGAAACTTGACCTATGGGGGAATTCATATCATCATCTCATTTTCTGTCTCACTTCCCCCTAGGGTCACCGAGATTCCCCCCTTGAGGTGATCAATTCATCTCTAAAGTGACGGGAAAACCTATCTAAGGTGATAGTGGGTAGGTGTTCTCTTAGTTGTTGCTATATTGTGGTTTGGGTCGGGATTTTCCCAACCTACAACTTGTGTGGTAACAGTACCTACATGGTACAGTTGGATATGGTCTGAGATATGTCTCAGGTGGTGAAGTGAGGTTGCAAGGATATACTGATTCAAACTGGGCATGGAGTGTAGTGGACAAAAAGAGCACCTCAAGGTGTTTCTTCAGCTTAGGATCAACTATGATATTTTGGATTAGCAGGAAGCATACTTTTGTAGCTCTTAGTACAGCAGAAGCAGAGTATATCACAACCAGTGTCGCAAGTCGTGAAGCAGTATGGATTCGGAAACTTGTTACAGTACTCTTTGATCAAGAGATAGAGACGACCTTAATACACTATGATAATCAAAGTTGTGTCAAGCTTTTGGAAAATCCAATATTTCCTTACAAGTTGAAGCACATTGAGATCAAATATCACTTCATCTGAGACATGGTATAGAAGGGAGTAGTAAATCTCCAGTACATATCGAGAGATGAGAAAATTGCAGACATTCTCACCAAGCCTCTATCTAAGATAAAGTTTGTATACTTAAGAGACAAGCTTGGCATGATGCAGAATGTCTCCCTCGCTGAGAGGGAGTGTTGATGTTTCTCTTGTCAACAGCATTGGGCAGACATTCTCCCATATTGGTCATGCTAATTTTACCAAGGGAAATTACTCATTCACTCATGGAGCTCTATCAGTGGTGAATGGTCTAGGCGTAGTATTTCTCCTAACGAGGAGTGGATAGAATTGAGGTGCTCTCACATTTTCTGCTCCAGGATGGAGTGATCTATATTAATTAAATGCGCATGTAAGGAAATAATCATCAACATAAATATAATATATAAATAATATATTTATAATATAATGTATATATATAATCAATAATTAATAATTAATTAATGGAAACACAATAATGGAAAAGACATGTACCTTAATGAAAGGGCACTCCACCCAAGTATATATATTGTGGCTCTCAATTGCAATATATCATCTAATACGATATTACTTACAACAATATCTCATCAAGTCTGCTAAGTCTTGTAGAGATTTTCAGTGTGTAATTATTCTATGATAAAAATAGCATTTAAATCATAAGGCAATAATTATCAATTCTGAAAATTAGAAAATTCAACAAAAAGTGGTTTTAAGGAAAAGCAAGTAGTTTCCTTTCTCGAAGAAAATACATTTTCTCACTTTATTTTACAGCTTAATATCATCAATGATAATAATAGAGATTTGTTTTTAGGTAAAGTGTTGAGGTTATGTTAGAGATATAATATGAGACATTCAATCTCATCATTGTACTACCTGCAAGATAATGGACTTGTCGAATTCACCAATAAAACTCTAATCAAATTTATCAAGCAGAACAGAGGAGATAATCCTTGAGAATGACATTTTCCAATAACACTTGCTTTGCAGGCAAATTTAACAAAAACAAAAATTAGTGTCAGTGAGACACTTTTCCACTTGGTTTATGGTAATAACCTCTTATAGGTGGATCTTGATGTCATTGGTCCTATTAACACGTGCTTTGTAGGAAGATTGAAAAAAAAAACAAAAATTAGTGTCGGTGAGACACATGTCTACTTGGTTTGTGGTAAGAACCTCTTATAAGTGGGTCTTGATTTCATTGTTAATATTTGTATACTTACAACCACTTATTATTCTACCAAGTGGGTTGAATAAGTCCCATTGAAAATTAGTAAGGAAAAGTAAGTATTTTTCTTTCTCGAAGAAAATATATTTTCTCGCTTTAGTTTACAGCTTGAGATAATCAATCATAATAGCATGGATTTTGTTTTAGGTGAGGTGTTGAGGTTATGTCAAAGATATATCATCACCTGTTCAACCTCATCACCATACTACCTACAATGTAATGGACTTTTTGAATCCACCAATAAAAATCTAAACAAAATTATCAAGCACAACATAGAAGATAATCCTCGGGAACGATGTTTTCCACTAACACATGATTTGTGGGAAGATCGAACAAAAACAAAAATTAGTGCCAGTGAGACACATTTCCACTTGGTTTATGGTAAGAATATCTTATGACTGTAGATCTGGAAATAGCTACGTATGCTTATCCTTCCAAACATAAGCACTAGACATTGGTCTCATTGCACAGAGATTCAATGCATAGCTAACATTAGAAGAGAAAATAAATTTTGCAACCCAAAATTTGAAGAAATGTTAAGAAATTGTAAAGATATATAATGATAGAAAGACTAAAGATAAATCATTTAGTATAGGGAAACAAGTCCTACTTTGAGATTATACCCATGAGGATAAAGACAATCACCCAAAATTTCACCCAAAATTCCAAAAGATTTGGCTTGGCTCTTTCACCATTGCTCATAATCTTGGCAACAATACCTTCGTATTGAAGAACAACAAATAGAGGTTTTTCTTGCATAAGGTGAATGGATCATCCCCAAAATCTTATTATGTTGTCAAATAATGAAGTAAAAACAAAAACAAAAAAGTAAGAAAATATTTTGACAAATTCTCTTTTCTTTTCCTTTATCTGATTGTCCCCGTTTTTCTTTATTTCTTTCAACACTCTTTTGATTTTATATTCAATCTCTAGTTTATTCATAACTTTTTATTTATTTTCCCTTTTATTTTCCTCGGCTATTATAATTCATTTACATGGTTGTTGCTTGTCTAACTTGATGATAGGATATTGTAGCTATGGAAGTAGATTTCAATATGCTTCGGAAGTTCATAATGCTATACTTGGGTGCTTGAATGACATGTAGTAATGTCCAAGTTTCCCAAGTATTCTTAATCTTTCCTTTTTTTCATCCCTTTTCAAATTCCTTGCTATCCTTTTATTCATATTACGCCTCTTTCAAAAATGAGCACGAATGTTGATATCTACTCTTGCTAGTTCATAGTTTGAATAAAAAATTGTTTATGTTGTGTCTTGAAGACTATGTTTGTTCATAGTGAGCCCAATCTCTATATTTCCAAAGACAAAGATAACAAGTTCACACATAAGTAGAATCAACATTCTTGTGCAGTCGCTAGATGTTGACTCATGTTTTGGTCAAACTAGATATGATCTCAAAGTTTTGCAACAAGTCCCTAAAGATAATTTTAAACTTAAAAGAACAACCACCTAAACCACTTAACCTTGTCATTAATGAAATTGTCTTGCCAATCATTTCCTAGATAGGCTACTAATGGGCCCACAAAGATTGTACATTGGAGTAATCAAGATGTACTTAGTCATGCCAATCCTATTTATTATGATGATGTACTCAAGTTTTCTTTATATTTATCTCTACTTCTCACATGGTGGCGATGGTTATGATGATTTCATATTGATGATGGCATTATAATTGTGACATGTTCATGATGAATTATATACCATTGTAACTACAATTTTATTTGGCACAGAGCATCTGCATACATATGTGAGCATTAATGCATTAATAATGGTTATATTGCTTGGTTATGCTGAGTAATGGTAAGATGGAATGTTTGTTGATGATGGTTGGATGGTTTTTCGGCCTCCATCTTTTCTTACATCGTGATATGGTATACTTTCAAAACAAATGGTTAGTTGATTTGATGAAATGGTGTGTGTGCACTAGTGTTCCTATGATACAGCTATGATGAAGACCATATAAGCTCAAGGTTTAGACAACTTAGAAAATATGATTATAAAGTGGATATGTTCAAGACCTAAATTCCTACACACTGCTACTTATGGTGGCTTGGAGGCTCAATTTGTTTGTTTGATATTGACCCTCCTTTTTTCATAGCATAAGCATGATACCTCTCTGAGTGGGGGTTGATATCCATTGAATAACCCAAAGCTTGCATGGGTGTATGTGATTGGTTTTGGAGGAATTTCAACCTAGATGTGTGTATATGTCTCAATCTTCTCATGGAGGTTGAGCCCATCATGGATTTGTCACCAAAATCAAGCATTAGGGGAAAGGTAAACTCAGAACATGGAATAACATGCATTTTATTTTCACTATGTGCATTTGCATGGTAGTGAGTGGATGTGTATCTAGGGTAATTTATGTCCATGCCTAGACCTCTGTTACAAAGTTATTTCTCTTATCCCTGCTCTGGGTATTAATCCATTTTCATTGTATGGTTGATAATAATATGGTTGCAAGTTATGGTATGTAGCGGCCAATCCATGTTTGACCTCTTGCATTACTAGTTGTAGATATGAGCACATCATTCCTATCATATCTCTACTCTCCATGAAATTTACATAAGTGGCTAGGTCGTGAGGCTTGAACCCCAAACCGTTGTTTTACCTATGCTCCAATTCAAATGCTCAAATGTTGGCCTTTTAGGTCAAACCTATTATCTTTTACATTGTTGTTTGGAATAATATTAAATCTTGAGGAGTTCCTCTCTTTTCAACTTCACTCTCCATACTTCAAAGCTCTAAATCAACCTCAAACTTTACTGGCAGTGGTCCTTAGCAATTTATTTGGATTTGTGCATGAGCTCAATGGCCATGGTTAATGATTTTACCCAGCAATGGATAGTATTAATTATTGCATTCAATGCACATAACCTTGTATGCACAATCGTTGTAAGACTTTGCTCTTAATAACATATGTGGGGCCATGATGGGATTGGTTTCATTATCAATGCTAGTGTATGATGGCACTCCCAAAATGAAAAATGTTGGAGGTGTCTGAGAGTAGATATTGGACAATAATCATATTGTTTATTCATTTCAAGAATTAGACCCTACTTCCATATGCTATCGATGCACATGTTTACTTAATGGTTGTGAATGTCATTTGTTCATACACAACATTGTTATACATATAATGGTTTGGATATATATATATATATATAAGCTCATAGTTTTGAAGAGGTTCCATTCACATGATTATAATTCAGTGAACAAGTATGTGATCCATAAATGAATATGCATGTCAGGAATAGAAGGAAGCTTAAATAATATTAGGTTTTGCTTGGTATGGGGTAAAGAGTTATGTATTCCTCAAATTGATTGATGGTCATGTGCAAATTATTGCGTGAGATTAGATATATATGATGATATGGCTAGGTTGTATGTTGCCTAGTTTTAATATTACAAACCCATGCTTGAAGGAATAGAAATGTTAGGGTTGTTGGCAATCATTACATGGAATTGGTTGGAAGATATCCATACTCGAGATTATAGTTATTATTAGGTGACTCTACAAGTCTTAAAATCTATAGAGTGACCTATACATAAATATGTTATTAATGACCAACACTATACAAAATAAGTATGCAAATATTGGTATGTTATAGAATTAGAGGAAGATCAAGGAAAAAATCTTTTGGTTTTTTGGTAAGACACCACTACTACCATGGTTTGAGGTTGAAGATTTTCATTGGTTATACTTGTGCCAACAATTGTGCATTATGGCTACCCAAATTTTATGTCATTTATAGTTTGGGGTTGATGCTTTCTAATAGAATTTCCCTTCACTCATTTTATTTCCATCCATCTCTTCTTGAGTGATGCACAGTTTTATCACTATTACATAGCATTACTACATTGAAACCAGTACCTGTAGCATGCAAATGTAAGTTAATGATTCCAAGTGCTAAATGTTGCATTGATTATGATTCTAGAAATGAAATATTAGGATACAAGGCAAGATGTTTGGGCCTTATCAATAATTCAAGGAAAGACTATAGTTCAACCCATGGATGATATTCCTAAGTTGATTTAGATTCCTACTCAGACATTGTTTATTGGTTTCCTACATTGATATTTATCATGAAATGTTTGTTGTTGCACACATTGTATGACCGACTGGAAACAAGTTTAGACATAAACATATTTATTTTGGACTATTAAATATTTTGAGTTGGATAAAACAATGTTTTAATCACACACACACACACACATTGTTGCTACTTATGTTTGGATGAAGTTGAAATGCATATTTTCCTTTATATTTTGCTATTATATGAATGCAATTTATGAAAATGGATAATTAAGGAAATATTATTTGAATGTAGCTCCAAGACTTTATGTCTTATTGAAGCTAGAAAATGTGTGCATTAATTTAATGGTTGGGCCTTTAGTTTGTCTAAGCACCTAAACCCACATTTGACCTAGGTGACCTACCAACTACTAGCACACACAAAAATAATATTATTATGCTCAAATTTTATTTTTTATATAATTTTAGAAGGTAATTGTGTCCTTTTAGCAGTCATCCTAACATATAAGGAGGAGAAGGATCCCTAAATAAAAAGAGGAGAAAAAGGAAAGTGTACTTGAGTTTTGCACATAAAATTCAAATCCATGTTGTACTAATTTCTCAAATACCTTGACAGGTGCTTATAACAACATTACGGTTTACAATAAAGGTCAAGCATTGGGGTGAAAGAAAGTTTGCTTTCTTTAGAAGATTCCTTTCAGAAAATCTAGGTGTTGACTCCCTAAAGATCATTCACTATCGGATTTATTTGTTTATACAAGTGGCATATGGTTTTGGAAGCATCCCACTTGTTGGAAGCCTAAAGGATTATCAAACCCTATATTTGGGTTATGATCATTTGGTTGTTCATTGAGACACTATTTTAATAAAGATTATCAGTCTAGGCATATTTGCTTTTAAAAGCTTGTTTTATTTTCATGCTTTCTACTTTGTTATGTTGTACAAAGTCTATCTTAGTTCGTTGTTGTTGATATTGTACAAGTGCATTTCATTTCATTCCTACATGCTTTTCTTTATTAGTTCATTTTTTCTTAGAATTTTCTTTATTTAAACAAGTGCAACTCAATCTTTATTCATAACAACAGTTTCAATTTGTATTTAACGTTAAATTTATCGCTAATATAAGGCTCATATCAAAATCTATCATGCAAACAATAAGGAGATCCAATACTCATAAAGCATAAGAGCTCCACTAACATCTTTAACAAATCAATTTCCTTACTTAAAGAACTTGGGTTCCATTCCCTTTTTTGTCTTAACCAACCATACCCATTTAGCTTCTACATGTTTTTCAAATCAATTTAAAAAATATGTTCATTGTTATGTTAAATCAACATACATAACCAACACTAGAAACTACTCAATTACCATGATAACAGAAGGTGAAAATCAGATCTGCGAGTACACAGTTTGGACAACAAGGAAGTCTTACAAATACATACCAACAACTTATATAGTGCTAGTACAATATAGTCCTTCAAACTTGTCACACTCTAGGACTATCCAGTTATCCCCAAACCGTAGCTAGGGAAACCTCAACAAGCTAGAATTAAACCAACTATTGACTGAAGTAGTCTCATTCCCAAACTTTCCCATATTGAGCTTCTAAGTCTCTTGTAAATAAAACCCAGGTATAATGATAAGAATGGGGCTTCCTTTTAACTACCCACTAATACCATTAATATGGTTTTATCTCAAAGTTCAAAGTTTCTATGTAATTTTTTGTTTGTAATCCATAATATTATGCAGTTTATTATATTGATCTATTTGGTTCACCCAAGTAAATATCGTTGTTCCATAAAACTTCCTTAATTCAACCTTGGGAAGGCTCACTACTTTTGGATACCATCCATAAATAAATCCATTATTAGAGTTAAATCCCCTTGGAAAATTATTACTATTGGAATACTAATAATATTAAGGGAACCTCCCATTTAAGGTTTATATTATCTTTTGTTCCATTTGTTCCACCTAACATCCATTTGTTCCAACTTTCCATCCATTTTTTGTTCCAACTTTTTCATATGTTCCTTATTTTCATCCATCTTCCTTCCCATTTATGTTTGAGTATTTATCAAATCAATCTATTTCAATGACCTATCCTCCAATTCATTGATATGACTGTCCAATTTGGATAGATAGTTTTGTATCTCCTCATTTTCTTCATGAGTCATGGAGGAGCTTTCTGGAAGTTTCAACTGTGAATTAAATTTTGGATCTTTATTTGGAGCCATGGAAAAATGCTATTGTGTCCTAAAGACAAGGGAGTGTCAGTTGCTATATATCTCTAATATACATGCGGGGTCCAACAATAGTACTCATCCCAATATCTCAGGACACTAACTAAGGAGGCTCAATCGTGCCCTTAGTCATACTACATGACTTCCCAGTCACTAGAGAGTGGTCTCCCCGAGTGTTGTTCTCAGTGTACTATAGCAACAAGACAATCAAATATTCTATCTAAGGTTGGTTTCAGGTATAACTAGGGGACTTCCTATATACCCAAAGGTATGTGGAAGTGAAATTCCACATGCAGGTATTGTCTAGTGTGGTACTACTGAAAAAGGTATCGACAAGGATTTTCGACCAGGTGAAACAATGTGTTTTCAACCACGTGAAACCATGTGTATTTATTACATGTATTATTCCCCTAATACAACTTTACTCACTTAACGACATATCTTGTGTTACTTAAATATATCGGAACAAGTCTCTAAAATTAATTTTTTTAAATGAGCATGTTAACCATGGAAAAAGCTCTTAAAATCTATAGAAAATAACTTGTGCAAAAACCCTAACTTCCACAAGCAATATATCATAAATTATAATGAGTCAAAATATGAAAAAAATTCCATATGTACTTCACTGTGTCAACTGGGGATTCCAAAAATTTCAAAGTCTGAAACTGCACTGAAAAAAATTAGAGTGAAAATGCCAAGATAATTGATTTCAGGATTAATCACAAACCTTGTCTTCAATGGAATGTATCTCAAAAAGTGCAGTGAACCAAAACCTGAAGTTTTGATCACCTATACTATGAAATTTCTCCTCAATTTCTAAAAAATTTCATTGTTTGAAACTTCGCCGAAAAAAAAGTTATAGCGAAAATTCCAAGATGGCTTGTTTAAAATTGAGTTCAGGATGAGTCATAAACATTATCTTCTGTAGGCTATATATCCGAAATTATAATGAACCAGAACTTGAAATTTTTACCAGACATACTATGATATGTCTCCTGAGTAACCTCAAAATCTCAATATCCGAAGGATCCTGGAAAAAAAAATTATAATGAAAATTTCAAGATGTCTAGCTTAAAGCAAAAAAAAAACTAGGATCGATGCTTTGATACCAAATGTAATGAACCAAGTGCCTTGAAAATGATAGAAATTCAATAAATACAATCCACTTCGAGGGGGAAAACTCCTTTTTACCATATATCCAATTCACAAGGAAAAATATGATGATCCTAAGACTAGTTCTCCTTGGTATATATATCGGAGACAAAGGGTACATTTATAATGAAAAGGTACAATGAAAGGTTCTAACCGACCTACTAATATAACAAATAAAATAATAATGAATGTTTATTAGGGACTTAACACACTCCATGTAACATAAAGCACCCCAAGCATGGTGAAACACTTTCAAAGTAATCCCAAAAGCTAACACTCCTTTTTTACAAGGAAATAGTTTTCACAAACAATCGTCTTCTACCTATGCATCTCAACTAAATATTCCATGTGAAAATCTGAATATGCCATAGTCTCAGAATCAATCACTGGCCCTTGTAAAGTAACTATCACCCAAACGTTGTTCTCCTACATCAAGGATTCTCTCTTCACCTCCTCAAAACAACTAAAAGGCTCGCAAATGGAAGTAGTCATTGCAATAGGGTTAGCATATCTCCTAGGAGGTACACTCTCCCTTATCGAACATTTGGATTCTTCTACATGCTCCTACACATCCTACAATTTCTAGGTAGGCCATCTTGGCTACCTATAGACTAAGGTAGAGGGTAAGGATGTATCCTTCATTAATCTCTCCTCACCCAAACTTGGATATGAATTTTCTCTTTCCTATGAATAAAATTATAGAAGAACAATATCCTCACTCCCTTCAATCATTGAAGGAGATCCATTTGATCTAGAGAACCATACTTCCTCATAACGCTTCACATATTATCTTGGTATATTTTTGGGTTACTCCAAAATTGTTTTCACCTTGCTAGGAAGCATTATGTTGTGTCTTGTAGCTCCTTGGTAATGCTTTATGGACATATGGATGGCACAATTTTGGTGGATGCTTGACCTTGGTTAGAGTGTTGGCATGGAATCCTTACCTTGGAGGTTGTTACCTTGGTTGGCATGATGACTAACCCATTGGGTGTTGACAATGGGGGATTTTATTAGTAGATTAGGGGAGGTACCTACCTTGGAGGAGGAGGGTAATTAGCCCTTGGAGCTTGTGACCATATGATATATACCTTGGAGTTTGTACACTTGATTTGAGGATGCTTGGTTTGAGGAGTATACTCTGTGGAGGTTGGCGATTGACCAGGACACATATGTTGAGGAGCATTGGAGCTTGGTGACCACATCGGCACACATGAAATTAACATTAGGCACATGGGGGGGCATGTGGCACACTATTAGAGGAGGATAGAATTACATGAGGACACTTGGATAGTGTGCCACCATGGAAAAGGGAGAAAGACATTAGGGTTCATGAGGAAACCCTAGGAAAGAGAGAGAACTCTTGTAGGGAGAAAGACGCTAGAGAGAGAGACATTTTGGATGCTCATGGAGAGACTAATTTTGTGTGATTTTAGGGTTTTCTCTTCTGATGTTAAGTTTTGTGCTATGAATGTAAACCATAGAGAAAAATATGATGATAGTTTTTATGCCTCATTTTGTACTACTAGGGTTTCTACTCTAGTACAAGACATGGAGAGTGGAGCTACCACCTTGCATGATTTTGGAGTCGTGTTCTTGTAGGATGTGGGGCTATGGAAAGATCATGGAGAGACTAGTTTCATGAGTCTTGAGCTTGGTGTGATGCTTTCTTGGAACAAGATTCAGTTATTATATCTTTGATGCTCCATGGAGGTATTGATTATTGTGTCGATGAAAGAGTTGAAGACCTAGGATTTTAGGACTCAAATCTAGAGATGGACATGTAGATTTGGTGGCTAGCACTAACCTTTGTCTTGCCATGTATTTGTGTGATGAAACATGGTTTGTTTTTGTAAACCCTATGAAATACCACAGTGCTAGTGTGGAGATATTTTGTAATACAAATTTATGTATGTGCCAAGGAGGACTTGTTGGTGTTGATGCTAGAATGTTGAGTATCTTTAGTGGAGTGACTAGCTTTCGTTGGGAGTGATTTCTAGCTAGGAGGAGTTGGTATCTAGGGTTTTCTTATAGTTTCCCTAGCTAGGGTTTGGAGAGATTGACTTCTACTAGCTTTGTGATAAATTTTTGGTATGTATGTGTGCTTCATCTTTTATAATATATATGAAGTTTCCAACAATTCAAATATTGTGCACTTTCACATTTGATTTTATGCTTATGTCATCTTCTTAATTGAGCAGAATTTAGCCTTATGTTGTTCATGTTCATTTGACATAACATATTGCTAAATTGGTTAAGTGATTTAGCACATATCTGGAAGGAGCATATTTGTTGTTGTTATAATATTTTGTAATAAGACATTTCATATTTGTTATATGTCTTGAAAAGTGTGCCCTAAGGGCTATGGCATTGTGATATTGAAGTACACTCATATGACATTTATTCTCTTAGGTTGCAGGGTGAAATTGGGTTGAAGGGAAGTGAAATATCGTTGTTGTAATTTAATATTTTATATCAACCCTAAGGCTGAAAGCTCATAGGGATTAGATCTAGGAAACCTTAAATAAATGAGGTGAAATTTCATAATTTGCATTAAAAGCCATATTTCCAAAAATATTATACAAGATTCAGATCTTGTTTAACTAAGAGTGCCTTCTTGCTCATTTCAAGGTTAGATATTTTAGTTGTTGTACTTAGGAGTGATTGTTGGATGGTGAAACCCTTGTGTGCTAGAGATGAGCACCTCCACCCATGAGGGGTTGATGGGTTGAAAGTCTAGTTTCTCTTGTGATGAGAATGTATTTTCACTTATGATAGGTGGTAAATCTATTACATGGATGGTTTCTATGGAGTTATTTTTAGTGAGTGAGATTCCCAAGAAGACATGTGATAGATGGTGTATCTACTTGAGTGTTGGGTGTTAAGGATTTAATTTTAGTGGGTGTAATGCTCAGGCAGACTTGTGACAATTTGCTGATTTTTTTCAATGGATACCGGTGTATTCTACTTTATTTGTTGATGGCATGGATTTATTTTCAGTGGGTGTGATATCCGGGAGGACCTGTAATAGGTGGTTCAATTTTCCTAGTAGATGTCAGTATATTTTCTCATGTGATAGGTGGAGGATCTACTTCATTGATGGATAGTATGTGATCTATATTTCAGCAAGTGTGATTCCCAAGAGGACATGTGTTAGGTGGTTATTTGTTATAGTAGATGAAAGTGTTTGGATTGGAATGATGCATGTGATAGGCATGCTTATCCATTTGATTGTTTGTTTATTTTTTGAGACTAAGAGGGGTTGATTCATTCAATGATAGATTGATAATTATTGGTTGATCTATTTTGGTTGAGTTGTGACTCGACGGTTTACAGGAATGGTGACCTTGTTTTGCATAAATGATTGGTGTAGATGGAAGGAGCTTCCACATTATCCCTTGGGATAGTATTGGTTGTACATCTTCTGCATTTGTAGAGATATCATTCATGGAGGTGATAGTTGGTGCAGTGCCAAGCTATTAGTGATCTTATACATTTGTACTTTGTAATTAATTTTAGAGAGTGGATCTTTCATGTTGTGTTCTTCATATGTGTACTCATGTGTTGGAGCATTTGGCATTGAAGAAGGGTGCGGAAGACCTTACTTGGGGATAGGTTCAAAACCTATAGTGGTGGAATCAATGATTGATTCCAAGCTTGCAATTAATGGAAGTAGTGATGAGTCTCGATGATTATAGGGTTGTTGGATTCTCACAAGAAAAGGGAGTTGCACATGATGGTAGTAATTCTTCAGGATTCTCTCAGTAAGAATGAGGTAAGCTTGTTGAGGCCATTGCTTCAATCATCAGATTTTTTGAGGTGCATGACAAGGATTATCATGTTTGTAGTTTAATGACGACCCTATATGGGTTGTTGTTATTGTTCCCATGAGCCTGATATTTCAATATCGATGAGTTCAGATGTATGTAGATTGTATCTTGTGATTTTGATAGATATAATGCACTTGTCATGTTTTTGTTGGAGATGTGATTATATTTGTAGGAAATCCTTATTAACTCTTGATGTGGTGCCAAGATATTTTGGCATGTGATGATGACTTTATGGATTCCATAGTTTTGACAAGCTACTGTGATGTCTTCCTTATTTTGGAGCAATTTCAGAGTTTGACAGAATGTAGTGATCCAGGGTTATGTTCCTTCAGCTTCACAAATGGTCAATATTATTTTAGAGACCCTAGCATAGATGAAGAGGGAGTATCTCGGTTTGGTGGTACAAACCAAATGGATTTTTTATATTCTCCTTAAATCTTCACCATCATGAGGTCGAGTTATAGATTGCTTTGTATATTTCTTGGAAATACATACATGCCTTTGTGTGCAATGAGTTCTTGGATGTTGATGTGTGTAGACATGTACTTGTGGGTTTGGCCCTTGTAGAGTAGGTATGATTTTCTAGAATGATGGAGGAGGATTCCTTAAACTTTGTGGAGGCATTGAACTTACAAGTTGTAGTTTCAAAGGGAGTCCATGGGTGTTAATGATCTGGATTATTTTTTAGAATGAAATGAAGGCAGATGAAATATACAGAGATATTGTGAGATACACAAAAATGTTGCAATAAACACAGAGATACAATAATACACAATTTCTATTAATGAGTGAAATGTACAAAACTGTAGAAATACAGAGTGAAAGACTCACTAGAATGGTGGCAGCTTATCTCTGAGAAGAGATGTGATGGCTACTTGCATTCACAAGAAGATGATTGTTACAATGAGGCTCCAAAGGCCTTTTTAACATAAGTAAAATACAAAACCCTAACCATGGAAGATGAAAATCCAAAAGGTTTGGGGGGCCCGATGGGGGTAGTTGATACATCAACTTCCCAGGGGCGTAACTTTTGCATACAATCTTTGTTTGGGGTGCTTGATACACCATTGGAAAATTCTAACCAAGAAGAACGATTTTCAACTAACCTAAGATAGTGCTTCTAGCAGTTCCTTAGGCCCAAAATCCCAAAAAAACATCGTTTAGGGCCTCAAAACGGCCTCGGAAGTTTGGAACCCAAAAAACTGTTGAAAAACTGCCAAGGTGGAAAATTGTTTTTCGAGCCAATGGAATAGGTGGGTGGCCACCGATATCCACCTAGATCAATTAAAGAAAAAAAAATTATCATAAATAAATAATGTTAGCCTTTGCGGTAACTCCAAAAGTGTTTTTGCATTGCTAGGACAACATTATGTTTCCCATCCCCCTGGTGATGCTTCATGACATATGGATGGCTTAGTTTGGGTGGATGCTTGACCTTGGTTAGAGTGCTTGTATGATACCCTTACCTAGAAGTTTGTTACCATGATTAACGTGATGACTAACCCATTGGGTGAAGAGAATGGGGGAGATGATTGCTCGATCAAGGGAGGTACCTAACTAGGAAAAGCAATGGACACTTGGAGGAGGACACTTAGCCCTTGGAGCTTGGGACCATGGGAGATATACCTTGGAGTTTGGACACTTGGTTTGGGAAACATACTTCATGGAGTTTGGAAATGGACTTGGACACATATTTTGAGGAGAATTGGATCTTGGTGAACAAATTGGCACCCATGCAACTAGCATTGGGCACATGAGAGGATGTTTGACATATAATTAAAGTAGAAGAATCTTGCATGAGGATACTTGGATAACAGACCATCGTCAAAGAGGGAGTGTTGGACTAACAACTTATCATAGAGCATACCATATCAGAGGAGGGGTGTTGAACCCAAGGAAGATCATGCTAGGAAGGAATTTCACTTCAGGGGTTGGATAAATCCTTATTTGACACATGTACATCCTTGTATTGCAAAGCACTCCATGTGGGGTTGCCTTGTTGGTTAATTGTATGGACCAAAATATTTTTTTTATGTTAGCCTCCCTCACTTTATCTATATATAAAGGGAGGATAGATCTCTTATATTTTTTATCATAATTGTACTTTATATTTGTACTTGTCTTGGAGGCAATAGGGTTCATGAGGAAACCTTAGGAGAGAGACATTTGGTAGGGAGAAAGACATTAGGGTTCATGAGGACACCCTAGGAGAGAGAGAGAAGCCTTGTAGGGAGAAAGACATTAGGGTTCATGAGGAAACATTAGAAGCTAAATGTGAGGGTTCATTTAGTAACTCTGGGAGAAGATAAGGAGAGAGAGAGAGAGAGAGAGAGAGAGAAAGAGAGAGATATGTCTTGGATGTACAAGAAGATATTGGTCTGTGTGATGCTAGGGCTTTCTCTTTTGATCTAAGGTTTGTGTTATGCATCTAAACCATAGAGAAGAACATGACATTGAATATGATGATGGTTATTGTGGCTCCTTGTTGGCGTGCTAGGGTTTCTACTTTAGTAGAACACATGGAGAGTGGAGCTACCACCTTGCATGATTATGGAGAGTTGTTCTTGTTGGATGTCAAGTTAGGGTAAGATTGTGGAGAGATTAGTTTGATGACTCTTGATCTTGGTGTGATGATTGTTTGGAAGAAGAATTGGTTTTTATATCCTTGATGTTCCATGGAGGTCTTGATTATTGTGTTGACGCAAGATTTGAAGACTTGGGATTTGAGGACTCAAATCTAGAGATGGACATGTAGATTTAGTGGCTAATTCTAGAGTTTTCTTTCCATTTATTTGTGTGATGCAACATGGATAGGGTTTGTAAATACTATGGAAGACAATAGTGCGAGTGTGGAGAGATTATATGATACAATATTGTGTACATGCCAAGGAGGATGTGTCAATGTTGATGCTAGCATGTTGAGGAGTGATTCCTATCTAGGAGGAGTTAGTGGCTATGGTTTTCTTATGGTCTCCATAGCTAGGGACCGGAGAGCTTGACGTGTACCATATTTGAGATAAAGTTGTAGTATTTATCTGTACTTCACATTTTATAACATATATGAATTTTCCAATGGTCCAAATATTGTGTACTTGCAAATTTGATTTTCATCTTATGTTATCTTCTTGATTGAGTAGATTTTATCCTTTGTTGTTCATGTTGATTTGACATAACATATAGATGAATTGGTTAAGTGATTTAAAACACATATAGAATATAAAGGAACATATTTGTTGTTCTTGTAATCTATTGTAATAAGACATTTTAGATATGTTATATCCCTTGAAAAGTGTACTTGAAGGGTTGTGGTTTTGAAGTATACTCATATGGTATTTATTCTCTTGAAATTTTAGGTGATACTAGGTTGAAGGGAAACAAAATATTACTACTATAATTTCATATTTCAAATCATCCCCAAGGTTAAAAGTTCACAAAGATTACGCCAGGGAAACCTCAAGTAAATGAGGTGAAATTTCTTAATTTGCATTGAAAGCCATATTTCCAAAATTTCTACATGGCTCACCATAGTCTTCCTTGTGTTTTAATTTAGATCTTGTAAGCTTTATAAATCTCATTGTATCCAACAAAATAATATACTATCATAACATCTCAAACCTTCCATCTACTAAGGGATTGACTAACTATGAATTTGAAGGAACATAACCCTATATTATCAACAACTTGCCAAACTCCAACACCCTTCATATGAACTTTACAGGCCAAAATATCCAAACCTCACATAATGAATTGTTCAAGACTTTCTACAATGATAATAACATCTCCATACAAGAACAAGACAAGTGGATTATAGCTACCAAAATCACAAAGACAAAAATATAAACAAATCTCAAGACAAGTGGGTTATAGCTACCAAAATCACAAAGACAAAAATATAAACAAATCTCAAGACAAGTGGATTATAGCTACCAAAATCACGTAGTGCAAACAATAACACACACACAGCCTCTAACAAACTGTAAACATGGTTATCTCACCCATGCACCTCAAATCCTCAGGGAAATAAAGAAAAACCTTCAACGGGGTCAACTCCCTCTTTATGATAGAATCCTATGGTAAATGGATCAAGATTCCCATTAAGGTCAACTCCTTATTTATGAGAGAATCCAACAACCTTGTCCTAATACACCCTCAATACTTCCATCGACAATAAGCTTGGAATCAATCACTAATTCCATAATACATTTTGAACCTATCTCCATGACATTCCACCATACATGTTTTGCATATGCCTCCTCGACACAAGAAGTCTCACCCGGCTTTCCATTGGTGTGTACCAATGCTACAAGATCAGCAAGTAACTTGTAAATTCCACCATCTCACACATCTCTAGCCATAGTCCTTGGAATTGTTAGACTATAATCATCGATAATGCATTGTTGTCCTTCAAATGCAAGTCTACACTAAAAATCTATCATACAAGAAGCTAAAAGAAGTGTTTTCTTTAATCCAAGAACAAACAAAACATCATTCAACTCAAGAACATCACCTAATGGTATATGGAAGGAAATTTGTTGGCTCCTTTCATGGGATAAGTGGAATCATTACCCAAATCGACACGGTGTTGGAAGATAAACAAGAGACCATGGAGAAGGTGACCTAAATCTATGATGCTAACTCATCCATTCCTCCTACAATAAATATACTCCTTGCAACCCATTTTTTCTACCAGGCCTTACCATTCTCCTCCTCCAAACATTCATTGGCATAATGTCCCTTATGGTGTCAACTAAAACATTCCACATTGCTCAATTCCTTTTTAATGTGGCTTGGTTCTTCCTTCTTACCCTTCTTGTGTCCTTTCTTTTTTCTCTTCCTCATTTTATTGATGAGGGATAGGTCTTCTACATCCTTTTGCTTTGTTGAACAAGTTGTTAATTTTTTATCTCTTCCTACACAAAGTCATTAGAAAATTTATCAAAGGTAGGCAAATTTTCATGAACACAAACACCTTGGACAAAGAGTTTCCAAGATGGGGAGAACCCATTCAAGGCAGTGGGCACCAACTCTATATCCACCAAATTTGTCCCTATAGAAACCAACTATTGTTTAAACTCTATGATCCTAGATAGGTAGCTCACCATTGTATCTGTGTTACTCATGTGGATGGTCGAAAGCTTGTTTCTAAAGAGAAACTTCCTGGAGACACTCACACTTTGGTATAATCCCACCAAAGAATCATACATATCTTTAATAGTCTTCTTCTCCTCAATGTGAGTGATCAAATTATCCTTCTCCAATTCAATAATGATTATATTTTCCTTGGCCTCCTTATTATGCATTGTCGACAATTTTGGATCAGTGGGTGCAATGATCTCATTAACAGTATCCTCCCAAAGCTCGGCGACTTCCAATAGCATTTGCAACCTATGCTTCTAAGGTGTATAATTGGAATCACCATATAAATTGTCACACTCTCTAATAGCAATAGTAGTCATCCTTACAAATCTAAATCAATCTCAAAGAAAAACCGACAACAAATCAAGCAGAAAACCCATCTAGGGTTCAACTGCTTCTTGTAAAGCACACTAGAGTTTCACACCCAATAACTTGTAATAGGTCAAACACCTCTCTTAGGCACAAAACCACTACTCTCTTCACCAAGAGAGTAATTTAAGTCAATTCATCTCTGATACCATGTGGAAATTTTAAGATTCACTTCCTCGGTGCAAATTCAAAAATTTGACCTCAACCTTAAGGTTTCCCAAATCTATTTGTTGTGAATTTTCAACCTTAGGGTTGAATCTAAAATATAAATTACCACAGTATATGTTTCACTTATGTCCAACCAAATACACAAGGCAATCCAAGAAAATAAACACCAAACAATTGCACTTCAAATGAACAATGTTTATATCCCTTAGGGCACACATCCCAACATATAATGGGTTTGAAAATTGTTTATTACAACATATTCATTACAACCATAAATATGACCAGTTAGCTTCAATATGTTTGTCAAAACACTTAACAAAGTATGTTCATTGTTACATTAAATCAACATACATAACCAACTATAGAAACTGCAAAATCACCATGAGAACATAAGATGAAAATAAGATCTAGAAGTACAGAGAATTAGGATAGAAAGGAATTATTCATAGATACATAATATGAAGTTGCAAGTACATACTAACAACTTATACAAAGTAGATAGAAGATAGTCCTTCAAGATGATCACAAGTGAGGACTCTTTAATGCTCTCCAAACCCTAGCTAGGGCAACCTCAACAAGCTAGCATACACCAACTGCCAAACCCTAGCCACCAACTCCTCCTAGCTAGGAATCACTCTTAACCAAAGTTGGTTGCTCCACCAAAGATCCACAATGAGCTAGCATACATAATCACATGTCCTCTTTGGCACCCACACTTGCATCACACAAGTGTACAAGATAAAACAAGACAATGTTCCAATATCTTCTCCACATCAAACACAAGATATTAGTACTAAGGTTTCCAATGCCATAAAACCCTAGTCTTCTTCTCTCATAAGAACATGTGTTCCCTTTTCTCCTCAAGGGTTTTTCCCAAACCCTAGCTTCCCGTATCTTCTTGGGGTAAACTCTAACTCTAACGTCTTTCTTACATCAACACAATTAGAACCATAACGCATTATGTCAAAGAGAAAAGTACAATGAAGATGAGTTACAAATGAAAGAGACAAGTTCGCTCTAGCTCTCACATCTATAGTACATGATGATGTGATAATGAATGAATGAAAATAATCTCTCCTTATTTTATATATATGATAGGTGATGGAGGCCAATAATAATAAAGTGGACAAGGTCTATCGAAAAACAACCTAACTAATCACTAGATAGGTCCACATGTGAAGCACTCCAACTCTAAGTTGACATGTGTCAAGATCCAAGGTAAGCATGTCCATCAAGCAAGGGCCACAAGGTGAGCGCTCCACAAGACAAGGTCCAGTTCTCTACTCCAAAGGGATTCAATGCTCCAACACTACCTCTTGGGCCATGCACTCCTTTGGGTCCACCACACCTCCATGAATCCTCCTCAACCCAAGGGTCCTCAAGTCAAACACAAGCCCTCATGTAAGAAAAGCAAGTGATCACATGCTACCTAGGGTTCAATGCCCTCATCCTAAATTCTCAATCTTCCTCCTCCAAGTAGTCCCTCCTCCTAAGCAAGAACCAAGCCCTTCATGCACACCTAATGAAAAATTCCACCATGCCACATAGGTCTCCAACCTCTTAAGGAAGTGTGCCACATAATTATCAAATTAAGTCGTAGCAATCCATGAATAAGTCATCTCCAATGTACATGTCCACTTGGGCACAACGAAAGGTAGACAACACACCCATGCACTGCACATCACATAAAGCACCCCTAAACATGATGTATACACTTTCGATATAACCTCAAAAGCTAACACTCCCAACAACAAATTCAAACCCAATGACCCTTATGTCAAAATGGAAACAAAATTTTAACACATACTCTTCCAATCACATACTTTGCATGTTGGATTCCACTATTTTTCCACTCCACGTACAGTGTTGCGAGCACAAACATGATTGTAGAGTCACTTTGTGTATAGAAGAGAATCGGTAGGGACGTACTTCTAGAGTAAATATAGAAAAGAATCGAATATTGCGGGGGTGATGTGTGTAAAGTTGCCGCCATAACCACCTCTGCAAGTGTCGTGAGATTGTATAGAACATCACGACTACACCTTTTAGGCCGAAATATTCTCATCAACGTACATAAGGGAGCACACTTTATTAAATATACATGAAGCATTATTGAGAATAAGTAAAGTAATATTCTCAAAAAGGTATTCAGAATATTGAATATTCTCATATATAAAGTAAAAGGTTATAAAAGGTCTCAAATGGAATAAGTATTTCATAGCCAAGTAATCAATTCAAGATTTTTGAGTCCATAGAATAGATGAAGAGGTGTGAAGTTGTGAGGTAATAATATTAGTAGTTTATTGATAACATGGTATTTAGGTGCATTAAATAAAAACTTCTATCGATAAATAATTAGTCAGTTTAGATTTATTTAACTCCGGAGCTATTAAGCGTCGAGAGGGATTAAATATCTTGAGGTGCAAACTTTTAATCTTTTATCAAATTTTGTACTCTAAAAAAGGTTTGTACTTTGAGAGATTTGATCCCTCTAGACGCTTGATAGATTATGAATTAAATGGATCTAGACTGATTGTTATTCATTCAATTATATATATATAATCTATTTTTTAAGGTCATGACCAAGCCAGACACCAAATTGGTGTATGAGACCCCCTCTGCTCAGCGATTTTACTGGTAAAGTCTACGGAGGTATACATACCCTACCCCCCTCTGGATTTGAACATGTGACCTCTTAGGAGGAAACACATGTTCTTAACTATTAGGCGCACTAAGGCTATATCATAATAATCTATATATAAGGTCACGGCCAAGCCAGACACCAAATTGGTGTATGAGACCCCCCATTTGGTTCTTCATGATTTATAAAAAATATTAACAATAATTAACATGGTTGGCGTTTCCTTCTTTAATAGAATTTCTGTGTCGAGAGGCGCTCTACAGCCCAGTATGGGATAAATGATCATGTAACATAATGTATTAAAATAAAATAAGAACAAAAAATTAATAATATATTTTTTTAAATTGTGTCGGTTCCATTACACACACACGCAACAACAACCCAGTGTGGGAGAGATGTTCATGTAAGGTAACGTATTAAAAATAAAATAAAATTGTCAGCGAACAAAAAATTAATAATATATTTTTTTAAATTGTGTCGGTTCCATTACACACACACAACAACAACAACCCAGTGTAGGAGAGATGTTCATGTAAGGTAACGTATTAAAAATAAAATAAATTGTCAGCTATATATATATATATATATATATATATGGCTAAATTAATGGAAGTAAAAATAGTTGGAATATAGTTGTTCGTGCTCATTTTAGTAAAAGAAAGAGGATTGTTGCAAAATAGTGTGCAACCAAGAATCCATTCAACAAGGTCACACAACACAACACTAACATCCAATACTCAAAGGATGAATAGAGCATGTTAAAGCAGAAGAATGTTCATTTTTTTCAATTATTGCTAGCATATAGAAATATGAAGGATAATTGTTGGAGATTACATTTAGAGACATCCCAAAATTCTACCATGGTGGAGCGGAGTGAAAAAGAGAGAACAATACTTGTCTCCATGAAAAAAACTATTTCTTTGATGTTAATGGTCCACCCTAGTCACATAGAGCACAAGGAACTTTTCTCCACTAAGATCCAAATCAAGGACTTGTGACCATAGTTTTTTATGTCAATCTTGAAGTCCACTTAGATTGGGTTGGCTTAGTAAGAACAAAGGTTTGCATGTCCAATGCAAATGCAAGGTGAATTTTGCCATCTCATCCAATTTTATCGATGGAGTAGAGTTTAATGTTATTCCATTGGATTTGTGTGGAGTCATTTTTGGTGGTTTCTACATATGGGAGAGAGAGATCCAATCTACTACTAGTGGAAGAACACGTATTGAGTAGTGAAGTATGGCCAAGCCTATTTGGTGACAATGCAAAAATATCTAACACCCTTAGCACTAGTTTTTATCATTGAAGCTCATATATAGATCATAGCCTTAGGAGGATTTGTTTTATTTTTTTTGAGATGAGAACATGAAGACAAAGTAGCACTCTTCAATTAGCAGAAGAGCAACGAGGAGGCATTGAGAGCGAAAGCAATGGAATAAGTTACTACAACACATTCCAAGTTATTCCAATCACTTCACTAGATGCCTTCAAATTTCACAATTGAACATACCATTGACTTGCAACATGTAGTTGCTTTTCCAAACAAGGTATTGTGCAAGACTTTAAGAGTTGTCAGATAAAATCCACACTCACCCGAACTTTCCACCTTGTGGTTTTTCAATAGCTTTACTTCCAAAGAAGGACACATGGAAAATATGCATGGAATACTAAATTTTTAATTTACTTCATTAAGAGTCTATATCCATTGTCGCCAGTCAAAAACCTATTAGATTAACTCTACGGAAAAACATATCTCACATGTAAGATCGACTCTAACTTTGGTTTCCATTAGATATGTATGAAGCTAAAGGACATGTGGAAGACAACCTTCAAAACATGACAAGGATTCTTTTAATCAACGATGATGTTGTTTGGTCTTACTAATGCCCCTACGACATTCTTGAGAATGATGAATACATAAGATCATATATTGACTCATTCATTATCATGTAGTTGGAAAATGTACTTGTTTTCAACAAACCATGGGTGGACCACTTGTATCATTTGGACCAAGTATTTGCAATATTAAACATTCACGAAACATAAACTCATTTATCTTGGATTCCATAAAAACCTAGATGGGGTGGACCACTTGTATCATTTGGACCAAGTATTTGCAATATTAAACATTCACGAAACATAAACTCATTTATCTTGGATTCCATAAAAACCAAGATGGAGTGAGCATTGGTTTAGCATAAATTTCAACCATAATATATTGACCATTGTTAAAGAACTTCCATACCGTGTGAAGATTATGGGAACCACAAACTATCTCAAGAAGTTTATTTTTCACTTCTCCCATGTTGAACTTCCTCTTAATGCATTGATCCATGTTTGTTTTGGTTGGAAATATATGTAACATGAAATTTTCAAAGAGATTAAACATCAAGTTATGTTTGCTCTTGTCTTAATTTCCTAACTTAACATTCAACGAGCCTTCAAGATTGAGGCTATGGTTATGGACATGTAAAGGGTGCAACTTTGATGCAACATCAAAGACCCATCAAATACCACTCCAAGATCTTTTCAAGGGTTGTTTATAATTATTTATCACATCATAAAATATGCATACGAGATAGAGAAACAAAGCGCTAGCAATTTATTTGCTCTAAACAAAGATGGTCTTTCCCAATGACCACAAGCCTCTCTAGTTCCTCCAAGAAAAACATGATTGATAATGCAAACCACGTGAATTTCATCAGCTATTTGAAATAGTTTAACATTATATAAAGTACTAGAAATGAATCACAAACAAAATTGAAAATTTTCCTTTGCAACCGCCAACGATCAGATTGGCCATGTTTGTATTACAATTTCAACAATTTGGATTTAGTAGTTTCAAGGAAACATATATGGATTGTCTAGACTTCAGAAATATTTATACAATATTTTAGAACTCCATGATAACCCTTCTGAATACAGAGCTTTGTGACTACATGTTAAAAGAAAAAAAATTGTACAGACTTAGCAATGTTTGTTCCCTTAGGGAGATCACATACTTCAGTAATTGCATGAAGTGCAATGTACCAGAATACCTATATACTTCAAGTGGAGAAGACAACTATTAATTTGTAGATGAATTTATTCTCACTAAGAAAAATGTAAATTGTGGCAAATTTCATACGCAATTTCTCCTCCATAGAATATTCAAGACAAAAAATCAAAAGTTGGACAAATATATTCCATTTTAAATCTAAAGAAAATTGTGAGTGTCAATATCACTTGATTTCCTCAAAGGTTACCTATAACCCATAGGAGCAATGATTACCTAATTGTAGTTGTGGACCACTTAAGAAAAATGGTTGGGATGATACCTTGTAGGAATTTAGTTTTAGCGTAGTAGGTTGCATAGTTGTTTTATGATAGAGTATGGGTGCACTTTTTAACATCATCGATCATCTCCAACCATGATAGTGTATTTATTAGTGACTTTTAGAAAGAATTGTGCAGGATTGATGCATATCATGTTAAAAAGGAGTATTTCCTTCTATCCTTAAATAGTTGGTCAAGAAAATATACTAAATCATACCAAATTTCAATTGTTGAAAATTTGTAATCCTATATATTTGAAGACGGGGGATGTAATACCCATGTTTCCCCTAGCTTGTAATTATTCATTAATTATGATTACCATGTTATGGCATATGAGCAATGTAAATGTATTATTGTTTAGATTTCCAATAACTGACTGTGGGGGTGAAGCCTTGAAGTACTGGACATGATATCACTAGAGGAAAGAGTGAGGAAACTATAGAGAGGGTTCATTATGTCCAAATTTCAATTGTTGAAATTTTTTAATCCTATATATTTGAATACGGGGGATGCAATACCCTTGTTTCCCCTAGCTTGTAATTAATCAT
>ML792500.1:679338-693696 GCA_009831015.1 Picea engelmannii | reverse complement strand
CATGATATCACTAGAGGAAAGAGTGAGGAAACTATAGAGAGGGTTCATTATGTCCAAATTTCAATTGTTGAAATTTTTTAATCCTATATATTTGAAGACGGGGGATGTAATACCCTTGTTTCCCCTAGCTTGTAATTAATCGTTAATTATAATTACCATGTTATGGCATGTGAACAATGTAAATGTATCATTTTTTAGATTGCCAATAACTGACTGTGGGGGTGAAGCCTTGAAGTATTGGCCATGATATCACTAGAGGAAAGAGTGAGGAAACTGTAGAGAGGATTCATTATGTCAAAATGACACAAATTCTCTTTGTTGAAACAATAAGACTCATATTGATCCCAAGGAAAAATTAGTTAATGAGAAAAGTACTGGTGGTTGAAAAATCAACTACCCCAATGAATGGAAGAATGGAGGGTCTGGCTGAGGAGATAGAAAATTGTCAGCCCGAAGTACAACAGAGTGTAGTTTCCTGCAGGCCCGGATTGACCCGAGTTCCTTCTGACAGAAAGAAGAGGATAAGTCTAGAACCTTCCTATGGAGGAAAAATGTGTGCAAGAATACACACAAAGGAAAACAAGAAGGAAGCCATGCCCACATGGGGGTGTGCGACCTGGATATGCTAAGAGAAATATGAGAGCATGTGAGGATCTCCAGTTCATAGAAGAAATGAGGGATTAAATTGTTCTAGTGACAGGAAAGAATAGAAAGAGGACTCCTTAGAGATGAGGGCAGGGAGATTCATGTCGAGGAAGCATCTGATAAATCTCGCAGAGGTTGTGACAGAGAGAGAATCTTTGAGAAATTGAAGGATTTTCCCCTAGTGATATCATGGCTTGGCATGGGGGTGGCCAGAGTGCTAAGAGTGAATGCCTCTGAGCCTACAGTTGGAGGGAGAGGCAAACACCCACAGTCAGTTGGATGGTTGCCACCTGTAATAAACAAGTATTCTCATACCCTGTGAAATTGAAATGTAACTGCAAATTAAGGTTGAATATCCTGTGAACGTTTCAGGGATGGGCATGCTTGTTTGATGATTAGATTGTTTTTATTTATTTTGCTTGATTGTGTATTTAAGCAAGTAAGGAACTATATGGTTTGAACATGATTTGTACACGTAAATTCTTGAGCCCCCTGTAGTGGCTCAAATTAAAGGAAATAAACTATGATTTTGTTGACCATAGGCACAGTTTCATGTATGCATGTCTATACTTCTAGTTGTTTTGGGTCTTCTGGAAAAAGGGTTTGTTAAGCTTAGGAGAGGTAGTGCAAGGGTGCACAGAGCCTATGTAAGTTGTGTAGAGGTTAAGAACTCTCTAAGTTCTAAATTCTAGGAGAAGTGCGAGAAGTGCGCCCACACTTCATTTCAAGTATTTGCAAGCTCAAAAGGTATAACACTCGTAGAATGAAGACCAAGGCCATAGCCTATGAAAACCATGGTTTAAATCCCTTGTTGAAGGGAAGTGGAGCCGCGAATTATAGAAGAAGCCACAACAGTCGTTGATATGGATGCAAGGATAGATTTGAGTCGTTGAATCATACCCAAAAGGAGCTATGCCTCCAGAAGTTCGGAGCTTTAGGACTCCAGAGTGTTTTGGGTGATGGACCTCACGAGTTAAAACCGTCGAAGGTTCAGACCTACGAAGTCACCTGGTTAATAAATATTAGTAATTACATTAAGTTGTAATTAATGTAATATAAATGGGTCTCCTTCGAAACTCTGGGACTTCGAAGGTCGAAGAGGAGAATGAGTTGGAGAATGTAGCCCTGGACTTGTTAATATCCTGTGTGACCATGACCCAGAACCTCTCGCTATGCCCAAAAGGAACTATGCTACCCGAACTTCAAGACCCCAATGCTTCGGGGAAAACAAAATAGTGTAATAGCAAAAGACCTCTAAATGCCTAAGTCACAAAGCGACGAGGATCTCCAATTCGAGGATACTTCAGGATCACTCTTTTGACTGTTGGATCTAGACCGTGCTCAGACTGGTGTTGACCACTTCGAGAGTAAAAATGAAACTAAACAACAAAACCCTTGAATGTTGAATTCACAAAGCAACGAGGACCGTCGATTCTAGGATACTTCTGGATCTCTCTTTTGAAAGTTGGATCTAGACCATGGTCAGTCCGACACTGACCACTTCGAGAGTAGAAAGGAAACTCAACAGCAAAACCCCTGAATGTCGAAGTCACGAAGCGATGAGGACCGTCAATTTGAAGATACTTCGGGACCTCTCTTTTGACCATTGGATTTAGACTGTGGTCAGTCCAACACTGACCACTTCGGTAGTAAAAAGGAAGCTAAACAACAAAACATCAAAAGAAGTGACGAAGGTTGTAGATCTAAGGATCCATGTGGACCTATCTCGACTGTTGGATAGAGGATATTGGAAGGTCGGTTGAAGGAATTTCAGGACTTCGGAGCTCCGGGAAATTCTGTTGGTAGGAGAAGAAGGATATTCTCACTAGTAGGAGAAGCAGGATGTTCCCGAAGACTGTCAGCCAGGAGTGATGTGGCATGCTAACGTCACCTAGGGTGACATGGACCCATATTATGCTTGCCACATATGATCTCAATTCATGCTTTTCACAGACCTTATGTGCCAAATGGAACTTGACATGTGTCACTTGTCAATTGGACCATGTGTGATCTCCATATTTTTCCACATATCACCCCCTGGTGCGTAGTTGCTTGACTTAATGGCTAATGGGACCCTGAGAGTTCAGAAGTTCAGAACTCCGGGAATATTAGGGTGTTAGAACGTATGCTCCAATAGGGTCAAAGGTTGGAGCTACGTGGAAGGACCTCGAGACTTCGAGATAGTTGGGATATTGAGACGCTATGGTTAAAGTGGTCGAAGGCCTCGATCCATCGGTTCCTATCTCGTCATTCAATTCGCAACCACATATAAGTGTGTACCTTGCGGGACTTTGGAATGTTGGAGGAATAGAACAAATAAGTAAAAAGGGTCAAAGGCTCTGACTAATATCTCGCTTCCCCATGTTACAATATTTTAAACATAAGAAATTAAATGAGTGGGACCCTCTCTGGAACTCCAGCGTTCAGAAGAATTGGGTTTATTCACAAATTTATGACAAGAAACTTTCACCTAAGTCTCGCCGAAGTCCAGAGACTTAGGCATTAACTAATATTAACAACCCTAAGTGCCCTTGGAGAGTTATTAAGGAGTGGGATTTCGCTATGTTAATGATTAATTAACTTAGTAGGCCTATAGGAGCTAGACAAATCTCAACTCCTGGTTGGGAGAGTCTTTGTATACTATGATGATGTAGAGTGTTGGGTGACAGGGAGCCACATGGGTGCCACATGGTTGTGAGAGACTTTAGTCAGTGAAGGCTTAAAGAACTTTTAAGGGCCATAAATTTCAATCCAGAACGCATATCTGGACAAATTATAGTCATTGGAAAACCCTTATCGAACCTAAGACAATGGGACCCTAGTTATAGGGATTTGAGGTGATTGAGAAAAGTGAATTTTTTATGCCCCATCGCTTAAAAAGGTACTTTAGGGGTCGGGTGTGCGACAGAGTGATATCAGAGCGGCAAACAACACTTGGACTGCTTGGGCTCAAGAAAGAGTCAAGTGATTACTTTTCTTTCTTAGAAAACTTTAAGGGAGAGGGCACCCATCCCTACAATATCTAGCAAAGAATGATTCAAACATGGGCCTGGATGGGCCAAAGAATAGTCATAAGACTAGTTTACCAAGGCTAAGATGAGCATGTTGAGAGTATTATTGTCGTATGTAAATTATCTACATAAGTTCCTTGAGGAGAAGGATGCAGATTAAATTTCAGTTGGGATTTTACCCAACGAGATTGAATCATGCTAAGACTGTGGTAGAAGAAGCCTAACATTTCTTTTGGAGAAATGATAGCCAGTCCTACAAAAGAGGGATTACGTCGAGGGGAATTAATAATAAAACTTGGATGTAAATGGAATAAACATGTTTTAAGGAGTACTTGAGTGTAGAAGGAAAATGGATTGAATAGGTGACATGAATTGCCTAAAAAGTGGGATTATGAAGCCTCTGTTAATTAAAAGTGTTTATTAAATGAAGGATTTGGAATTGGGAGAACAATCCTCCATGTCTAGAGGCCTTATTGGAGTAGGTGAGATCAACCTACTTGACCTGTTATAACTGAAAAACTTCCTACTAGGGTAATTCCTCTTTGTAAAATAAAAGAAGTCGTGAGGACTAAGAATGAAGATCATGGAAGAAGTGAAATGACATGAGCAAGTTCAAAAGATCATGGTTGTGCTAGGGGTGTGTATCCCTATTAACTCAAGATCATGTCTAAGCAAGAGGAATGGGTCTGGTGACCGTTTTCTGAAAAGGGAGAGCATGTGAAACGCTCTAGATCTGAAGGAAACTGAGAAACAAAGTTGTTCCTGGGTGCAGGAATTGTTGGGCAGCATTTTTCTAATCAAGCTGATAAATGGAGCTGCGGAAATATGGAGTGATTGAGCGAGAAATCACAACAGCCTACCTTGCTTGGTGGATAGAAAACTAATCCGCTAAAATTCATGTGGGAGGAGGAGAGTGACCTCCGTCCCTGACTATTGCTTAACATAAGGAAGAATTATAGGTGTAATGGTTAAGGTTGATCTACATTTACAGCCTATCTTATGTTTTAATGAGACTAGGAAAAACAACTAGAACCTCTACAAAAGTTTAAAAGGAAAGAGATGGACTTTCTACCCAAGACTAATTATGATCTAGAGATACTCTGGAGTTTTGTATTAAAATACTTAGTAAGTAACACACTTAGAAAATTGTATTTGGGCTTTAAGGAAATAGTCCAAATGTTATTAGACATTAAAATTCATTATAAATGAGGTAAAATAGTTAATGAAATGTTGATCCTGAATGTCGTAAGGGAAGTGTTGGAGAAATTCTAGATGACCAAAGGGTCAGATTGACATCCAAAGGTGGATGGTATCCATATAAGGTATTGTTATAACCCTAAATTGCACCACACATGCTTACCTGGCATCAGGCCATCTCATATCCTTTCTTTGCCAAAGCATTGCTGAACAACTCTTTGAAAATCCTCTTTTATAAAGGCCCACGCGCCCTACTCCATTACTGCACGCATGTACACACTGGCTGACCCAAAATAGCCCACGTGGACCGACAAAAGCACAAAAAAAAGGAAAGTTGTCGACGGAACACAAAATCTATGGGTGAGTTAATTGAAACTCCCGGCCATGCATGGCCGAGGGTTCGTCCAAATACCTAGCTCCTTCTAGCCTATAAAAGAAGGGGTAGGGGTCCCATTTGGAAGGAGGAAAAATATAGCAAAGAAACTCTGCCCATTTACGTATTCCCATTGTCCCAACCCTTTAGCCTTTCCTTGTGCCAAAGGAGATTCAAAGAAAAGCAGTTGGAGGACAGTAGAAGAGGAGCCCAAGATCAGGTTCGAGGAGCGGTGGTCGGTCTCAACTTTTGTAAGTTGACTCATTCAAAGTAATAAAGAAAATGATTTTCCCATCCCAATTCATGAACTTTTATAGTTTGATTAGTATATGTTTGGATTTCTAACCCATTAGTATATTAGGATGCATGCGTAGTTGTTGCTTATCTTGGATGCAGGTCAGCTTTGGAAGGAGTATTGCGAACAAGTAATCAAGTACAACGAAGGATCGACATCAAACGCTGGGAACGAGGTAGGTTGATCTTTCCATGCATTTACTAAGAAAAGGGGATTTAAATCTAGGGATGAAGGTAGAAAGTAGTTTCTATTCGGTCATATCTGCATGCAAAGTCTAAACTCTATTTTCTAGTCCGTAGGGAGACTTCCCTCACAACAGAATTGGCGACCATACTGGGGAAACTCTCTAGGGTTCTTGGAATTTTATTTCATTTTTTGGTAGTTTTACAGAATAGTTTTTCTTGCTTGTTTTTTCTTTCAGTTTCTGTAAGGTCTGAGCTAGCAGGGAGTCTGGTTTTCCATACCATCTTTCCCTGTCTTTTTCTTGACTGTGTTTTTCGGAACCCACAGAGGTACATGCGGCCTGCATAAAGTCTGCACATGGTTACCCACGCCCTACTCTCTTACAGCCTGTGTGTGAACGCTAGTTGAAGAAGTAGAAGTAGTGTGTAGAGTTCAAAGAACTTCAGAGGCAGTCATCCTCTTCCCTGTCAAAATCACACATTCTCAGGGGGTTTTCTGGAATTTTGTCTGAGTCTTGTTTGCTAGCAGTCCTATCTCAAATTGTTTTTGCCTTATCATTTTTTCCTTACATTATTTGTTTTTCTATTAAAAAGAGTGTTCAAGCCTTCAAGGGATCCCGGTTATCAATATCAGTGGTCTCTTCCTGGTTTTGGGTTCTCTGTTTTCATTTTCTCATAGTTTAGATATACACGCGGCCTGTACAAGGTCAGCCCGCATGTACACACCCTCTGTCTCTATCCAGTGTGAGTTCGCACGTGTGTTGTTTGATTAACAATCGCGTGCTTGTACGGGATATTTTTTGTTGAGGGTAAGGCAATCATCCTTTCCCTTGATAAGAATTACTCCTCTCAAGTGTTTGAATCTCTGTTTGAGCAGTTAGTAGCTTAGGATTAATCTTACCCTTAGCCTACTTTTTCTCAGTTAAAAAAGTTGTCATAAAAATAAAAGAATGTTTAAGGTTTTTAGACAAGTGTGAGAGTCATTGTTTTTAAAAAAAATTGCTAGTGTGTGATTTGAGACCTGATTCTTTGCGATCTGCGATTACGACAGAGTTGTTTTTCTTGGTTTTTGCTTGTCGGTATTTTTCCTTTCTTTCTTTACTAGCATTTAAATAAAAAAAAATCTCTTTTCATTTTCTTGTTTGGTTGAAAAGTGTGTTTCTGCATTATTAGCCAGGGAAAAGTTGTTTATTTCATAAGTTTTTGCAGTTCACTTAGATCATAAGTAGATCGTATTCGAGTGAAATTCCTTTGAGTTTGTTGTCCAAAATCTTAGAAAAGTTAAAAAAAAAAATTGAAAAGTTGTTGAAATTTTGCATTAAGAAAAAAAAAATTGTTTCTAGCTTTTTACTCATTTTTTGCTTCCGTCTTTTACACATCATCAGTTTCACTTTCATACCCCTTAACGTAAGACAAATCCATAAAATTAATGCTAAATTTAAAATCTACTAGACTTTTATGTTTGTAGGGTTCATCAACTAGTTCAGGATTAGGGCCTTGGATTAGGTTGGAGAGGAAACTCTTCAAGGCCATTTAAAATCAAACATTGGAGTCTAAGTTAGGGAGTGTCTAAGTCTAGTGTCATGAAAGTTATTCGGGACCCCCCTCTAACACAAGGGATAAATACGAGGTCGCGTGCGGAAAGGTAGCAGAGATAACCCCTCCAAAGCTAGACCAATCGTAGTGGAGAACACATATAGAGGGCTTGTTTTGGGATTCCGTTGTTTGCATTTGCCACGAGGCTTCGTGGGTATCGAATCCGTTCGAGGTCCTCAGTTGTCTTCCAGACCATTTTCTCTCGATACCCTTGATAGGTTTCAGGCTCGATACCCTGCTCATTGTGGTCTACCTGACTTTCGATTGTACCCGCCTGGTGATTGTTCGCGCGCTGGCAACCTAGTTGCCAATCTTTTTTAGGGACATACACAGGTGACTGCGAGGGTATACTGCAGTACCTAGGACAAACATTGGGCCACGCTTTGCAAAGTATACCCGGAGGGTGCTTCCGTGTTCGATTTGCACTTGCACCGGTAAGTTGCTCTAGCGTTGGTTGTTGTAACTGTTCTTCCAATTAATTTAGTGTTGCCTGTCTTATCTTCTAGGAACTTTTTTTATTGTGTGTTACTTTTGAATGTTTAGACTACCTTAGAGAGTCTTGTATCTTCTCTCACAGTGGAGGATACCAAGATCCGCCGGTCACGAAGGATTTTTGGCCTGCCACTGGTTACACTAGAGCCACCCCCGCCACCATTAAGGCGAAAACTAGACCGACAAGGGTCTTTTGAAGCGATCGAGTTACAAACCATTGTGCATGACCAACCCCCTGAGGAATCGACCGTTTTGGACCTTGAAGCAACCGCTCTTGGCCCAGTTGAAACCCCAACCACTGATTTCTTGGCACCTTTCATTGTACCAATTCAATTTTACGAGCGCCAGATAGTGTTGCACACAGCAATGGAAACAAATGTTGTTACTCCTTCTGAGAATTCTTCAATTCCCACTACGGTTGTCACCACAGGAGAGATTTCACCTCCTAACCCACCGTCGTCAGTCCGATCCACCATGGTCTCGACTGCAACTACTTCGCACAGTGGTCCGATCCCGTCTTTGGCGGCGGCCACAACCCCTTTCACACCTAGTGCGACAGGCCCTCCATTCTCATACGGGATGCCTAGTTCGGGTACAAGTCCTGTACTTTCCTACTCCACTTTACAGACTTTGGGTCTGGGTTCAGGGAGCTCTAGCGCTCCTCTGCAAGGTCACATGGAGGGAAATCTTGCTCCTTTTAATGCTTTCCCTTACGGAGGAGGTCATATCCCTCCTTCATCCCCTTCACTCGGTGGCTCGCATCAGCAATCCGTCAGGCAACCTACACACAATAGTTTATTTGGAGCGGGGAGTCAAGGACCACCTTCGCATAGTATGCTGGTAGGTTCGACACCATTTTCTTTGAACGGAACGTTTGGTAACAACACCTTCTCATCAGCCACTTTCCCGACTAGGGGCAACCCCATTTTTGGACAATCTACTCCTATGCAGGGTACTATTCCTTCACAGCGGGCAAACCTAGCAGGACCTTGGAATTCAGGGCAAGGATCAGTTCCCTCATCCAGAATGTCGATCTGGGGTAATTCTTTCCACAATCAATGGAACACCGGACAAACTACTATGTCTATCCCCACGGAACCGGCATGGGGTAATCCTTCCCAAAGTCCTTTGAATATAATGCATGCCCAACAATCTATGTCCTATTTGGGAAATCAACCGATAATGTATCCACATATGAAAAATCCTTACGCTGGCCAGGGCCATGGTTTCTACCAGAATCTGAGCCAGCAGCCAAACTTTTCCTGGCAACTTGGTGCTAGTCAAACTCCAGGCCCCTTTTTCCCAGGTTATCATCAACAACCCAAACTACCTTTCCTGGTGACTTTACACTTGTCAGATTTGACAAGGTTGTTGAATGACCCTATTTGTCACGATCCACGTTGGCCTCCTATGCCGACGAAGTTGCCTTTGGACATTCCAAAGTTTGAAGCCAAGCCTAATGAAGATCCAGGAGATCATGTGACTACCTTCCATCTTTGGTGCTCATCTAACTCATTGAAAGATGACTCCATACAGTTGTGATTGTTTCAATGTACTCTCATTAGGAGTGCCACGAAATGGTACATTGAGCTCGATCACTCAAGATACTCTTCTTTTGGCGAACTGGCGATGGATTTCCTAAACCATTTCCAGTTACCTGTGAGATACGACATTGGCACAGAGCTACTCGCCAATTTCGAACAGACAACAGCGGACCATATCTCTGATCACATCTGAGAATGGAGACGCCGGAAGAGTTTAATCAAGGTACCAGTCCCACCAGCATTCCTGCTTGAGTGGTTCCTTAAGTCTTTGGTCCCGCAGTTATCCAAAGACGTTTTGACATCAGAAGTTTTCTTCGAAGAAGACGCCATCATGAGGGATCAACAGTTTGAGCTCATCTATTCTCAGTCTGGTTTATTATACAACATCTTTCCAGATGTGCCACGTTCAATACTGGATAAAACTAGACAGAGAGTTGGACCACATGCCGATGGTATTGTCGGTTCAGCACAAACAAAGCCCACTGAGCAATTGACAAAGAAGTTGCAGCAGTTATCTATACAACACACAGCGGCCAGCCAAACTACTGCTTTGGTTGCTCCCCCTACCAAAACATCAGAGGTACACACCATGCAATCAACTAACCCAAAGGCCACCTAGTAGCCTGAAGGGAAGAAAAAACAATGAAAGAAGGGTAAGGGGGATAAAAAACCCACCGATAATGTTGGTGGGGACAACACTGAAAAATGGAAGGCGAGGTATCCATGCAACTTGAGCGCAGAAGACCACCCAACCCATCTATGTCCTCGACTTCCAGAGGCCCAAAAAAATTTCACGCAGCAATAGCAGGCGGTGTTGACTAATCCATTTCAACATGGGCAAAATCTAACTCAAGCCTCTGCAAGCACAGAAGGGGGCAGCCAAGAACCCTATCTGCCTCTGAACAACCTCACATCCGCGAACGTATATATGGTTAGGGGTGATGCTTTTATATCGACTAGAGCGCACGATTATAGTAAACCAAGCACTTCTAAGAAGGGTAAAGAAGATGACCTCCCATATCTTCCTCTACAAATTGAGAAGACGTTGGGAGAAACAATGACACGCATCCCAAAAGGTGCATTTAAAAAAGCTTCTCACAACCCAAATGCAAGGGCCGCCCAAAACTACTCTGTGGTGGAAGATTTATCACAAACCCCTTGTGCGACGTCTGCTTTGGAGGTCCTCCAAAGCTGCCCTTATCAGAGGAAAGCCTTGTTAACCACTTTGGGCTCTACTGAGACTTGTAATCTGGGTACCATCATGTTAGATACAACCGACTTAAAACCTTGTCTACCTTACCACGTAGCGTTTCAGATAGTAGTGGCTTATACCACGAAAAATTTTACTCGGAATATCTTCTGCACGGTGGTCGATGAGGGCGCCTCGACATGCGTTATGTCGTTGGCATTTTGGAAGGCCATTGGCCAGCCCATTTTGTCTCCATCACCTACTCTCCTCACTGCTTTCGACGGTCGTTCGTTCCGACCACATGGCATCATTCATTCTTTCCCCGTGCAGTTAGGAGGGAAGACCATGTGTGTCGAAGTAGAGGTAGTCGATGCTCCCCTTGACTATAACCTCTTGTTAGGAAGGAGTTGGACTTATGCTATGCAAGTTGTGGTTGCTACAGTTTTTTGGGTCTTGTTGTTTCCACACGAGGGTCGGATAGTGACCATCGATCAATTGTCTTTCTCCAGACCTGACCCTACTTTAGGGGCATCCACGGTCTCGATGATTGATAATCCTCAACCAGGTGTTGTTAATGTAGGAGTTGGTTTGTGCCCATCCTTGATGGGTACCTTCGATTACTCGCCCCCTCACTACGACATCAAATTTATATCCAATCACCATAAGGTTGAGATTTTTCAAGTTTCATCGTTCCGCACGACTTACTTCGAGGATCCATGGATACTTCCTTCCCCATCGGCCATGATGGATGAGACAGGGCACCCAGGCATGTCCATGCTCTTGTTTGCCACTGAAGTAGCATACTCTTTAGTCCAACAAGCTTCAGCTAACCCTGATCTGACTCCTGCACAGGAGTTAGATCCACTTCTAGAGCCTATTTGGGCTCAGGGTTCTCTCGCTAACACCGATTCATTAGACTTAGTCTTACCTTCTAACGAAGCAGTAATCGAAGCAATGACTAGTCCAGACAAACCTTGGGAAGATCTTCATCACAGATCATATTTTCTCCCAGAGTTAAGCCGAATTGAAGCAGGAGAATTCACCATGACCATGACAGGAGATCAGTCGTGTCCTATTAATCTCTTAGCTACACATGAAATTTATGCTGAGGGCAATATGGAAACTATCCCTGAAACTATACCAATCAACATCTCCCGAAACCCTGGCGTCGTGGAGAACATCTTCATTGGAACGGATTTCTCCCCTGAAGAGATTCAAATCTACACAGATCTTTTCAAAGAATTATGCGACATTTTTTCCTGGTCTTATGAGGAAATGCTAGGTATCGATCCAAAAATAGTTGAACATGAAATCACAACGTATCATGATGCCAAGCCTGTCCGACAGAAGCTTCGTCCAGTTAATCCTAAGAAAGCAGCAGCCATCAAGATTGAGGTAGAGAAATTGGTAAAGGCGGGTTTTATCTATCCTATCCATTTGACTCAATGGGTGTCAAATCCTGTGTCGGTCAATAAAAAACAAGGCACGATTTGTGTATGTACCGACTTCCATGATTTGATAATTTTCCCAACACCATTCATCGACCAAATCATTGATGAATGTGTTGGTTGTGAAGCCTTTTCTTTCATGGACGGTTTTTCGAGATATAATCAAATCCAAATCAAACCCGAAGACCAACACAAAATGGCATTCATTTTTCCTTGGGGTACATTCTCATATCGTAAGATGCCTTTTGGTCTTAAAAATGTTGGAGCCACATTCCAGTGGGCCATGTCTTTTGATTTTCATGATCTCAAGCATATAGTCGAGGCCATCTAGATGATTTAGCATCACGATCTCGTAAGAAAACGGATCATCCCACACACCTTAGACTTATCTTCGAACATTGTCGCTACTTTCAGATTCGCTTGAATCCAAACAAGTGTAGTGTCTGCGTAACGTCAGGACGTTTTTTAGGTTTCATCGTATCAACAACAGGGATCATGGTCGATCCTCTCAGGGTGGAGGCAATAATCCAGTTGCCCCCCCCACGCACAATCCTTCAACTTCAGAGTCTACAAGGCAAGGCGAACTTTTTACAATGCTTCATAGCCAACTATGCCGAAATCACCAAGGGATTTATGCGCTTACTGAAGAAAGACATTCCTTTTTACTGGGACAATGCTGCTCAACGCTCTTTCGATGCATTAAAACACGCCCTCACAACTGCCCCTCTTCTACGACCACTTAACTATAACAAAGATTTCTTATTATATCTGGCTGCCGCAGAGTCAACCATTGGCATGGTTTTAGTTCAGGAATATGACTTGTTCTCAGAATACATGATCTATTACCTGAGTCGAGGCCTCGTAGGACCGGAACTCAATTATTCTCATATCAAAAAAATTGCATTAGCAGCAGTTCATGATGTTCAATGGTTCCGTCATTACGTTCTGTTTCGCAAGACCACCGTCATTACTGTCGTGAACCCATTTCAGTACATGTTGACACGACGAGTAATAGGTGGAAAAATCAGTAGATGGATGGTCATCCTCCAAGATTTTGACTTAGACTTCATTTTAGCAAATTCCAAAAAGTCATTGGTCTTCGCAGAGCTTATTTCGGAACTTTCGGTTGAGTCAGGTGACGTTGCGCCTGAAGAATCGCCTATCCGGGGAGATATGTTTTTTATCACATATTCAGATCCCTGGTACGGAGATAAACTTATCTATCTCTAGACTTTGAAGTGCCCCACTTCTGCTTCTCGTGATGAGCGTCAATGTATACGCCACCAGGCTAAGAATTATCTCATACTCGATGATACATTGTATCAAAGAGGTGTAGATTTCATCCTACGCCGATGTCTCACTCATGAGGAGGCAGTTATCGTGCTTAATGATTGCCATACTGGAGCTTGTGGCGGTCATTTCTCTGGGTTGGCAACAGCCCAAAATATTCTACGAGCAGGTTACTTATGGCCGACACTTATCAAAGATTGTATAGAATCAGTCAAGAAGTGTCGTCTGTGCCAAATCTTCTCTCGGAAGATGAGGCCACATCCCGCTCCCATGTTTCTTGTCATCACAGTTGGTCCCTTCACCAAGTGGGGGATTGATTACACTACTTGCAACCCCCCTTCAGCAAGGGGGCACTGCTATATCATTGTAGTTGTAGACTACTTCACTAAGTGGGTCGAAGCTATGCCAACGTTTAAAGATGATGGATAGACTGCAGCTCTCTTTTTATTCAACCAGATCATAGCAAGGTTCGGCGTCCCGAGAGAGATTGTTACTGACCATGGAAGTCACTTTCAGAACCAAATGATGACCGAATTAACATCAAATCTTGGGTTACGGCAAGAGCATTCATCACCCTACTACCCCCAAGCCAATGGGCAGGTGGAAGCTATAAACAAAACTCTTAAGACTATTCTACAGCGAACTATCAACTCAGCCAAGTCAAATTGGCATTTGATGTTATACTTGGCATTATGGGCTTACCGAACATCTGTTAAGACTGCAATCGGTTTCTCACCTTTTCAACTCATTTACAGGCTGGAGGCATTCTTTCCCATCGAATGTCAGATCCCATCTTTAAAATTGGCAGTACAATTATTGCCAGACACTTCTCCACTTGAAGAACGGTTAGTATACCTTGAGCAGTTCAATGAGCAGCGTCGTGATGCGGCCCTGGCCAACGAGTCTCACAAACATAAGGTCAAGTGTCAGTATGATAGGTCCGTTCGTCCTCGGATTTTCTCTGAAGGTGACCTTGTCCTGGTCTATGACCAAGATAAGGACCCCCTGGGGGCAGGAAAATTCAAACCCATGTGGTTCAGACCTTTCATCATAAAAGAGGTATTAAAAAAGGGCGCTTATCGTCTGGTTGATTTTG
>ML792500.1:590675-648033 GCA_009831015.1 Picea engelmannii | reverse complement strand
TGTGCAAGTTTTGTGTTGAAGTTTGATATCTTGCAAGGATGGAGGAAGCTTCAAACATTGATAGTTCTCATACATCTTCATTATTCAAGTTCTTTGACAAAGAGAGGTTGAAGGAGTTTGTAACCATGAGAGATATGGTGCAAGAGATGTGGGAAGATAGGAAGGAGAGCATTGTCCTTCAAGAGTAGTTGATGGCCATGAAGGAGGAGAAGCACCAACTTCTTGAAAATTTGCATGAGATGGAGACTCAACTCCATGAGGCAAAGGAAACCCTTACCAAGTATATGCATGAACATGAGGTATGTAATGTTGGTTTTTCTTCAAATTACTCTCAAGATGAATTCTTTGGTGTTTTTGAAAATCACACTGGAGGAATAGGGTCCAAGTTATTGTTAAAAATGGGCTATGAAGGTAGAGGGTTAGGCGAGCATGCACAAGGCATTGTTGAGCCTATTATTGTTGAGGAGAGGCCCAAGTATAGGGGTATTGGATATGAAGAAAGATGGATCATATTCCAAATTTGAGGAGACAAGGGAAACAGTTCCAAGAACAACTTTGTTGCAAGTTCAATCCCTCAAGCATGCAAATTTTGTGTTCAAGACAAATGAAAATGTGTGAAACGTGAGAGTTGTGACAGCCATGAGGACAAGAACATTTATGTTGGTCTTCAAAAGAGAGGTAGTAACTCTTCAAATTCACCTCCTCAAGAAGGCGATAAAGGTGAATGTTCAAGGACTTTTGTTTCAAGTTCAACCCCTCAAGCATGCAAAGTGTGTGTTCAAGATGAAAGCAAATGTGTGAAACAAGAGAGTTGTGCCATCCATGAGGACAAGAACATATTTGTTGGTCTTCAAAGGAGAGCTGGTAACTCTTCAAATTCACCTCCTCAAGAAGGCGATAAAGGTGAATGTTCAAGGTATATTTCTGCCTATAATTCGGTTGCTTTTGATTATGTTAAGCATGGTAAATTTGCATGTAAAAATGGCAGAAAAATTCCATGTACGTATTTTGGTTTAGATAACCATCATGTTTCAAGATGTTGGCAAAGATTGGCCACATTCAGGAAACTTTCCAAGCAAAGGCAACTTGAAAAGAAGATGCAAAAGATTTTCACTCACTGCCAGAAGAGAGGTCATCTCATTGACCAATGTTGGACATTCAATCCAACCACTCATCCACAGCACAAGAAGTAGATGGATAAAGAGACTAGAAAGAATGGAAGAGGAGATTCCATCATCGATGTGAGTCTAGATGATTCACAAGAAGACAATTTTCAGCAGAAAAGGTCACCATTGAATTGGCTTGGTAAGAAATGGTTAGATTTCTTGAGCAAGTAAGGCTTGCATTTTTCTGTTTGTAGATGCAATTTTCAGACTTATGTATGCATTTATGTTGAAAGTATGACAAGTTGTAGCAGCTTATCATAACTTGTATGATGCAAGTTTGCATGTGAATGCATTTTTATTGAAGGCATTCTTGTTGTTGCACAACTTCGTCAGGAGGATGTAAATATGGGTATGATACTCACTTAATGCAGCCTTATAGCTTTTCATTTCAGCTCTTATGTACCCACATGTTTTTGGGTTTATGTACTTATGTTTGTACTTGAAGGAGAGTTGAAGAGATATGCACATGCATGGGATTTTGTATGTGTAAACCATGAACTTTGTGATAGTTCATTATGATTCACTCATGAATGTAACATGGTTGTGTATCATGAATGTCAACTTGTCATTGGGAATGTCGATATATTTCAAATGAGTCCCAACTTGTGTCGATGTTGTCTTGACGACTATGTTGTGTCGATCATGTTTTTCGACTTATGTTTAGTCGATGGTGTTTGTCGACTTGTAAGTCGATATTGAGTACACCAAGATGCAGGAAAATGCCATGTACTTTGATGAAGTATAGGATGTGATTGTTATTGCTTGAAGAGAAAAAGACTTTGTTGGCATCATTTTCGGTCTTGTATAAAGTTTGTTTTCAAGATTGATGTTTTTCTTGGGTTGTGACAAGATGTCGCGGGAAAGAATTTTGCAGCCATTATAGAGTGGATTGTGTTTGACACCAAAGAGTTCACATGAGGGACTTGATTCTTAGTGGGAAGGCTGACATTTTTCCAAGCACAAAGAGAACAGTGGGTCGGCAGCAACCAGAGAACAGTTGTTGAGGGACATAGTCAGTTGTAGTGCAAGGCATGTCAAGGTACCCAGGTGATTGCCAAAAAGACTTTTCAAGTAGAATCAATTGATAGAACTTGGAAGTAGAAGAGTATTGAAGCTCAGGCAGATAATCATCAGCTTTTGTGGGTCCAAAATCCTTTCAGTGGGAAGGTGTAATCAGAATCTGGACCAAGGGTCAAAATTTAGCCCAAAAATGAAAGTGTTCAGAATCGCTTCAAAACAAACAGGTATGTATGTCTCGTTGTCATGAACCCAACGAACTTCGAACATGGTCAAACAGACATCGGATGAGGGAGATATAGTGTTTTGTTTGATTTGACAAACAGGCAAAAAAATTGTTGACTATACAGTTCGTACATGCTGACTGGCAGGTGACGTGGCATGATGCTGACATGGAATGAGCTAAGTTGGTAGTCGATTGATAGGACACGTGGGTGAATTATTTTGTGACACGTGGCATTTTATTGGCCAATGGGGTGGTGCCACGTGGCATCATGTAATGGTTGATTTGATAAAAAAATTGTGAATTCCATGGGAGTCGAACCCTGGACCTCCCACCATATGCAAAGTCTTATCAAAGGCGGCCCTGCCAACGCGCCATGCTTTAGTTCTTAATAAATATATGATTTGATATGTATTTAAAATTGCTATGGTTTAATTTCGGCGGGGTACAGGCTGGGACTTAGCCCCAGCCCCCAGTTGTATACGTCCCATATGACCCTCAGCACACAGAGTACACATGGGGATTTAAACTTGCACATGGATCTCTACCATTAGCACCCGCCACATGTCACAACCACAACCAACATGCAAACGGGTGCCAATAAATGCGCAGGACGTGGTCACATTGGAACCCACATGTCCAACACCTTTGTCAGTTTGGGGGATAGGTTCCCTAACCATGCGACATATTGGCATGTTTTGTGGAGATGTGCATGTGTGTTGGGTTTAGGCATGGGAAATGCCCAGAATCCAGGTTACTCACACAGGAGTGTGAATTGGCGAACCAGAGACAACAAGCTTGAAGGAGGAAAATGGTAGTAGGTCTAACTTCTTCATATTTTGGCCAAATGAGGTGAAAAAAAATCCCAGCTAGGGTTTTGGATATTCTAAATCCATTGGAACCATTTTCAAAGGAATTTGGAGAATTCTATTGCAGGTTTTACACCATTTAAGTTTCAGGGAGCTCTAGGGAGCTTAGGGCCACCATTGAAGGAGGTCATGCTCAGATGAGCCCAAGTCTATTTTTTGTGACTGAATAGTCATTTTTGACTAATTTTTATGCTCTGAACACATTGGGATATGTTTCAAAGTCATTTCAGGACTTTTAAAGGTGTTTTTTCCACAAGGAAGCTCAAGGCCACATGTAGAAGAGGTCATGCCCGGATGAGCCATGGTCCATTTTCAGAGTTCTATTAGTCATTTTTGGGGTTTTTATGTATTATGAACCCAATGGTACAGTCAGTAAATCCATTGGATTTGAGCAGTATCTTTTAAAATAATCTTTGACAAACTAATCCTAGAGAGCCTAGTCCATTGATGGAGGCTTAAGGAGATGTAGCCCAGTTGGGGGTGAACTCCTTTATCATGTTCTTATTGTTGTGCGTTGTTGGTTATATTTTGTTGCATGTTATGTTGTTGTTGTATTTATTTAAACAACATTTAACCTTTTAAATAACCTCACACATAAACACATAAAAGAGGCATAAACTTGACACATAACTTCTCTTGCACAACTAAGACATTGAGCAAGGTCCTGAAGTTTATTTTAATGGAGTAGAGGGTGATTGCATAGAAAAAAAAGTCATCCCCCTATTTTCAGATCATTAGGACATTGCATGTAATGCATTGAGGAAATGTATGTTTGCATAAGAGGGCAGACAATGGATTTCCCATTAAGGAAGGAGGAACTTCCAATACTCTACTTGAATTGTAGAGGTGTTAAAGAAAAGATAATTTTGGGTGGCCATGAGTGTTGGCACCCTAGTTACTAATGAAGGAAGAATGCTTGGGTGCATTCAAGAGAAACTTTTAGTTTCATATGTGTTGATTTGGGATCGTGATAATCCTGTAGCGGGAAGCATAGTCATGTTGTAAGAGTGAATGAGAATGATTAAACCTATGGTGAAGAGGTTGGTTGAGCTCCAACACACCATGACAAATTGCTTGTCATAAGTATGGAAAACTTGAACCCGATGTAAGGGTACATTGGGTATGAATGTGGCCATGAATATTGGCACATTGATTAATGTCAATTGATATTTGAGTTTAATTTGGAAAATTTGGTATGTTGAAAGGAAGCATACATAAATAATGATATTTCCTTTTTCTTTGTACCCTTGAATAGATGAAAATGAATTGGACTGTTAGTATGCATGATTTTGAAAAGATAATGTGCATGAAAACTAACAATTTGTTTGGTTGAGGAATGTTGAAATGGAAAGAAGAAAACGGTCTTGGATATGTCAGTGTTGTAAGCCCATAAGGAAGACCAATTGTCTATTGAGCCAAACTGCAAGAATGGTATTTCCTTTTTGAGCAAATGAATTTGATTGTTAGTATGCACAATTCTGAAATCGTTTTTGAGCCACTGCAATCGTGCGCTGAAAATATAATGTGCATGAAAACTAACAACTTGTTTGGTTGAGGAATGTTGAAATTATAAGAAGAAAAGGGTCTTGGATATGGAAATGTTGTAAGCCCATAAGGAAGACCAATTGCATGTTAAGCCAAACTGTTATGGGAAGGAAAGTCCCATACGTGTGAATCTGGTTTCTGTGTGGAACAGATCTGAAAATAAATGTGGGATTTGGAAATTTGTGGGTGAAATATTTGCAAAAAAAATCTAAATTTGAAATTGATGATAATATCTCATAATTTTTGTATACCTGTGATACAGGTGAGATGAAAAAGATCTTTCTAGGGAGGACAGATGAAGGTTTTCAAGATGGAAATCATGAAAGAGGCTATTATTGAGACATGAGATCCATGTGGTAATCCATGATCACCCTAGACTATGTTGTGTTGTGGTAACACAAGCCGGAGGGACACCTCGGTAGAGCAAGTCTGATTGACTCCTCTATTGTAAGGCTCAATGAAGTATTTAGAACTCTTCATGTGTGAGAAATCCTTGCAAGGAAATATGGATCACCTGAGGGACTATATAGCAGAGAAGGGGATGCATGAGCCAGGGCCTAGAGGGTGAGAGACCGCAGGGAAGAGGAGAATTTGATCATTCTTATAAACTATTAATTTGGATCATGCACACAATGGGTATGTCAAGGAAAAACAATGAGCTAAGATAACAAGACAGCCATATGGATGCAAATTCACGAACTTCACAGATAAGTATTGTGCTAGATTATGAAATCTTTCCTCTTGAATTTTGCACAACAGTATGATGTTTTCACGTGAAATTGTGATTAATATGCTTGTTGTCCAAAATTATTGAAGGCACAGTTTCACGTATGCATGTATATACTTCCAGCTGTTTTGGGTCTCCTAGAAAAAAGGTATGTTAATTTAAGGAGAGGTAGTGTGAGGATGCACAGAGCCTATGCAAGTTGTGTAGAGGTTAAGAACTCTCTAAGTTCTAAATTCCAAGAGAAACGTAAGAAGTGTGCAAACACTTCATTCGAAGTATTTGCAAGCTCATAAGGTATAACTCTCATAGAATGCAGACCAAGGTCGCAGCCTATGAAAAACATGGTTTAAATCCCTTGTTGAAGGGAAGTGGAGCTGCAAAGTACAGAAGAAGCCACAACGGTCATTGATATGGCTGCAAGGATAGATTTGGGTCATTGGATCATACCCAAAAGGATCTAGGCCTCCGGGAGTTCAGATCTTTGGGAATCCATAGTGTTTTGGGTGATGGACCTCACGAGTTAAAACCGCCAAAATTTAAGACCTACGAAGTCACTCTGTTAATAAATATTAGTAATTACATTAAGTTGTAATTAACATAATATAAACATGTCTCCTTCGGAACTCCGGGACTTCGGAGGTCGAAGAGAAGAATGAGTTGGAGAGTTTAGCCTTGAACTTGTTAATATCCCATATGACCATGACCCAGAACCTCTCGATATGCCCCAAAGGAACTATGCTACCCGAACTTCATAACCCTAACACTCCGGGGAAAACAAACAGTGTAAAAACAAAAGAACTACGAATGTCGAAGTCATGAAGTGACCAGGACCGTCGATTCGAGAATACTTCGAGATCTCTCTTTTGACCATTGGATCTAGACCGTGGTCAATCCAGCGCTAACCACTTCGGGAGTAAAGAGGAAACTAAACAACAAAACCCTTGAATGTTGAAGTTACAAAGCTACAAGGATCGTCGATTCGAGGATACTTCAAGATCTCTCTTTTTACCGTTGGATCTAGATCGTGTTCAGTCCGACGCTGACCACTTCAGGAGTAAAAAGGAAACTAAACAACAAAACCCTCAAATGTCGAATTCACGAAGCGACGAGGATTGTCAATTCGAGGATATTTCAGGACCCCTCTTTTGATCGTTGGATCTATATCGTGGTCAGTCCAATGCTAACCACTTCGGGAGTAAAAAGGAAACTAAACAACAAAACCCCTGAACGCCGAAGTCGTGAATCGATGAAGGTCGTAGATCTACAGATCCATGTGGACCAATATTGACCATTGGATAGAGTATATTGGAAGGTCGGCTGAAGGAATTTCAGGACTTCGGAGCTCCAGGAAATTTTGTTGGTCGGTGAAGTAGGATGGTCCCGAAGACTATCAGCTCAGAGTGACGTGGCATGCCGATGTCACCAAGGGTGACGTGGACCCATATTATGCATGCCATGTGTCATCCTGATTCATGATTTTCATAGAACTTATGTGCCAAATGGAACTTGACACATGTCACCCATCCATTGGGCCATGTGTCATCTCCATATTTTTCCACATGTCACCCCCTAGTGCATGGTTGCTTGACCTAATGGCTAATGGGACCCTGGGAGTTTGGGATTTGGGAACTCCAAGAGGCTTATGGTTTTAGAACTTATGCTCCAATAGGGTCAAAGGTCAAAGCTACGTGGCAGGACCTCGAGACTTCGGGATAGTTGGGATACCGAGACGCTATGGTTAAAGCGGTCGAAGGCTCTGATCCACCGGTTCCTATCTCGTCGTTCAATGTGCAACCATGTGTAAGTGTGGACCCTGCGAGAGTCTAGGGACTCTGGGACGTTGGAGATATAGAAAAAATAAGTTAAAAAGGCCAAAGGCCCCAACTAATCTTTCGCTTCCCCATGTTATAATGTTTTAAACATAAGAAATTAAATGATTGGGACCTTCTCCGGAACTACGGCGTTCGGGAGAATTGTGTTTATTCAAAAATTCATGACGAGGAACTTTTCGTTGAAATCCGGAGACTTAGGTGTTAACTAATATTAATAACCCTAAGTTCCCTTGGAGATTTAGTAAGGAGTGGGATTTCGCTATGTTAATGATTAATTAATTTAGTAGGCCTATAGGATCTAGACAAATGCCAACTCCTGGTTGGGAGAGTCTTCGTATACTATGATGATGTGGAGAATCGGCTGACATGGAGCCATGTGGTTGTGAGAGACTCTAGTCAATGAAGTCTTTAAAAACTTTGAAGGGCCATAACTTGCAATCCAGAACGCATATCTGGACAAATTTATAGTCGTTGGAAAACCCTCGTTGAACCGAAGACAATGGGACCCTAGTTACAGGGATTTGAGGTGATTGAGAAAAGTGAAATTTTGATGTCCCATCCCTTAAAAAGGTACTTTAGGGGTCGGGTGTGTGACAAGGGATGCCAACGTCCAATACATGGAACATAATGGTAAACGCATAGTGCACTACATGACAAACACTTAACCTTTTAAAGTGTGCCTTGGATTTCTATCAAGCATTCATTATCCATTTAGGGTCTTATCCTTGAGGTGACAATCAAGAAGGATGTCACTACACATGGGGAGTTCATAGGTTTTATTGACCACATCTAGATGATTCATGATCAAATTTGAGAAGATGATTCATGATCAAGTTTGAGAAGATTCAAAGAAAAGTTAGCAGAAGAACAAGGCCATGCATGATCAATGTAAAACAAATCACAATTTTGTACATGAGACATAGTCTAGGTTTATTCTTAGAAAGAACACTTTAAGGAGAAATACAAAAAAACTCCTCTCACATATATGTCCCTTATACTATCATTAATAACATCGGATAGAACAAATTCAATTTGTATATACTAGCCTACATGGGCATTCATATAGTACTCAACATGGATCCCATGCAACTCTAAGAACCATCAAATTGAATGGTGTCAAGGAAGAATTTTTTGTACCTATTCACTAAAGTTGGCACGAAATTGGGAGAAGACATAATTCTACACTGCAAAGAGAAAGAAACAAATTGGGGAACCCTTAAACTTTATCATATTGGGTTGAAAGAATAGTCACCCTAGGATGACAAGCCATACACCTTAGGGAAGATCAAATTGAAGTTTCACTAACTAATAGGGGAATTGTTGGGGACCAACAAGTAATAAACAATGACCTTTAATCCTGAAAGGACTCAAATATCAACTAAGTCCATCACTAAAGGAGTTGTGCTAATGAGAAACCTACATGAGAAACTATCTAATGATGGGCATACATATTTGGTGTTTGTATAAGAGGTGGAAAATTACAAATAATTATTAGTGTTTCATATTGTAGTGGAAAATTTTGGGATGGATCAAAGTGGAAAATTAGCATTGTGTTGCAAACACACTAATATTCTAGTCACATAACTCCAGCATTGCGACCTAGTCTCATTGTCTCAAAATTTGGTCATGTTAATACATTGTCACACTATCTTGGTACCCTAACCATGTTGTTGTGGTATATCTATGATACCACAATGTTGGTGTGATGATACTCAAATTACAACATAGAATAACAAGGAGAAACAAAAGAAACCTTCATGTCATTTCATTAATTGAATTGCCACACAAAGAGGCCTACAAGTATAAGAATTTATACCCCGTGAGTATTTTGGTTCTTTATGTGGTTGCTAAATTTGGTTGGATTCCTCCATACCTAGTTTTCATTGCATATTCATTTGTGCTGTATTATTTTTACACCTTATGACATATGGAATATTCTACATATGTGACACTCATTCCCCTCACATTAATTCTTATGCAATTTAATATACATATAATTCCATTTATTTACCTCATATATCTAGCTAGGAATAATAACAACTAAGTGAACATTATATCATTTAAGATAACTAATGATGACCATCTCAAAATGGTAATTATGATTCCCAAACACCCATCCATAATGAACATTTTGTAGACTTCTTACAATCGCTCATGCTTTGACTATCCTTGTCTAGCTTTGAGTGTCTTTTGCACTCCCTTGAATCTATGGTTGCTAGTTTAAGATCTAACTAACCCCACGTTTTTTTGATCTACCTGTAATCATGCTAAACAAGTCTCTTGGAATTTTTATTGTCATGACAACTTCACTTTTCATATGTCATCTTCTTGTTTTGTCCCTTCTATTGGTTAGAATAAACACAATGATTTCTCAATCAATTTTGTTTGAGCATCCCCCTATTCTTGTTCTTGGATCATCTGAGTTCAAAAATCTTCCTGGGACCCTTGGTTCTCTATTTTCGACCATTTATGGTTCTAAGAGGTATTGAACATATATAATTTCATTTATCTTCGTGTTTTTCATCAATCCAGCAGCAACTATCTGATCCCATACAAGTATTTATCTTTTATGAGTCTTAATAAATTCAATACCTTAATCTCCAAACATCCTCAAGATAATCCTTCAATTTCTAAGGGACAAAACTAGTATCAGGGCTTACAAATTCAAGAAGATCCACATTAAACAAAATGATCACTACTGTATTTTACCTTAAATTATAACATCGGGGTTATAACATACCCTCCCTCTCCATTAATGTGAGGGGTTTTTAACACCCCATTAGACCAATAATCAATGCAATATGTTTATTTTGATCATTGTCTTAGCAAACATAAGATATTAATTTGAGTGAAATAATAGAAAATAATGTGTAACTAAATTCAACTTCCATACTTTAATTTTATACAAAATAACATCCCCAATATATTAGCAAATACTACCATTGAACCACTCATTGGAAATTCTTCTAATCATGTTATGCAATGCAACTGGAAACATCCAATTGGGATTTTGTATGAACAATTTATGGTAACCATAAATCTTAAAAGATGAGATGTAATATGCAAACAATTAACATAGTCTCCTTTCTATTTATCCCTTGAAATGCATATTAGGGGAGGAGAGAACCCAAAGGTGGTATCCAAATATAATACAATATAATAAAATTTCCTTTGAACTTTAGAAAGTTCAAATTCAAATTATTTTTTTACTTTTGAGGGGTACTCTCTTCTCTACTTTAGGTGCAACTCTCCACTTGGTGCTTTCACTACCAAAGTATTCACCCTCCATAAGCACTCGATGTGATTCACACTTGTGTCATTCTCCATTCTCCATACACACTTGCATTCATAGAATCACATCATGATTACTACTACCATGCAACTTGTCATATCATTGGACAAAGAATACTCCCCAAACGGAGGAGCACCAAAATAAACTTTGTCCATCACAGAGCATTCACAACATAAGATAAACTCACTACAAATATGCCAATGTTTCTATGCTACAACAAAGAGCCCATATAACAATTTTCCTCATACCATGAGGAGAGGGTCACTCTCTTATGTAATTCCTCAATTCATTATAACAATTTCATACTTCCAGGGTTTCCATTGTAACAAAAAATACTGTGCATTTGTAAGAGATCCCATAGACCAATTTGCTTCACACCATGAGGAGAGGGCCACTCTCTTATATAATGCCTCAATGCACTATAACAATTTCATACTTCTAGGGTTTCCATTGTAGCAAAAACTACTACACATCTGCAAGAGAAAAATTATTTAACAAGAAATATCACTACAAAAGAAGTTGATTTCCCGGTATAGTCAAAATAGTGTGATTGTTAAAAAATAAAAGTCACATTTTCACAACCATTTTTGCAACACCTCTCTCATGGTTTTTGGTGCAAGCATGGATAGGTGTTGCTCTCTACAATGATTGGGATGCCTCAAACTTTTCATTTTCATTGTGCACAACATCTTAGTCAAGTTGTTTTCTTCTTTCTCTAGATGTGAACTTAAAATTATTGTTCACATAATCGCACAATAAGACACACAACATTTCCATGGCTCTCATAACTCCTAGTCAAAGCTTCAAAAACAAGAGCTCACAAAATAGGCAATTCTCCACAACGCTCACACAAACACAATAATCCAAAGCTTCCCATGGTTGTGCATATACTCTTATGCATCAATAACATGCATAGTTTCTCTCATAGAGCAAGGGTGGTGTTGATAGGTCCTAAATCCCTTGATTCAACAGTAGGAACCAAACCCGCCACCGAGGCCCAATTAGACTCTATAGCGTTTAATAGTGGAATGGTTCTCCGGATCTTGCAATCCAGCCAATTTTTTCAATGGGCTTTATGTTTTCTTGTGAAGGCTCTTCCTTTAGTTCAGACTATCTCTTTTGTATTTTCGATCTGAGATGTAAGCCGGTACAAACCAACTTTGAAAAAAAACAGGACTAAGTTCTAACTACTGGGGAAGAGGCTGAACTTGGCATAACCCGCTGCTCAAGCATGCAGACAACAATTTTATACCATAGGCCTAGTACTAATACATTAACCATGTGAGAATCCAATTACTATCTGAGAAACTAATTACCAGAAAGAAAACACATATGCGATAAGGCAATGGCAAGTAGTGCCTCCTTTTTTGAATTGGCTGTAAGCTTCCTCGAACTCGCTTCTTAGGTATATCGTGGTCTGAGTGGCACCCTGATAGTATTCATCCAGGTGGCGCAAATGTTCTAGTTCCTTCGGCGGCCAGCTCCTTTTCATCTTATTTGGCTATGTCCAGGGTGGCATCCAAGAGCACCATCCCCACGCCGAGGAGCTCAGATGTTCTATCATTTTCTGTGTTTATCAAGTTTTCCTCTGTAGTGTTGAGGATGGAGCGATCCAATGTGATCCTCCTTTTCTTTGTAGTTCTCCAAACAATGACCTTCCTCTTTCGATCGTAGGAGATCGCATAAATATTGGCTACCTCGTCCACAGGTTTGGGAATCTGTTGATCACCCCATGTGAGTGTGTTTCCCAAATTTTTGGTGGTGTATACTTGTTCAAGATCGTGTTCTTGAACTTTCTCGTTGTGCTCCGAAGGCCCTGCCTCCGCCTGTCTCTTGTCGGGGATCTAAGTATCGAGCGGAATAGAGGCATTGGGAAAAGACTCGATACTTACTTGTTCATCGGTTGTTGAAACACTGATTTCCTTTAGTGGGGATCCTACCCTTAGCTCGTCCGGTTCTGACTTGTCTTTCGGATTGTCTGCTCAGGTCTCTGGCATATCAGGTCTCCTCGTGTCGAGGCCACTTTCGGCTTCTTTTTCTTTCTGTGGGATCTCCTGGGTTTGGACCTCAGGATCAAGAGAAGAAGTCTTCTCAGGTCCCTTTTCTTCTTGGACATGCACAGGGATCCTGCGAGATGCCTTTGGGCTTTCATCATCACTATATATATTTATAAACTCTCTCAAAGGATTAGGCTTGCTTGTTTCCACTGATACATGACCTGTATTTGGTTGAGTCATCACACCTACTGGTGATCCAGCCGATGGCATTGTGGATTCAGGGTCATCTGACCCATTGATGTTATCAAGGTTCATGAAATCAGGGCTGCTTAGCCTCGCTAGGATTTATTTTGGGCTATCGGTCATAAGCCTTGGAAACCTAATGAGGTTCGAGTTATCTCGCATCTGATTCATTATCTGTTGGGCTTGTTGATACATGAGTGACCCTCTCTCCCATGCATCTTGAGCCTTGGGGAAATTCTTGTCATGTACCGGGGTTACTTGGGAAATCTCTGTTGTTTCGGTGCCTTCTTAAGGAGCTTCCACCGCTTCGACTAATTTGGGCGCTATCTTTTCTTCGCTGGCCCTGAGGATTTCATGAGTCGATTGTTCCAAGAATGTTTCTTGCTCATCCTGACTCATGGCCTTAAACCTGGTTGCTATAGGGTCAGTCATCCTTACCACGACCTCATCCCAACTTTGAGCATTTTCGGTGAAGATCTCATCCTCAAACCTGTCATGGGAATATGGCCAATAGGATGATACCTGTGACACGTGCTTCAGGACCAGACCCTTGGGGTCGTGCTTGTGAAAATAGCCAGTCTGGAATTACAACTCCAATTGGCTTAACCCTTCTTGCTTGGCCTGTGCAGTGTCCTTTACCATGTAGAAACCAATATGAAACCCATAGGGTATGAAGGCTCACTTCTTATCCTTTGCCAAAGTAGCATTATACCCTTGCAGGATGGTTTGATAACAAATTTCCCCTACTACTAGTCGATCGGGGACATATACAGGTAACAAATGGGGTGCTTTGGTGGCGCCGAAAACCCTGATGTAGGTATCACACTCATCCAGATACCAATGGCCAACTTTCTATACAACCTTTTTGGCTGCATCCGACAACCTTGGGCACTCTTTCTTGAACAAAAAGAAATAAATACGTGCGATAAATTGATCGCAAATGAGAGAGTAGGATTTCTTGTACCAGTTTTCCCACAATATGTTGAAATATACATGGACCGGGAGTTCGGAGGCGTGCCAACTTAAATTCATTCTGGCAAAGATGTTCTTGGCACATATGATGTACAATAGATAAGAAGCCATATAGAAGGATGGGGTTTCTCCTTCTTTCGGTGTTTGATCCTGTCGTATGCAAGCACTCAATTGTTTGGAGATGATGGCACCGTAGTTGAATCTATTCCAGAAACGGCAACAGTATAAGCTAGAGGCATCCAAGCCTCTGAAAACCTGGAGCAATCTTTCTCCCCATGCAATCGACAGCGGATGGCCATGAGATAGATGTAAGGCTTTCTTAGGTTGATTGTCGGGTACCAGCCGAAGGTCTGATTGGTGAAATTGTTATCCTCTCTCCACCAGGAATCCATCACCTTGTTGGTGTCATGTTTCTCATAGAAACTCAAAACAAAATCAGTGTTCAACCGCTCCTCCAACTCTCTAAGCTTGTAGTAATTTTGAACTTCCACTGGGAGGAAAACCCCGACACACTCATCATTGTCATCATTAATCAAACATATTTGTGTGTCAGTGTGATCGATAAGACATTTCAGGAGTTCAATGTAGGGGAATACCGGATTCCTTCTCGCCACCATGTGCATATATGCCTTTCGGACATTCAGGAGGACTTCATCATCGAGTCTTCTCGTATCAGGATCGTTGTGCGGGGTATATTCGGGGAATTCCTCCCGCTTTATTTTCTTGAAAAGTTCTTCCCAACGCGGGAATACTATCTTGGTCCCAATGTTCACCTCTGTGTCTCCAAAGGTCGGGGGTTGAATGAAATCCTTCTTAGTGGTTGTTTTGATGACGGGCATCGGCTTTGGAGCAAATTCCAATTGTCTTGCAACCACTGGGGAGGAACCTTCTCCCACCTCTCATTCTTGTAGCTTTGGTGCTCTTGGGGATTTCCTGGTGGTGGGTTTCTTCGGAGGCATCGTTCCTGCAACCAAAAACGATCCTTTAGGCAAGTGTACAGAGTAACATTGGATAAAAATGTATGAAATGAATTATAAAACATATATAGACCAGTACATACCTGTAACGCTTACTAAACTGTTGTTTAATACTCACTAGACCTTGGAAACTATCCCTGGACTTCTCATCTCACTCCTCTGGGTGTTCTGAACTCCTTCGCGCACAAAATAACCTTGTTTACAATGACTTAAAAGAATATAACGGGAGAGATCCTACCAATGGTATCAACCAGTTAATATGAGTAATGGGTGAAATTCAAAACAATCTACCATTGAATCTCTGCAAATAAATTCTACGTGGGTTGACGGCGGAGGCACAGAGAGAGATGCACTGTATCGGCATGTTCAAACAGTCCTTTTGATTCACGCACAAATTAGCAACTCATGTGAGATTCTGGAATTAATTAACCCTTTAAATGTGTCGTATCTAGCGTATCTTAGAGATAAAACATCCCATCGCATCGTTTTATTAGTGGGCAGATCGGGAATCGGCGATAGCCTTATGCATGTTTCCGTTGGTATCCTCCTGGGAAAACTTTTGATGCCAAATAATTTCATCGTACGATGTTGATGTGGTAAAACTAGTTTGGGGTGCGACATGGGTCTCAGGAGTTAGTAATGACTCCAAGGAAAACTAGATCGTATGTCTAATAACTTGGGAAATGACAGATGGTAAAACAGGATAGGTGGTTTGACCATATATCTTAGTCAGAGTCGTGTCTTTCAACAGAAGATGTGCATTAAAATAAACCTGGGATTGTTGAGGCCAAAACGTATCGGGATCGGCAATTGGGGGTTGACTTATCACGTTCTCCACAGGATATCCTTCTAAAAACTCATTGATGAAGGAATTTATCGGGGATTGGCTCTCAGAGATAGTTCCATCGCGTAGTTCCTTTGTGGGTTATCATACTTGAAAACCCCCGATGTTGAAAACGTTTCGGAAGTCGTCGATCGGTGATATCATTTCATTCTTCGTGAGCGCTTACTCTTTTAGTCATTCATCGATGTTGAAGGGATCGGTCATCGGCGATATTCTCGGTGATGCTTGTCATGAAATAAATTTTGTGTCTACCGACGCTGACAAAGATCAGGACTCGACATCCTTGGTTCTCTCTAGTGTTTTCTTTCACGCTTAATCCTTTCTGATGCCGAATTCCTTAAGCGCGTCGGGGAAAGTTTTGACTATCAATTCTCTAATTTAGATATTATTATTTTAAGTTAATGGTTTTCATATGTCCAAGAAAGTTTTTAAAGACTTAATGAGAATCAAAAAATTATAAGCAAAGGCAACATTTTTCATACTGAAGTCGAATTAGACAATGCCAAAAGATTAAGTGATACCCAAAAATTAAAATTTGACATAGACTTTTTAGGGTGTGTTGAGTGCTCAACAAATGGCGATTCACTGGGCGAAAGAAGAATCTTTGTTTTTCCTTCATGCTCGGCTGATACGAAAGATGGTGGAGGACCTTACTGGTTTTAAATCAGAGCCTCTTTTACCCTTGCATTTGAAATCCTTCGGTTGATGCTTATGGGCCTGCCTGTGGGGTTTTTAACCTTTATTCCTCCTTCATTTCCTATAACACTAACTCATGCCCTTTTTACAAAATCCTAGTAAATAATTCACTTGCCAAGGATACTTTAGTTACCTTTATCCACTTGCCTCGGTGTTGCTCCGCTACTAGCGAGCGTCCATAGCCCTGGTAGAGTCACTGCGACATCACAGACCTTGCTCTACTTCCAATGACCGCCCATAGCCCCGGCGGAGATATCTGCATACTCCCCCCTACTATAGTCCTTTCCATCTTTCCTTATTTCCCTTAAGGTCTTACCAAAACACTAAGTAGACACTTCTGACATTTCTCCGAAGTTGTTCATTTGCACAGGTTAGATAGAGGACTCCCCAAAATAACCGCAAGTTCCTCAACGCTCCTTGTGTTTGTATGTGAGCGATGAGTTAGGAACAGAGTTCTCTATGTTGCATGATTTAAGGTCGCCCATTGTCTTTCTAAATACAACTTTAAAAACCGCAGAAATCCAGAAAGCAAAAGAAAATAACAAAAAATGCATTTTGCAATCATGAAAACACACATACAAAACAAAAACAATTTTTTTTTTTTTTTTTGGAGATATTGTTTGAGGGATTAGCCATTTAGTGGGAGGGTGTCAGGTTTCCCCCTCAGAATTTTTAACCGATAATTTCTTTCCCCAATCTTCTCAACCACCTGGAAAGGTCGAAGCCACAAATTCTGAAACTTAGAATGCTTCCCTTTTGGCTCATTTGCTCTGTCCCATTTTAGGACTAAGCCTCCTACTTCAAAAAATTTCTCTTTAGCCTTATGCTTATCAAACCATATTTTCACTATATGTTGGTGAGCTAGAAATTTTGACTTAGCCTTTTCTCTCTCTTCTTCTAGCATGAGCGGAGTATCAATTTTTGTTGTATGACCGATGAGGGTTCCTAGTTGGAATCTTGGGCTAGTTGAAGAGATGGAAGATAAATCCCATTTGGGATAATGGCTTCGTGCCTGTAAACTAGAAAGTACATGGAATTTCCTATAGCTTCCTTGGGTGTGACCCTATCGGCCCACAGAGCGTTATGGAGTAGATTATGCCAATTCCTTTGGTTGTCTACAACTGTCTTCTTTAATATTCTCACTAGGTTATTATTGGCTTATTTTGCCACCCTATTTCCCTATGGATAATAATTTGCAAAGTACCTAATTATGATTTCTTTGTCTAGAGCAAACTCTGTCAATCAGGTGGAAGAAAAATAAGTTGCGTTGTCGAAAAATAGGACAGAAGGAACACTGAACCTTGTAATTAGTTGTTGCTCTATGAATTGGATTACCACCTTCTCGTTTACATGAGTCAGAGGGATGGCCTCTTCCCATTTTGTGAAATAGTCAGTGGCAGTAAGTATATACTTGTTTTGTTTTGAGGAGCTCAGGGCAATCTCTCCTTTGATATCTAACCCCCATTGCTCAAAAGGCCTAGAGAGAGTCACTGGTTGGAGTGGGACTGTTGCTCTCTTCTCCCTTCCAGCGCTTATTTGACAAGTGTTACAGTTCCTAGTGTAGGTGTGCGCGTCTTTGAGCAAGGTGGGACAATAATAGCCAACTCTCAGTATCTTATGAGTGCTGGTGTTTCCGGCAAAATTTCCACCGACAGGGCCATCATGGAGTTCCTTCATAACTTTGTCTACCTCTTCACGTTCAAGACATCTTAAGAGTACCCCATCATAATTAATCTGAAAGAGTACCAAATTTATGAGGTGATATTGTGTAGACTTTAACCTGAGAGCTCTCCTTTCCCTAGGGTTGAGATTTTCTGGACAAGTCCCATGGTGTAGGAGATAAGTTAAATTCTCATACCAAGACTTTGGCCCTAGGGAAATGTATGAAGCTTCACCACACCATAATTCCATTTCATTCTCCCATCTGGAATCTTCATTTACTTGGTCTTGGGTTGTTACACATTATTTTCATCACCACTATGACCATTAATGATGTAAACCTATATGTTGCCTTCAAAGGGGTTAGTGGCCTGAATTCCTGAAGAAAGAAGGGAAAAGAAATTTGCCTGAGAGAAGAAATTGGATTTTCCTTTGTAAAAACCCTATTAAGGAGGATTTACACAGGTTTCTCTATACATAGGGTGTAGAAATGCCTGATTTCCACAGGTATCACTATAGCTAGGTTGTGGAGTTTCCGCAGGCTGCATTACAGCTAGGGTGCGGCGGCCTTCGTACGTGGGAAAAACGAGCATTTTCTCGATGCTTCTAGAAGGATAAGATTCTATGGTGAGGTGGCCTCCAAATGGTTTGGATCTTACTTGCTTTCATGATTTAGTGGGATCATCCTAACCTCCTTACCTTCTCCTCTTCAATTTATAAAAGGAGAGGAGATCTCATGGAGAAAGTTAGTTGGATTGAGCTAGAACTTGATTGAGTTGAATTTGGCTTGATATTATTAGCTTGGTTAGATTGGCTTTGAGCTTTTCTTTGTCAAGATAGATTGTGAGTAGCTATCAGATCCATGGTCTCAGAATACTTGGAACAAGAAGTGTGTGGGAAGCAAGGAATCGTTGGAAGGAACCTTACGAAATCAAGGCATCCGGTTGTAATCTCTCTTCCTATTATTAATATAATACAGTGGCATGCTTCTTTCCCATAGAATTATCTTTATTTTATTGCGTAATTCCTTGATCATATGCATAGGTTGTCATTGAATATATTCTCTCTGCTTTCACTTTGGTTGGTTTGTGTCTCACTGCAGAATCAATATCACAAGAGCACCAGAGCGAAGTAGGGACAACAAAGACATAAGGAAGCGATATTCAAAGGTATGTCACTCATCCTTTCTCTGATGATAGATTCAATTATTAGAGCCTAGGGAAAGCGCCATGTTTTGTCTCGTTTTGTTCTAGATCTAGGTGGATCTAAGGAGATTAGTCTATGTCCGCATTTACTGATTTATCCTACAACAAAATTGGTGACTCCACTGGGGACCATATTGTTTTCCTAGTTTGTCTTGCTTTCTTGCTTTGATTGCTTGGTTTCTGTTTTCTGAGTCACTGGGAGATCCATCTTGAATCTTTGACTGTTTAAATTCACTGGAAAAACTTCTTAATTTTTAATTTTTTTCATTTTTGTTTCATTTCCTCACCCTGCTTTGAGGGATAGTGCAGCGACTAGGGATTTCCGCACCCTACTTGTTTAGACCAGTGCGGAAACTCTTCACCCTACCCTTTTCTGGCCTGCGAAAATCAGGGATTTCTGCACTGTGTTAGTCTACAGCCTGCGGAAATTGTGAAAATTTTGATTTTTGATGGTTTTTTCTTTACCCAGACCTTAGATTTGGTTTTGGGGTGAATTTTTGGGTTTGATTATCATCTATTTACAGTCTGCTTGAAAATTTTGAATCTTCTTTCAGCCATCTTTGCCTTATTTTTGCTTTGTTTGCTTTTGAAAGATTTCATCTCTTGCTTTGAGTGTCTTTCAATTACAAAGCATCGTTTTTATTTAGAATTGTTTGGTGAAAGAACTTATTTTTCTTTTATTGAATAATTCATGTTAAAAGAGAAAATTTGTTTGGGTTGCTTTGTTTTATATAGATCTGTTATTGCTTTTAGCTATCTTTAAAACAAAAAAATTTAATTTCTTGCTTTACATTAGATTGGGGGCATCCTTGCATTTGATTTCTTGAAGATATTGATATTGATGAGTTTAATATATTTTGGGACATTGTGCATATGGGAATGATAACTGTTTTCTTCTTCTTGTAGCATAGCTTTCATCGAAATGAAAAGATTGCATCTTCATCTCTTTGCATAGCTTTCGAGTCAGTCAAAACACCATATTGTCCACGCCATTTTCCTTTTGAGTAACAACAGCCTTAAAAATAATGCGCTTATAAAAATTGATTAGACGTTTTTATATTTTCTGGTAGCAAACCTACATTAGATTAGTTGTAGGGATTTGGAATAGGTGTGAAAGATAACTCTCCAAAGATGCAAACAAACATAGGATCTTGAGTTAGGGAGCGGTAAATCCACTTATTACATTTTTTCCTCGGAAGACCTTCTCACACAAGGCTCAATCACGAGGTCACATTGAGACTGGCAGAGTTACTCACCCTACTTTGTTGGTCTTGGTGTAGAGATTGCGTGTATTATGGGGGTCACTTGAAGGTATACCCTCAATGATGAGTGGAATTCTTTCCAGTTTATTTCGAGCCAGATACCCTGCCTTTGCGCATGGATCGGACTGTCGATTGTTTCCCCGGGGATCACTATAGTAATTGGTAACCATAGTGACCTATCTCTCTAGGTTCTTTACATGAGGTTACTATGGAGCGGCAAGTCTTCGCGGTACCTAGAATCGACGTTGGCCAAACTCACTTGGGCTCCTTGGAGGGTATACCCACGATTATGTTTGGGAGCTTGCACCAAGGCATAAGTCCGTTAAGAAGGTCGTCAACATAACTTTTCCACCTACTCTATCTCATCCCCTTCTTACATTGTTCCCGTGACGTTGGATTTCATCACCAACTAGTGTGCTCATTGTGAGAAGGTTTTGTTTGCTTGCTTTCTTACTAGATTTTTAGTGTGTGTTGTTTGTTCTCCCTAGCAGACTCTAGGTTGGATTTTTATTTAATGGCATCATCTCCCGGAATGACCAATGAAAGAACCCATGTTCCAGAGGAAACTTTTGTTTTTCCTTCTTACGAGAACATCGGTCCTCCTCACATCGCTACTTTTAGCCTTCCAGGTCTCACAATTGGATTACTAGTATGTTTTTTTTCCACTCAGGTAATCCCGAATGTAACTTGTGTTTCTATTGCAAGCACTTCCCCCTAGGAACATCAACCTCATGTTGATCCTTCACCTTCTTCACCAGTAAGATCTTCTTCACCTTCTCCACTTGCAAGGTATTCTTCCATTTCATCTTCTTCGTCGAGTGAAAGCTCTAAAGCTAGTAACTCGGTGGATAAGAAGAAGAAGAAAAGGAAGAAGAAGAAGAAGAAAAATAAGCAAGGGTCCAAACTTCCAACCACTTTTAGACATGTTGAAAAGAAGCCAGTTACTGTTAATCGTGTTGGGAGTGTTGATGATACCAAGATCACCCAAAATACCCATAAGCCCAAGTACCCTTGCAGGCTTTGTAAGCGTAGCCATCTTCTTAAGGATTGCTCTAGTTTACCCAAGGTTATAGAAGCATGGTCTACACACCCTCACCAACCCATGTCGTCAACCTCTGAACAACATGCTGATGACCTCCTGTCAACTAGTCACGATACAGTTGGGAAAAATAAAAGTAGAGTCAAGTTCACGTGCATGTTATGAAAAGGGAGTCATCTAACTCACCTTTTCCCTCATATGGACGAAGCCTCGAAATTACTGGAAGATATAACTAGTTCCCAGCCTCAACTTCCAACTGCTTATCGCAAGATTTCTCTCAACCCACTTGTAGTTGATGGAATGATCAATTTGGTTCCCCTGTCGGTCAGCCCAGTTGATCAGGTAGTCAATATGGTCACATTCTCAGTTGAACCAGTTGACCAAGTGGTTGATCCGATCCCATCCTTGTTCAATCCCACTCTCCTGTTAGAGGGTGAAACCCAAGTGGTCAATTTGTTTCCACCGGTCGACCCCATTCTCCCCTTAGAGAATAAAACCGAAGTGGTCGATTTGATGTCATTATTAGTCGATCCTATTCTCCCGCTCGAGAGTAAACCTGATACTACCCACATTTTTCTCGTTGATATAGACTCTACCATGTCGGGGGGTATTCCTCCTTCTCCCGTGGAACCTCCTCCAAGTAATGAGAACATCCATTTTGATTGGGGTGTGCTAACCGGACCTCGTCTTCCCTCTCACATTCCTTTCCAGATTACAGTATAGGTTTGTGGTTGGGACGTTCCTCAAACGCTGATAGATGAAGGTGCGTTTGTTAGTATTTTTTCCTCTCTTGTTTGGCAAGCTTTGGGTTGTCCTCGGCTTGTGCCAGTTACGCAAAATATGTTAGCTTTTAACAGAAGAACGAGTCAACCTTTAGGTACCCTTCCTCAGTTTCTTGTAAATTTGGGAGAGAAAATTGTCTTTATTGATGTCATGGTAGTCCAAGATCCCTTGGATTTTTCTTTACTCCTTGGGCGAGATTATGTCTATGCCATGAAAGCTATTGTGTCCACTTTTTTTCATGTGATATCTTTCCCTCACGATGGAAGAATTGTGACTATTGATCAACTTTCATTCATCGGTCCTGATTGGATTACCTCCCTTAGTGGTTCTTATATGCAGACGGTATCGCCCCTGCCACAAGTAAATTATGTGGCATTTTCTCCCATGCCTTCCACTGCCGATGACATTGACTTGGATTCGGTATTTGACATGGTGACCTCTTCAGTAGAGCTATTGTAGCCTGACCTCCTTACCCCTCTCGCGACCCTTGACATGTGTTCCTTCTAGAGTGTGCTTCTTCCGTCAAATGAAGATCTCTTGGAAGCCATGATCGAGTTTTGTCCCTTGACATGGTGTCCTTCCAGAGTATTGTCTTCTTGGAAGCCATGAACAAGAGTAGCTTCAAGCATGATTTTCTAATTTCGAGCTCGTTAAAAAATGAAAATAGCTTTGAGCATTGTTTTTTGATTTCAAGCTCGTTAAAAAATGAAACTGACTACGAGGATAGTTTTGGTGTCTCTGTGGAAACCTCATTAAAAAATGAAACAAAGGTTATGAGCATAGTTCTTCTCCTGTGTCAAGCTCGTTAAAAAATGAAACAAAATCCCCCTCTCTATTTGAGTCAAGTCCTTCGTCTAGTATTTGAAGCTTCCTTTCATTCGTCTTTGCAGTTGGATGAAATGAAGCTTGGGGGACAATGCTTCCAACCTCTAGACTTCATGTTGAAGTTGTGCCACTAGCTTCTTAAGCTAGGGGCTAAGTACAAACCATGCATTGGGAAGTCGCAAGCATAGCTTTTTTTTGTTCAATCTTGTGTAAAAATGAAACCACCTACCTCAAGAATAGTTTTTTCTGGTTCAAGCTTGTGTAAAAATGAAACCGCCTACCTCAAGCATAGTTTCCTCTAAGTCAAGCTTGTATAAAAATGAAACCAGGTCCAAGCTAGTTTTGGTTATTTTTTAAGCCTGTGTAAAAATAAAATCTATCCCAAGCATAGTTTTGTTTTGGTTTTAAGATTGCATAAAAATAAAAACAATCACGAGCTTAGTCTTTGTTCTTTCTCATGCTCATAAATACATGAGAATAAGTTACCGAGCTTAGTCTTTGTTCTTTCTTGTGTTCGTAAATACGTGACAATGTAACTGAGTATACTTTTATCACTTTTTTAGACTTGTAAAGGTTATACAAAAAAGGAAACCCCCTGGAGTTCCCTTTAAGCTCTTTTCAGACTCTCTAAACATGAAAAGATTATCGAGTGATCTTGTTCTTTTCATGCTCATTAAAGTATTTGAAGAAAACGTCGGTTGAGCGATATTTTATCTATTTTTTGGTCTCATCAGACTAACTTATGAAAAAGGACTTTTTGGAATTTTCTTTAAGTCTTTTGCAGACTCTCTAAACATGAAAAACCCCTGAGTTTTCTATCTTTGGACTCGTTAAACAAACATCGAAAAAACCACATGGGACTGAAGCACTCCTTCTTAGGGTTCATTAAACATACTCCGAGGGACTCATCTGAAGGATGAGGTTACATCAACAAGAATATGTTATCCTCCTCAAGCTTGTGTAAAAATAAAGAGATACTCGCCAGAAATGGTGGGGGGAAAATTGGGAAAGAAATGTGTATAAACATGTATTCTATGAAAGAGTCACCTTTGAACATGACACCCTTTCACTCGCTTTGTGTCTAGGTTGGTAAATCTAGTTGTCTCTTGATCATACTCCTTTATAAGATTACAAATTGGTCTGTGATCCCCTTTTGTTGAGCCAGTTTTTCCAAGATAGATGTGGTGTCGTCAATATGTTCAAAGAGAAGGTCAACCCGAAAAAGCCTTCTATTGTGTCGGCCATTTCTGCAGTCCTTAAGCCTTCTATTGCATCAACCATTTCTGCAGTCCTTAAGCCTTCTATTGCGTCAGCCATCCCTGAGTCAGTCCTGAATCACTGGTTACTTTGATCTACATCAAATCTTGTTACCCGATTTGTGTCATTGATGGAGGATACATTAAGGCCCTCTTGTGACGAGTCTTTTCCTGTCGACTTCAACTCATTATCCAGGAATTAGACTTAGAAACTAATTGATACCTTGGAACTTGCATGCCTCAATGGCAGGTTTCCTCGCTTTCGACAGTGGGTTTTCATTATTGACCCTTGATCGGGATATTCCACTGAGTGTTCGACCTCAGATCATTGATTCACATTCGTTGGATTGTACTAGAGTACCTTGGGAGTCATTGACATTAATGTTGATTTCCCTCGCACTTGTTAACGATATACACTAATGACCGGTAATCAAGTGTTTTCTACCATGTTCAACTTCAGCACCTGTAATCGCATGGTTAGGTTCGCACTATAGAGTGGTGGAGATGAAGACCCTGAATCTTTCCTCACAGATTCAAGTTGCGTTGGAGTATATTCAATTTGTACTATTGTATAGATCCACATTGTATGTCTCATGGATATGTTCAAATTTGAGTCTTTAACACATATATCCACAGTGTATTTTTGGTGGCTATGTTCAGATTTGAGTCATAATGGCATGGATCCACAGTGTATGTTTGGTGGCCATGACCTGTCTTACTCGACATGGATCTTTGCATGTCACCATTTGTGCTTTGATTCATTAGTATTCTGAGTATGGGAATGCCTACCTCAGTGATGATATAATATTGTACTATGTTTCCTTGTTTGTTGGCAGGTTTTCGACCGATGAGTTCATTGTTCCCTACACACACTCGACAAAGTATATCATCTATCACTCTGTTCTAACTTCATACTTTGGGGGTCTCTTTGTTACACATTATTTTCGTCACCACTATGATCGTTAATGATGTAAACTTATATGTTGCCTTCAGAGGGGTCAGTGGCCTAAATTTCTGAAGAAAGAAGGGAAAAGTACTTTGCCTAAGAGAAGAAAATGGATTCTCCTTTGTAAAAACCCTATTAAGGAGGATTTACGTAGGTTTATCTATACATAGGGTGCGGAAATGTCTTATTTCCACAGGTTGCACTATATCTAGGTCATGGAGTTTCTGCAGGTTGCATTACAGCTAGGGTGTGGCGGCCTTCGTACGTGGGAAAAACAAGCATTTTCTCGATGCTTCTAGAAGGAGAAGATTCTATGGTGAGGTAGCCTCCAAATGGTTTGGATATTATTCGCTTTCATGATTTAGTGGGATCATCCTAACCTCCTTACCTTATCCTCTTCAACTTATAAAAGGAGAGGATCTCTCATGGAGAAAGTTAGTTCGATTGAGCTAGAACTTGATTGAGTTGAATTTGGCTTGAGATTATTAGCTTGGTTAGATTGGCTTTGAGCTTTTCTTTGTCAAGATAGATTGTGAGTAGCTATCAGATCCATGGTCTCAAAATCCTTGGAGCAAGAAGTGTGTGGGAAGAAAGGAATCGTTGGAAGGAACCTTACGACATCAAGGCATCCGATTTTAATCTCTCTTCCTATTATTAATATAATACAGTGGCATGCTTCTTTCCCATAGAATTTTCTTTATTTTATTGCATAATTCCTTGATCATATGCATAGGTTGTCATTGAATATATTCTCTCTGCTTTCACTTTGGTTGGTTTGTGTCTCAGTGCAGAATAAATATCACAAGAGCACTAGAGTGAAGCAGGGACAACAAAGACATGAGGAAATGATATTCAAAGGTATGTCACTCATCCTTTCTTTGATGATAGATTCGATGATTAGAGCCTAGGGAAAGCGCCATGTTCTGTCTCTTTTTGTTCTAGATATAGGTGGATCTAGGGAGATTAGTTTATGTTTGCATTACCAATTTATCTTACAACATGGGCTTCAGGTGCGAGTTTGCACAACCCTTTCCCTTTAACTAGTTTGGCGGGTTTTATATCTAGATCAAATTCTTGGACTACTGCCATCAGTTTCCCTCTTCTTTCCCCCATCTCTTGCTGGGTAAACAAGGATCGAACCGCAGGGTGAGGCACAATCACTTTGGTGTGGTTCTTGAGGATGTAAGACCTGAAGTGCTTTGCTGACTTATATACTACATAGGCTTGTTTATCAACAGCGGGATAATTAAGTTTGGCTCCTTGGAGATTAGTGCTCATGAACGACATCGGAGCCTCGTTGTTTTCATCATCCTTCTAAGCCAATACTGTAGCTAACGACTGGTCGGAGGCGAAAGTATAGAGGAAGAAATCCCTATCGAAATCGGGACTTCGTAACATGGGGGCCTGGGATATAGCATTTTTAATATTGTTGAAAGCATCCTTTCGTTCATCATCCCACTTAAATTCGACATCTTTGTGAATCATCTTTTGTAAGGGTTTGATATTTTCTGTGAAACGGGAGTGAATTTCCTCACGAAAATGATTTTCTTGAAAAAAGACTGCATAGCTTTCTTGTTGTGAGGCAACAGGAGTTGAGCTATGGCCTTAATCCTTCCTGGGTCTATGTGAATGCATGCTTGAGATATAATGTGGCCTAGCAGCTTACCTTCCTCAATGTCGAAAATAGTTTTCTTGGGATTTAAGGATATACCGTATCTCCTACACCTTTCAAAAATCTGAGTTAAGTGTTGGATGTGTTCTTCTCTGTTCTTTGAATACACAGTTACGTCGTCTAGATACACTACCACACACTTGTTGATTAGTCCCTGAAATGCTACATCCATGACCCTTTGGAAGGTCGCCCCTGTATTGATTAACCCAAAAGACATGTGTTTATAAGTGAAGGTTCCCCACTTGGTTTGGAAGGTAGTTTTCAAATGATCTTCCTCCGAAACCAAGACTTGGTTGTAACCTGAGACACTGTTCAATGGAGAGAAAATCTTCGAGCCAGACACAGTTTGCAGTAGTTCCTCCATTGGCAGGAGTAGGTAATTGTCCTTTTCTAAAGCTCTGTTGAGGTTCCTAAACTCTACGCATATGTGAATTTATCCAGACTTTTTTCTCACAGGAACCAGATTTGCTACCGACACGGAATGCCTAACCTGGAAGATGATCTTGGCATCTAAAAGTTTCTTTAATTCCTGATACATGAGAGGTTCCAAGGATGGGTGATACTTTCATAGCTTTTGTTGGAAGGGTTTCACCTTGGGTTTTAATGGTATAGTGTGTTGAATGATACGGGTGTCATAAGTTTTCAAATCTCAGTAGGACCATGCGAAGACATCTTGATATTGTCTGAACAGTTTGAGATAAGCCTTTATTTTCTCTTTAGATATAGTCTTGCCGAGATTCACATTCTTTGGGTTTTCTAGGGTTCCGATATTTATAGTTTCATGCAAGGGAAAAGAGCTACCGGTATTTGCATTTTTAGGCCCCCTAAATCGTTCTTTCAGGTCAAACAGATTTCCCAAATTAGCTATCCCTTTCGGGATGGTGTGATATTTCGATCTGTCAATAGATTGACCTATCCGAGGATCAGTTTCTGTCGATTTCTCCTGGAATAATTCATCGTCGATGGCCAAATATTTGAAATTGTCTTGGTTAGTCAGGAAGTTTATGATATGTTCATTTCCTTCAAAGACTTTCCAATTAGAAATGTTGTTAGGCACTGATGGTTTGTAGAGCAGTTTCACAGTAAATCGAGAGGCTTCATAATCTTCTAGAGGTGATAGCCTTGAAGAAGTTGTGGCCAGGGAATCAGCAAGGATATTCTTTTCTCTGGGGATCGTGGTGATATTGAAATCTTCAAAATGCTCTATTAACCTATGTACTTCCTGCTGATAATTCTTTAGGTGCGGGGAATTGTAATGTATAGTATTCCTTCCTTGTCTAACGATAATATTTGAGTCCCGGAAAACTTTCAATTCTTTGACGTTTAAGTCTATGGATTTCTTTAACCCTTGTACTAGAGCTTCATACTCGACGGTGTTATTGGTGCATTCGAATTATAGTCTACAGGACAGGAAATGGCATTTACCTTTTGGATCAATGAGGATGCACCCTGCCCCTGATCCTTCCTGCGATTTAAATCCATCAAAGTATATCGTCCAAATTTGTGAACGAAAATCGCCCTTTTCCTTTTTCTTATTACTTTCTTGCTTCCCTATCTTTTGTTCTGTAATCTCTAGCACAGGGGCTTGACAGAAGAGGGTGTCTTATGTCGGTATTGGTGACATCTCTTGAAAAACCATTTCAAAGTTTTGAGTGAGAGAAACATCAGATAAGAGAGGAGAAAAGTTCACTAAGTGGGAATCGCAGCAATAATTGCCTAGCACGAGGAAATCTGTGGATGAGGGTTTGTTCAAGGTTTCTAGATCAGTGTTTGTATGTTTCAGGGATCTCTCCCTATAGATTCTGATCACATTCTTGTATCCCTTCAGTGGTAGCCAAAGGTGTGCCCAATTTGTACTAAAGTAACTGTTTAACTTCTCAGACCAATCTCGACTTACTAATAACCCATAGGCCTCTGGGATGTCTACTACAATGATGTCAATCACTTTCACAAACTTAGGATGTGTCGCTATCCCAGTCATTACATCTCTGAGTTCCCCCGTGACTTTGACTTGGGTTCTATCTAGTTGTATCACATGTTTATCGCTCTTGAGAGGAATGACATTTAATTTTTTGCAAATAGACAAGGGCATAACGTTGGAAGATGCTCCCGAATATACCAAACAATTGTGGAGGTTCCTATTGAAGACTTCAAACGTTAAGAGAAACGGTGGGGAAAAAGGTTTTCCCTTCTTATCTTCTGAGAAGGTATTCATAGTTGGTTTATTTACTATATCTGTGGAAGTTAGATTTCTTTGTTGCTCATTGCTTGTCGTAGGGTTTTCTACCGATTTCAACGCTTGTAGTAGGAAATATTTTTGTTGAGGGATTCTGCATATGTCCATAACCGATATATTATCCTTCAACATCTTCAGATCTTCAACTACGTTATACTCCAGTTTGGGCGATTCTCACGTATGGATGCTAATAGTGTTCTTACGGGGAGAAAAAGGTGCTTTCGGGTGATCGAGAGTTGACCTTTCCCTTGACGTTTGAGTGGTAGTAGGATCCTTTGAGACAGGCGGACCTTTACTTCTAGTTTGCATAACCGAGATCTCTCCAGGTGGTTCTTGAACCTAAAATAGATCGTCGGAAGGCATAATTAGGTCAGGATCCCATATCAGCATGGTTGTATCTTATGGTGGGTTAATCTCCTCCTGGTCAACAACATTCATAACCGAATTGCTTTGTTGTTCGGTTAGGGAAACCTCATCTAAAAACCGGTTCACCATCAAATTCATGGCATGCACCCATTGAGGGCAGTCTCTTTCAGAGTGGTTTTCCTGGTGATAAGTATAGAAGGAATCATATGCGACATTCCCTAGATCGATATTCAAGTTAGCTAGGGGAGGTTCAATGGATTTGAACGGCGAGTTCTTTTTAAAGCAAGGCTTATAGGGCCTTTGGCCTTGGTTTCCTTCCTCTATGTTTCTCTTCATGTCTATGATCTCGTTCGATAATTTCTTAACCATGCATTGTAGATCTTCTATGTCTCCATTACCCTTGTCGGGAGTCTATTATGCATGTTTCCCTGGTGGTCTAGTCAATAGGAGTCCTCTCCTAGGAGGAGGTTGAACTTATTTCTTAACTAAAGAGACTTGGCCTTCTTTACACCCTTTCATCTAGAATTCTATCATTTTAGCTTCTTCAAAATTCTCAGCTAAGGTCTGTTTGGCATCCCTCTTCACAAACATGGAAATAGAAGTTGGGAGCACATTAGCGTATAATTCGATTTGCAACTCCTGAGTTGGTTTGGCTTCTGGCTAGAATTTGTTTAAGATGGTCATGAATCTTTGATTGAAATGTTTAACCTTCTCTTTCGAACTCGTGGTGGCAACGAACAACCCAGCCATCAGAGCTTCTGTAGTAGTCTCTTCTGCAAATTTATCTAGAAAATCTATTTGAAACTTTGTCCAGCTAGTTATGAATCCTACAGGTAAGTTAAAATACCATGTGGAAGTTGAGTTCTCAAAAGTGTAGGGGAACAGCCTGCAAACTACATCTTCATGTTGGACGTTCATAAGCTTGATCGCTAGTATAAATTTCTTGATATGATCTTCAGGCAATCCTGAGGTTTTAGGATCGAACTTAGGAAGTAACTTCTCTGGATTTCAGAGAAGGTTATGGACTGGTCCCAGGAGGGCCAAAGCGTCTTTGGCCAACCAGGGTTTATTGTTTAGAGGTGGGTTCCCCCTTTATTAATTATGGTCGTTTTTTTCTTCCATATCTTCATACTCTGAGTTAAACTCCTCCTCTTCCGAAAAATCATCTATTTCAGAGACGTCGTTGACTGGCGTTTCGGGTATCAGATCAAGAGGATCTTGGATTTCAGTGATTGCGAAATCTATTAAGTCTTCTACCATTTGCACGAAAACTTCATCGGGTGTGTTGACCATGGGCCTACTTATATTTTTTCTTCGAGCAAGTATCGGAGCTAAGGACAACGCATCGATCTGTCATGCATATGCTCTTATGATTCTTTTGAATTGATTTAATTCCTCGTGAGGAAGAGTGTAAGGTATTTCAAGGTGAAAAGATTCTTCCTCATGCTGGGGTGAGTTACTCGTTTCAGGAGTACTTAGTGTGTGTGGGTTGTCTTGGGAATGACTAGCCATGCATGTGGGTTGTTTTGAGTCTATAGGTTGTTTGAAATACTATGTAAAATATATATCCATCCATTCATTCTCAGGCCCTCCTTCTAGCACCAATTCTGTTGATGGGTCCTAAATCCCTTGATTCAATAGTAGGAACATGTTAGCACTCAGAATCACCTTATTATTACATGGAAGGCAAGCCCAGTACCCATCAAGTTATATGTAAATGTAAAAGAGTTTTTAAGGGGTCAAATGGATAAGACTCGAGATGATAATGTTCTAACTCAAAAATCTGGGCTAGCATGCACGAGCAATCGAGGTCTTGACTAACTTCAATCAGTAAGTGGGAGTAAATGTGAACAGAGGAAAGACTTCAGTGAGAGGAATGTAGAGGTTGTTGTAAACATCGGGTCTGCAGACAACCTAAGGAAGAAAAACTCTTAACACAAGATCTTCTTGGGTTCAAAGTTTAAGGACACTAAAGAAACATCATAATAATATTATAATCAAACATACATCATAATATCACCACAACAATTCATGTGAATCATTCAAAGCATGAACACTTTAGCATCAGAAGCAAATAAGTTGGAATAAGAAGTTGATTTCTATTAACCAAGATGTCTCAAATCAAGTAAATAACCAGTTCACATTAACTTTATCAAAATATTACAGTATAAAGGAGCCTAGCTCAACCATTCAAACCTACTAAAGCATTTCATCTATCTATTTATAACAAAAAAAAGAGAGGCAACAGATGGAGGTGCGAGTTGTCCTTGCTCCCATGAAAATCTCCTAGTAGTTATTTCATCTAACAGGTTAAACTACAACTCTGCTATAAAAAGGGAAAATGTTTTCCACTGATCCAACCAACTTCGAACTGACTTGATCTTCTGTTGATGCGCATCTCCATATGTGCCAAGTTTCCTTTAGATGTTTGTAACTGTCATCATGCTATCAGCTGCTATATTTGTTTATCTGCCACATCATCAGCCATTCACAAAGATAATAATTTGAGCCCCTTATAATCATGGTACCTGTGGGTAGAATTGTTTGGTAGCGAGCTTCAGTAGCGCGACCTCCAAAATAGGCATGTTGAATGGGTAGCACCAAGTCATGTATACCTCTATGTAGAATTCGGTAGCGCCCAAAATTTCAGTAGCTCAAACCTATGTGCCTCTGTGTAGAATTCGGTTTCTGCCAGAATTTTGGTAGTGCCATTTTGTGTGTCTGCTTGCAATTTGATAGTCCCCAGCTGACTTCGCAACACCCTCCTTTCAATACTGATATTTTTGGTAGCATCCCTAGGCAGTTAGTAGCGCCATCACTCTCAGCAACTACTTCATCAACCTGACACTCCTTCTTGTGGAAGGAAAACTTCCCTTTGGAAAAACAACATTCTTCCCTTTAGCAGTAGTAGGCTTCTTCACTGGAACTATGATTTCTTTGGTTGTTGGCTTCTCTTGTTCAATAGTAGCTTCAATCAACACCTCCAAGTTTCTTTGAGCCATCTCGTCTTGGAAATGTTGCAACTCTGCTTTGATATTTCTGTTCTGAGACTGAAAGTCTTTGTTCTGCCTGTAAAGGTTTTTGAGCTGCCTATGGAGAGGTTGGGCCTTTATTGCTACAAACCCTTCTATATCAAGTGTGTGGATGTAGCCATCCATGAGTTGTTTCATCTTAACCTTTTCAAACATGGCTTCTTCTTTCAAATGAGCCACCTCCTTCCTAGCATCTCTGAGTTGCTTGATTAATCTTTTGAACGTCTGGCTGCTAGGTAGAGTAGTGATGTGAACAGTCTCAGTAGGATTTTTCATGGTTTCCTCTTCCTGCTGCATAGGAATTATTGTGTCTATCTCAATAGACTTCTTGATGCCTTTGCCTTTATCTTTCTTCTTCTGTACAGGGATTTCTTCTTTCTTCTCCATAGGAATTATTGTGTCTATCTCAACAGGCTTCTTGATAACTTTACCTTTAACTTTCTTCTTCTATACGGGGATTTCTTTTTTCTTCTCCACACAGGGATTTTATTCTTTCTTCTCCATAGGATTTTCAATGCCTTGGCCCTTATCTTTCTTATTTTGAAGGATAGAGATTTTTGGTAGGGCATGTTCTTCAACGACCTCTTTAAGAGTTGATGATCTTGTGAAAGGCCTTCTAACCTTGATGTTGGCTGCTGAAGGAAATGAGGAGAAGTGTAGCATATTCCCTTTCTTGGTTGTAGTTTTAGTAGAAGAAGGGGCTTCTTATAACTCTGGTGGAGGAGGGGGTAAAAGGCCTCTCTGTGGAGAATGATAGACCTCCTCCTTAGTTCTTGTAACCTCCTTGATGGCCTCTTGATCTTGAACATGAACTCTGGTCTTTCTCTTCTTGCTAGTACCTTCTTTAGTAGCACTGGTAGATGGTAAAGGGATTTCTATCTATGACTGAGGAGTAGCTGCTATATCCAACTTCATGTGAGAATCAATAATGAAATGTTCCCATGAGATATCCTTCTTACCCAACTCTTCAGAAACCAACATTCTAATCAACCCAGAATGAAGGATGCTAGTATCCACGGCCTTAGACTTGGATTGAACTCTGTCTGACATCTTGCCTATGATCCTTAACAAATAGTAGAGAATGTTCATTTCCATTTTACCAGTAAAATGCAACAGAAGCCTTATATGGTACCGGTATAGTGTATTGAACCTCCCTTCACATGTAAAGTACCTTTGAATGATCCTCAATATTTTATCAAATTGCTCAATCAGATGATTTCTTCGCACACCTTTAGAAATATTAACAGCTTGATATTCAGGCTTGAGAAAATCTTTGGCATAGGATGCATCTAAGGCCATGGATTCAAACCAGCTCTCACTAGTGATAGGGATTCTTGTAGTAGCTGAAATAGAGGTCTCAGACACCTCAAACTCTAGGTCCCCTACCTTGATCTTCAGGCCATCAAAATGTAAGGCAAACTACCTTGTCACCTCAGGATGACCTCTTTGCATATTTTGGCAGAAATAAAGGCATCCCACCCTTTGAAAAACATCTATGTCCATGGGCTCTGCCTCAAATAGATGCATGTCTACAGGCTTAGTTCTAACCACATTACCTCCCTTGTGTGACTTCTTCTTCTGAGGGGTCTCCATAGTTTAGGATAAGAGATTTAGGGCTATGGAGTGGTGATAACTAGGAGGATAAAAGAGTCAAAGCTCAAGTGGACAAGGCTGCCTCTATACAATAATTTCTCTTAATCCAGACTAGTTGCTAGCTAGCTAAAACTAGCTGTAAAAATCCCTCCCTTGAAAGTGTGCAGGAATGAATACTGAGAAAAATATATGATGAAGGTAATACCCTGTAATGGTCTTTGAAAATTGGGTTGAAGCATCCCGACTCAACTGTCAGAGGAGGCAGGGGAGAAACAGTGTAGTTTGAATAGCGTCTCTAGGTAGCGCACCATGCATGAAGAGGATAAGGCCTACTAGGATACTGTGAGCTCAGTGGAAGAGGTGGGAAGATGTATCAAAATCAATCGATAGGTGGTGATATCTGCAAGTTTGAATGGAGGGAAAAACTGGTAGAATGGTGTGAGGCAAGATCTCCCCCAGCTGAGCAGGCACAATAATTACAAAAATTATGAGCGCCAATTTTCCTTGAAATTGATATCCAGAGGAGGAAAAACACGAAACACTTGTGGCATAAAGACAGTTCCAGACCTCAGCAAAATCTCAGGAAAGAGTCACGAGCAATTTGGCCTCTGAATCCACCTCAGCATCATATCTGGTAGCGCCGCTGCCAACTGGTCAGAACTGGTAGTTTGTGCAGCGCAGCAGTTTGAGTTTTTCAAAATTCAAAAACAGTTATTAGAGCTCATAAATATGAAATCTTGAAAGCATATTTTAACCACCCCTGACACTGAAAACAAGGAAGAGATGACATAATCATCTTAACCACAAATCATGGTAGACTATGATGAATAGGGAGTGTGCTATGGAAACTCCTGATGAGTTGGCAGCGCTCCATGTCAAAAAATGATTTGACAGTAAGAAAAGGACAAATGGGACAACAAGGCAAGGCTACGAGAGCATGAGTGAAGAAAATGGCATGTCAAATCAAACTGTTCGTGGGGTGAGTCGATCCTAATGACAAGTCATGAAGGGAATCAAAAGATAAGTCATGAAAAATGGTCCTAAGACAAAAATTTGTGCGAGGATCAAAACATAAGTCATGACTTAACACTTCATTTATCAAGGGGACCAAAACAAACACATTTTAAAAGGGAACAAAATTAAAAATTAAAATCTAAGGGTTTAGGGAAGATGAAACTAAAGGATAAAGACTCAAGGAAACTTAGTGTGATAATAGAACCAAACCCGCCACCAAGGCCCAATTAGACTCTCCAGCGTTTAATAGTGGAATGGTTCTCCAGATCTTGCGATCCAGCTAATTTATCGATGGGATTTATGTTTTCTTGTGAAGGCTCTTCCTTCAGTTCAGACTATCTCTTTTGTATTTTTTCTTGGGTGGGACCGATATGAGATGTAAGCCAATATAAACCAACTTGGTAACAAAACAAGACTAAGTTCTAACTATTGGGGAAGAGGCTGAACTTGGGATAACCCGCTACTCAAACATGCAGACGAAAATTTTATACCACGGGCCTAGTACTAATACATTAACCATGTGAGCATCCAATTATTGTCTAAGAAACTAATTACCAGAAAGAAAACACATATGCGATAAGGCAATGGAAAGCAAAATAATTCACCTACTTAATCATCCATCACATAATAACACCACGATTCATCTTCATCATTAAAGTAAAGAACAACAAAATATTGCCCCAGATAACTTGACAAAAGATTAAATAGCTCTTACTCATTACAGCGTCATTCATGAAACGAGATAGGAAATAGTTCTTCTCCACGTCCAATCACATGCATTTGATGAAAATAATTTTGTCTTTGGTCTAGAAGGACGTCTCTATTAACGGTAGCTCAGAAATAATTCTTGACAAAACCAAAACATAAGAGTTTCTTGCAACAACCATTGACCCCTAACTAATTGGTCGATGTTCCTATTTATAACGTAAAATTCAACTGAAAATAACAGCTAAGTGTAGTTTAAACAAAACAAAATTCACCACGTGGCGTCCTCTTCTAACAGTTTCTTTAATAGTCAACTCAAGATATCACTTGAAAGGGTGACTTTTCTCATACTCCGACCAACTAATAAACAGCTCCTTGCAAGTTTGGGCCCATCGAAATCTGTGTTGCTCCATCAGAGCCGCGTAAATTCCTCTAACCTCCACCTCATGGCATCGGTACTTCACTAGACTGGTGTTTAACTGTTGTAGCACAGTCCGAGCTCTAATCGTATGCTCCATAAATATTTGCACTTGTCCTGGCATTGTGTTGGTCACCTTCGCTAGCTCTTCAGCCCATAATAAATCTTGCTTGGTATGCGATTCGACTATGTCGCACAATTCGATGAAGTTGTTGGGGTTGTCGAACTCGGGGAGTCTGGTATCCTTTATTGCTTTGTTAATTTTCCCTCAATGTTTCTCTCATTTGGCCCACTTCTCTTGAATTTCTCAGTGTGGTTCCTGAGACATCTTATCCCAATACTCGGTTGATCGCTTCATGCGATCAAGACTGCTTTTTCCCAGCATCCAGATTTCGTGTTCTTCTTTATCCCGACCCTGTTGAACTGCATCAATGTATTCGAGTCTCTCCATGGCTTGTTGCACCTTTTCATTCCACCGCTCCATATCCTTTCACATTGCGAGTGCCATGAGAGTGTCTTCCGGGAGCTCAACTATCTTTGCAGTATAAAGTTACCTCTCTTTTTTGAATTGGTTGTAAGCTTCCTCGAACTCGCTTCTCAAGTATACCGTCGTCTGGGTGGCACCCTAATAGTATTCAACCATGTGGTGAAAATGTTCTAGTTCCTTCAGGGGGGAGGCCAGCTCTTTTTCATCTCGTTTGGCTCATTCCAGGGTGGCATCCGAGAGCACCATCCCCATGCCAAGGAGCTCAGATGTTCTGTCATTTTCTGTGTCTATCAATTTTTCCTCTGTAGTGATGAGGATGGAGCGATCCAACATGATCCTCCTTTTCTTTGTAGTTCTCCAAACGATGGCCTTCCTCTTTCAATTGTAGGAGATTGCATAAATATCATCTACCTCACCCACATGTTCAGGAATCTGCTGATCACCCCATGTGAGTGTGTTTCCCAAATTTCTAGTGGTGTATACTTGTTCAAGATCGGGTTCTTGAACTTTCTCGTTGTGCTTTGAAGGCCCTGCATCCACCTGTCGCTTGTCGGGGATATAAGTATCAAGAAGAATAGAGGCGTTGGGAAAATACTTGATACTTACGTGTTCATCGGTTGTTGAAACATTGATTTCCTTTAGTGGGGATCCTTTCCTTAGCTCGTTCGGTTCTGACTTATCTTTCAGATTGTTTGCTTGGGTCTCCGGCGTATCGGGTCTCCTCGTGTCGAGGCCACTTTCGGCTTCTTTTTCTTTCTGTGGGATCTCCTGGGTTTGGACCTCGGGAGCAGGAGAAGAAGTCTTCTTAGGTCCCTTTTCTTCTTGGACACGCAGAGGGGTCCCGCGAGATGCCTTTGGGATTTCATCATCATTATATATATTTATAAACTTGCTCAAAGGATTAGGAGCGCTTGTTTCCACTGATACCCGGCCTTTCTCTGGTTGATTCGTCACACCTACCGACGATCTAACCGATGGCATTGTGGATTCAAGGTCATATGACCCGTTGATGTTATCAAGGTTCATGAAATCAGGGTCGCTTGGCCCCGTCAGGATTTCTTCTAGGCTATCGGTCGGAAGCCTTGGCAACCTGATGAGGTCTGAGTTATCCCGCATCTTATTCATTATCTGTTGGGATTGTTGATACATGAGTGACCCTCTCTCCCACGCATCCTAAGCGTCGGGGAAATTCATGTCCTATACCGGGGTTACCTAGGAAATCTCTGCTATTTCAGTGGCTTCTTAAGGAGCTTCCATTGCTTCGACTGATTCCGGTGCTATCCTTTCTTCGCTAGCCCTGAGGATTTCTTTAGCCGATTGTTCCAAGACTATTGCTTGCTCATCTCAAATAATGGCCTTAAACCTGGTTTCTTTAGGTTCAACCATACTTGCCACCACCTCATCCCAGCTTTGAGAATTTTCGGTGAATATATCATCTTCAAACTTATCATGGGCATATTGCTAGAAGGATGATACCTGTGACGCGTGCTTCAGGACCAGAACCTTGTGGTCGTGCTTGCGAAAACGACCAGTCTGGAATCGAAACTCCAATTGGCTTAACCCTTCTTGCTTGTCATGAAAGGTGTCCTTTACCATGTAGAAACCAATATGAAACCCATAGGGTATGAAGGCACGCTTCTTATCCTTTACCAAAGCAGCATTATACCCTTGTAGCATGGTTTTATAACAGATTTCCCCTACTACTAGTCAATTGGGGACATATACAGGTAACAGATGGGGTGCTTCGGTGGTGTCGAAAACCCTGATGTAGGTATCTCACTCATCCAGATACCAATGTCCAACTTTCGATACAACCTTTTTGGCTGCATCTGACAGCGTTGGGAACTCTTTCTTGAACATCAAGAAATAAATACGTGTGATAAACTGAACCCAGATGAGAGAGTAGGATTTCTTGTACCTGTTTTCCCATAAGATGCTGAAATATACATGCACCAGGAGTTCAGAGGCATGCCAGCTTAAGTTCATTCTGGCAAAGACATTCTTGTCACAGATGAGGTCCAATAGATAAGAATCCATATAAAAGTATGGGGTTTCTCCTTCTTTCGGCATTTGAGCCTATCGTATGCAAGTGCTCAGCTGTTTGGAGATGATGGCACCCCAATTGAAACCTATTCCGGAAATGGATATAGTATAATCTAGAGGCATCCAATCCTCTAAAAACCTAGAGCAATCTTTCTCCCCATGCAATCGGTAGAGGAGGGCCATGAGATAGATGTAAGGCTCTCTTAGGTTGGCCATCAAGTACCATTCGGAGGTTCGATTGGTGAAATTTTTATCCTCTCTCCACCAGGAATCCATCACCTTGTTGGTGTCGTGTTTCTCATAGAAACACAAAACAAAATCAGTGTTCAACCGTTGCTCCGGCTCTCTGAGATTATAGTAATTTTGAACTTCCAGTCGGAGGAAAACCCTGACACACTCATCATTGTCATCATTAATCAAACATATTTATGTGTCAGTGTGATCAATAATCCATTTCAAGAGTTCGATGCAAGGGAATATCGGAGTCCTGCTCGCCACCATGTGCAGATACACCTTTCGGACATTCGGGAGGACTTCATCGTCGAGTCTTCTCGTATCAGGATCGTTGTGTGGGGTATATTCGGGGAATTCCTCCCGCTTGATTTTCTTGAAAATTTCCTCCCAACGTGGGAATACTATCTTGGTCCCAATGTTCACCTTTGTATCTCCAAAGGCCGGGGGTTGAACGAAAGCCTTCTTGGTGGTTGTTTTGATAATGGGCATTGGCTTTGGAGAAAATTCCAATTATCTTGCAACCACTGGGGAGGAACATTCTCCCACCTCTGGTTCTTGTAGCTTTGGTGCTCTTAGGGATTTGTTGGTGGTGGGTTTCTTCGAAGGCATCATTCCTGCAACCAAAAATGATTCTTTAGGCAAGTGTACAGAGTAACATTGGATAAAAACGTATGAAATGAAGTACAAAACATCCATAGACCGGTACATACCTGTAATGCTTGCTAAATTGTTGTTTAATACTCATTGGACCTTGGAAGCCATCCCCAGACTACTCGTCTCGCTCCTCTGGGTGTTTCGAACTCCTTCGTGCACAAAATAACCTTGTTTACAATGACTCAAAAGAATATAACGTGAGATATCCTACCATTCGTATCAACCAGTTAATATGAGTAATGGGTGAAATTCAAAACAATCTACCGTTGAATCTCTGTAAATAAATTCTACGTGGGTTGACGGCGGAGGCGCGGAGAGAGATGCACTGTATCGGCATATTCAAATGGTCCTTTTGATTCGCACACGAATTAGCAACTAATGCGAGATTCTGGAATCAATTAACCCTTTAAATGTGTCGTATCTACCGTATCTTAGAGCTAAAACGTCCCATCGCGTTGTTTTCTTAGTGAGCAGATCGGGAATCGACGATATCCTTATGCATGTTTCCGTCGATACCCTCCTGGGAAAACTTCTAACGCCGACGAATTTCGTCATACGATGCTGACGTGGTAAAATTGGTTCGGGGTGCGACGTGGGTCTCAAGAGTTAGTAACGACTCCAGGGAAAACTAGATTGTATGTCTAATAACTCATGCAATGACAGATGGAAACAGAGGACAGGTGTTTTGACTGTATATCTCAATCGGAGTCGTGTCTTTCAACAGAAGACGTGCATTAAAATAAACTTGGGATTGTCGAGGCCTAAAGGTATCGAGGTCGGGGATCAGGGGTTGGCTTATCACGTTCTCCACGGGCTATCCTTCTAAAATCTCGCCGATGCCGGAAGTTATCAGGGATCGGCTCTCAGAGATAGTTCCATCGTGTAGTTCCTTTGTGGGTTATCATACTCGAAAACCCCCAATGCCGAAAATATTTCGGAAGTCGACAATCAGTGATGTCATTTCATTCTTTGTGGGTGCTTACTCTTTTAGTCCTCCACCGATGCCGAATGGATCGTTCATCGGCGATATTCTCGGTGATGCTTGTCATGAAAGAAACCTCGCGTCTGCCGACACCGACATAGATCAAGACTCGGCAACCTTGGTTCTCTCTAGTGTTTTCTTTCACGCTTAATCCTTTCCGATGTCGAATTCCTTAAGCACGTTGGGGAAAGCTTTGACTGTCAACTCTCTAATTTAGATATTAGTCTTTTAAGTTAATGGTTTTCACATGTCCAAGCAAGCTTTTAAAGACTTAATGAGAATAAAAAAATGATAAGTAAAGGAAACATTTTTCATACTGAAGTCGAATTAGACAATGCCAAAAGATTAAGTGGTACCCAAAAAGTAAAATTTGACATAGACTTTTTAGGGTGTGTTGAATGTTCAACAGGTGGCAACATTATTTCAACTTGCAGTGTTTAAATATCATGCACTACTCTAACTTGTCTCACACAACTCTAGCTCTCATGCTCTCATGTTAACACGGATCTTATATTCCATGTTGTCATGGTATAGCTATGCTACGGCAATTTTTTTGTTATGGAGTCCATATTATAACCTAACATAACAAGGAGAAATGAGGAAAATTTAAAACACCATTTCATTAATTGAATTTTCACACCAAGAGGTATATAAGTAGACGTATTTATACAACCCATGAAACTTTGGACTATTCACAACTTTGATAACATTGGTGGATTTCTTCCATGGCAATTGTTCATGGCATATTCCCTTATGGTATAATCCCCTACACCTATAACACGTTATGACAGATTATGTATTCTCAGTATGTGACATTTATTTCCCTCAAATTCATTCATATGTCATTTAATACACACTAAAGTCCATTGATGCTTGAAATGGACAATCAAGAATCAACACTAAATACACTCTTGTAGGGATGGTCAAGAGGAAAAGAGGAATGAAAACCAGAATGATTTAATACCCAAAACCAATATTCTTGAGAAGATTGATTTGTTAGAACAATTAGTGGAGCTCTTCCTCCTTACATGTACTAGGACTCCTTAAAATGTTTGCATTATTGATTTTAAATGTGCCTTAAGTTAGTGAGGTATTATATGTAAATGCATATTAAAAGATGTTATTCATCAATGCAATGCTTATATACATATACTAAAAGGAAAATAAAACGAAAGGAATGTGAAATGCAACTCTAGAAAAATATTAATAGCAACTACTTAAAGCAAACCTCTATACAAAGTAAATCAAAGTAAACTAACCTGAAATTTAAAAGCATGTAAAAGGAAAAGCAAAGAAGAAAGCGAGATCATCAAATCTCAAGAGAATAACATATATGTCCCGAAAAAATGATTTTATTAAAATGTTTGATTGTATAGCTAAATAACATAGCCCAATTTCGACAGGGTTGATAGCATGTTAGGCTCTTAATGAGTAGGATGTTTCTAAAACCATATGCTACTCATAAAAACATCCAATCAAGAGGAAGAAGCTTCAAATGTTGAAGGTCTTTATGAGAATCTACACATAGATTGTTTGGACTGAATCTGGTTATATAGCATGGTCAATCTTATAGAATTGAACAAAAATGCATAACCAAGAAATACAGATAAAAAAATATACCTCCGTGATAGTTGTAGGTCTTTTCGTCATTATAAGATTTAGTTAGACCACTTGAGAGATTAAAACAACATGAAAATTAATTTCATTTGCATAACTAAAGAATACTTGCTCGTTCCTCCTTATTTATTCAATTCTCCCTCTCCTCTTTATATAGAGGTTAGGAGGGAAGATGAAAAAAAATAACTACCTTATGAGTATAATAAATAAATTTGAATAATGTTAATAATGAATGCTTGATGGGTGAACAATCACTTAATTTAACATAGACTAAGGTCACCTAAGAAAACTAAGGGGCCACCATTAGTATATTGCACACACATTTAGCTTCAACAAGGCATGAGAAATAACTAAATAAAAGGGCCATAGGAATGCCAACATGATGTACACACCATTAACTAGTGGGGGGAGAATTGCATAGAATGAACTAGAAGGAATATGCATTCTTCTTTCCTGCCAATAGTAAAAGAAACTAGAGGCCTCCTAATATGACATTCCATTTCTAGAATTACTACTATTGAAAACTCGAACTCATGTAATTGATCAAATCTCAATGGCCATGCATCATTCATCACAATGCAAGCTATAGTCAAACAATTTCAATGCATTGTAGTAGTCACAAGATTGTAAATTGAATTGTGCATGAAGGAGGATGGATGAAAGGATGAACAAGTGAAAGGAAAGAGAATGGGAACCCTTACTGGAAGTAGAAGATACCCGATCCTTCAACAACTAAAGATGGTTTTTTTATTTCTCTCCTTCATGTTCCTTCATCAAATGTTCCCAAACTAATTAGTTCGCAGTGCAAACAATCTATTCACATATATATCAGCATCATATAACATCAAATAAAAAGTGTCACTATAGGTTTTAAGGCTTTGGAGTAACCCTTGTGCATATTCAATGTATGTTCAAAGTGTGTTATGCATAGGCCATGGACTGGTGCAATAATCAACATAAGCCTTTTAGCATGCCCAAGTTCAATACCCAACACCAAACCTACCATTAAAATTGTAGCCTAGGTCATCCAAATCCATAACAAATTGATGTACATAGAGAATATCCATCAATCCAATAAACAATGGTATTCAAGCTGAAAAGCTTCATGCTTTCTACACAAATGAATGCACTTAAGCCATACTATAAGAAACATGTATTATAATATAGTACATGTATCTTGATCAAGCATGCCTTAGATGCATGGATTGAACTTACGATTTCAATCTATTTCAAGTTGCATATTGTCTACCATGTAAAGCTTTCAAACTAAGACAATGTATGTAGTCAAACAAAGATAATAATATCACTACCAATTCATTATTGTATTGGCCCTCAACTCTCCCATCAAGGACAATAATCACACCACAATATACATAATCAAATGTCAAATTGGATGCCCACAAGCATGCCAACAAAAGTGTTGATTTAATAACCATCAAAACACCATATAAAACTCATACTTAGGTCACAATTCGACCTCTTCTATGTGTTGCCAACATAGAAAGGACATTTTTAGAGGTCAAAGTGTATGAGAATTGGAAGGAAAAAAGAGGAGTGAGCCTTCAGGCTCTTCAACATAATTCATAGCAATGCAAATGGAATGATGGGATTTATCCAGAATGTGTGTGTATTAAAAGGACTAAAATGGTCGAGCTATCGACGCCTCACTACTTCAAATAGACCAAGGTTTGAGTCATGGGGGCTTTCTAATTATACACGAGTTGTGAACTAATATTTCCAAGGATATCAAATGTTTCAACAATAAGGTCTATGACTACATAAACTCAATACAAACAACCCTATACCAGAGGAAATGTAAGAATTCAAGAATGGCTTGGATTATGAATCTCACGCCCTTTGAAAAAATGAGAGAGAGAGAGACTCTACAAATAGGTTTCTCTTCCTATAATTGAAAGTAAAAACAATCGTTAATGGGTCAATAATTGAGGGGAAAAGGATATGCATAAATAACCTTAATCACAACCACAAATCTCTAGTCTACCATGTAAGCTTAACAAGGTGTCCAGGAAACATGGGTCATTTCCAGGTTATGATTTTTCCTTGTCCATAATGCTTTGGTTATGCACATTGGAAACGGAGTCATTGACAATTTCGACCTCCATTAGAAACCCATGACCACATGCAAAATCTCATGGTCAAACACTTCAATTTCTAGCCACATTTACCCAACAACCCATGCAATGCGTCTTGAATTATCCCACAATGCTCGACCCTTTTTTCCATAGACAAGAATCTCCTAAAAAAACATAAAAGGGCTCAAATCACACTATAAATCTTAGCTTCCAAATAGTGGATTATAAATGGATGTCTGGCAAGATCCAAATCCCCTCCATAACCATAAATTTTCATGCAATACAAACTAGGGCTAGGCCAAGAAATCAACCTTCAAACATCATTAACAAAAAAACCTTAGCTCTCATAGAGCACCATGGAAAATGATCGAAATGACCATCAAAAGGCTAATGGATTATCCATTGAAACTTCATGTCAATATTCCACCATAAAATCGAAATCAACAGTGGTAAGCACAAATGAATTTTACATGTACATATGGCATTCAAGGTTGAATGTTGAGACTTGTACTTGGTGGCCAAGTGGCATCCTCCATAAGCTTTGAACTCCCAATTGAAATCCAAAGGAGATCATTGTAAAGGGGTTATATGATCAACCAAATGGCCATCCTCCATTAGCTTTGAACTCCCCATTGAAATCCAAAGGAGATCATTATAAAGGGGTATGTCCCATCAACCAAATTCCTTATCACATTATGTGTCAAGTTGACATTCCTTTGCAATCGTTGTGGGGACAAAACTTTAAGTCTTGGCCATAGAAAGATATATAACGTATAACTATCCACCCATACCATAGGTCTTATGTAATAAGTCTCTTATTTAGTGTGTGTGTGTTTGTGTGTGTGTGTGTGTGTGTGTGTGTGGGCATTCGTGCCCGTGCAAACTCACGCACGCGCGCACACACACACACACACACACACACACACACACACACACATTGCATTTAATTCACATACTAACAGTTGTTTTTATAGGTATAGAAAATCGAACCATAAGCAAAGAAGGAAACCAAAACCATGTGCATACCCACCATGACAACCATATATCATTTGTGATTGAGCTCATGCATTGAAACAACAAACACTTATAATAAGCATTAGTTGATTAATTATTTTATACATACATAATCAACTACGTTTACAAGCATATTGGAGCAATTCAAAAGCAAAGTTACAATTTCATATCTCACACAACCATAACCATATGATGTGACATCTTCCTTACCATTAAGATCAAACCATGAAGGCATTGCCACCATATTAAATGTCCAAAACAACATTGTAGTAATCATGAACAAACATCATAATTTCTAAAGCATGATAGATAAGACTGTCATATTAAACACATTGATGGATTTCCATGGATTGCCATTTTGACATCTTTTTGCTCCATTTTTGCCTATAACATATATTTATTTTGCCTATTTCCATAGTGTTAAAGACTCATTCCCCTACCTTCTTCTAACTCATTCCCCTATAACATATATATATTTGCCATTTTATTCTCTTATCTTCCTTTTATAATTAGAGTTAAAAGTATGTTTTAGATTACTTCATGAGTCCACCTATATCTTGATCACAAGAACCTTACTAACCCGAAACTTTATGAAGATTGTTCATTACTTGTAGGTCAGCATAAGTCAAAGCCCGATCATGATTTCAACCATTGAAAGGAAGGCAGGTGGATCGAGGGTATTTTAATCAGGTATATTAAGACCAAGGGTTTGAATCTCATCACAAATGTGCTCCACTATGACCAAAGGCTCGATGGAAACCATGCTCGCATGGATCTCACGGAGTGGTCAGCAGTTATAGTAGTTTGTTCAAGATTCGATCCCACATAAATGCTCAACTATGGAGATGCTTGGACGAACTCGCGACCATGGCTTGTATCATTTGGCACAAGATTTATTTGACGCTCCAGTTGGCCAAGGGTTATACCATTAGATAATCGTTGGAACTGATTGTGATACATGAGCCAATCCGAGGGTTGTTAGCATTATTTTTCAGTTGTGTTTGTTTGAATTGATAGCAGATTCTGAGGGGCCTGTCTCTCCACTTTTGAAGCAGTTAGATCCCCTTCTTATGTATATATGTGTGATTATCTCATAGAGGACGATAGCTAGACATTTGCAAGTTTATAAAAAGATAATCACTCTGTAACTTTGCTTTCTCCAACTCAATATATGGTTGGAATTTGATATTTGAGGTTTCCATATAATTATGTTATAGTGATTTCGTGAAGACTAGGCACAGGTCGAGCTTTGAGAGGGCCCACTTGAGGTAAGGCATTGTGTTGTAATTTTCTTCTATATTGGTATTTGTTTCTAGTATGATATTAAAGGTTTTATATCAGACATAGATTAGTTCTTTAGTCTTGCTTACTTTCAGTTCATTGTGTGTTATTACAATTCTTTGTTTTACCCTAGTGACCTGTAGATCATGCTACAGAACTAGGATGCTACAGGGTTAGGGACTTGTAGGACCATTATGTTCCCAACTAAGTACTTGGTATGCAGAGTGAAATGTTGAGTTATGGATATGGTTTCTAGAAAGTATAACATATGAAGTGCCACAAACTGAGTAGATATTGAGAATGTTGTTGGTTCTTTTATTGAAAAGTTATGTTTGAATATTAGAATAGATTTTGGAATTACCTTTTGATTCCAGTGTGAAAAGTAAAGTACATTATATCATTAAATTTTCTCTGAAATGTTACTTTGGTTTGTGATATTAGCATGTTATAGAATTACTTTGTTCTTGGTCTTGTTACCCCCTCACACTAGGGGTAACTATGGAGATCATGTCTTCATGCCCATAGGTAGCAAGCATGGAGTGTCGAGATCCAGATTGACAAGCATATCCCCGCAGTGCCCCTCCTATTCACTAATGTGCCACCATACATCACCAGTAGTAGAGCAACATCCATCACATCAGCATGGCCCCTAGAGGAGAGCAGGTCTTGCTTCATGAGGTAATAAGTCTAATATCATGGTAAGTTTCACCCTAATAATTGAAGCATTTGAACATGTTGCAAATAATTTTTTCTTGATTATAGAACGTTTGCCTGGAAATTATACTCTTTGACTTATTTGATCTTGGTGGGTGTTAGTTCATCCTAGTAAGTTCGTCATCCTCCGGAATAGGGTGCTACTGGGGGGTTCCCTAAAGAGTCATAGTACCATTCCCGATCATATTTATCACTTTCCATAATTTTTTACTTTTGTCTCCTCATCTTTTGGGATTTTCAGGTGCACTAACCCATAAGGGATTGTACCTCATTTCATGGGAAGAAGGGATTGAAGGCTCGAAGATAAATGTAGCTGGAAAAAGATAAAATCCAAATCGTAACCTTGTAGATGCTCTCCCAAGAGGTATTGAGAACAATGAAGCTTTTCTCCTAAAAGAATTGAAAGACCTACAAAAGCAAACTCACATTATATAGATGTCATGCTTGTTGAGGTGTGTACATGTATGTGGTGTCCCTTTCATTCCATGCATATGGAACTCTGTGTACCTCTAGCTTCAAGTGACATTGTGGTACTCTTTTCTTTCCATTTCTTATAGTACCCAATTTTTTTGGACTTTAATTAATTAATGTGAATAAATGGGCTTGGAAAAAGGTTGCATTGAAAACGAAGGTGCAACACACCCTCTACAAAAGCACCCATAAATGTGACAATACAAAACCTTATATGGCATGAACCCCATGCCCAGAAGTTTTACCCCACTCCATCTCATACTCATGCATGGCTCAGATGGGTTTCCCTTGGAAAACACCCTTGGCTTGGGGATTCACTGGCCCAATGGGATGCCTTTACACCCCTCCCACACCTAAATTTGACAAATTGTATAAGGTCTTTGAGCATTTGCTTAGTTTGAAAAGGGGGGTTTAATGCACATGTTTGATTATTATATGTGGCATGATTCTTGTGACTTATCTACCCTTCGAGGGAGTATCTATTTGTCTTTGCAGGACCTTGCCCGGTGGACAGGTATTCATGAGGAGATGACTTGTTCGGAACTTCATGGGGGATTTGGAGCCCAAGGATGGATGTAGAGACCCCACGTCTGCGGCAAGCTTGTGATCGTCACTTTCACATTGAAGAAGGAGGTCGTTTCCTTTGGAGGCACTCTGGTAGGCCTGGATGGAGAACATTATGCCTTTGGAGGCCTGGATGTCACCCTACTATCCCTTGATGTCACTTCGGGATTGAGGCCTTGCATGGAGGAGGCTTTGACTTGATGGTTGGCATGTATGATTGATGGCCTTTGGATGCCTAACGTTGCACCCTTCTACCTCAGCATCACCCTTATGGAACCAAACGTGAAGGGCATGATGTCACCCTTTAGGGGGTTTTTCATGTAATTTTATTAAAATTGAATTTTAAAGGGTAAATTTTAGAGGTCAAACCTGATTTATATTTTTAAGTTGACATTTTGGGTAAAAGGTGATATAAATACACCTTTAAAAATTCATTTTAACACATTATCTCCTCATTAAGAGGACAAGAGATCTGAAATTTTCGCTAGCTTTAGCTCTATGACTGAAATTTGCACCATTTATGGATTTTATGGTCTCTCTACTTGATGCGCTAGGCTTGGAGGAGCATGCTAAAGGTGTTACTTGTATATTTTGTGGTGTTAAAGTACTAAACTAGGGTTTATTCTTGATTATTCTTGGTGAAAGTAAGTAAATTGTGCAACTTCTTATATGCATTGAATGTTTTTGGTTAAATTTACTTGTTTCATATTGAATATTATGATATTGCTTGCTTTAGACCATAAGAAAGGAACATAAGGTGATTCTTCCTCTCTCTAGCCTATCCCACCCTTCATTTGTCCAGGAAATTTCATCTAAACTAAGCTCCTAAATCCCTAAAGTGATAGCACTTTAGGAGTCCTATTTTAGAGGCTTGCTTACAATATATATTTCAAGAATCTAAGGAGAGGAAGGACTTGTTATGGACCAAAAGGCGCTTTTTGATGTAGGAACATTTCCATCATAGAAAAAGAGGCCGAGAGTGGAGGCAGAATTCGACACCTCAGCGCGCCAAAATTTCAAATCAGGATTAAACAGAGATAGGAGCGTGTTGTTGAGATATTTTGGAAATATTGTTTTTAAAGACCTTGTTTGTAAAGTCGGGTCACCGCCTGAGAATGGCAGAATGTTGTAAATTTTTACATGATTGTAAGGTGTTACAAATATAGAGTGCCAGCTCTTATCTACTAATAACTCACATTTATTGTAATAGGACTAAGTAGGTAACCGCTAAAACAATGATGGGATAGAATTCAGATAGAACGGAGAAGAGCTCGAGAAGCCACTCTTTAGATAGGTTTATGTATTGTATTGTGTGGGAGGAGAATGGAATTGTAGGAGGAAGGAGTAAGAAGTGTTAGATGTAGCAGTTAGACATAGAGAGTCTGAAGACAATGAAGAACTGTGTAACTTATGTAAATACTTCATGAATGAATAGAACATAGAGAGATTGATCCAAATGCTTTGACGGTGTCCATTCCGGTGTGTATTTGAACGAGTGATATGTTCTTTGTGTGTTTATTTTACTATGCTTATGTATGTTGTTCATAGTTGAGTATATGAACCTATGAAGTATTAGATAAGTTTCAATTGTTTCTCTTCTGAGAACTCAGATGCAAGTAGTGCATATTGTCCGCAAGGTGTGCATCGACAGAGTCTAGATTTGACTCAGAGAATCTTAGGAGGGATAATAGGAAACTTAGACCGAATGTTGCAAGGAGTGCACAGGGTCAAGATTCGACTAACTGTCGAGAAATCAGGACCGTGAAGCGCAAGGAGTGCATAGTAAGATTTCTTTTGAATAAATCTCTAAGTCCTAACTTTGTCAAAGATTCTAGGATCGCAAGGAGTGCGACGGAGGCCGAAATCCTCAAAGGAATCAAGCTCAAGAGAGATAGTGACAAATATTCAACAACAAGGGAGAGATTTGTTGAAGATCGTGAATTGACGGGTGAGATCCCTTCGGAGGAAGTCGGGATCATTTCAGTTGTTAGACCTCGGAGAGTTGCACAAAGGTTAGCCTTGGAGTCCTTCGACACTCCGAGTATTCGAAGGCTTGAAATTATTTTGAGAGTGGGAGTCAAAGTTCCCAAAGATGCGGAGTCCATATAGACCATAGATCCATAGGAGGGCACGTGGCAGCATATCAGAGAGTCCGGTAGGTAAAGCTCTGGAAGATTTGTGTGGAGCAAAGAGAAAACTTTGCAAAGTCACAAAGAACGAAGTACATCTAGACTGTTGGATCCAGGAAGGACACGCAGCGAAGATCTGTGTGCTCCGAGATAAGAGTACTATGGAGGAAAATGAGAGGAGTGAAGCCAAAACTCCCGAAGCCTGAATTGTCGAAGTAAATTGTGGTTGTCGATCTGAGAAGGAAACATGTTAGCAGATCATGGAGTCCGGAAGTGTGAACTCCAGATGAAAGGAAAGGAGGAAGTGGAGCATTGACCAGAAGTCGTCTGAAGCTCCAAAGGTAAGGAATCATTCTAGCTGTCCCTTGTAGGGACACGTGGAGAGTGGAGATATACTCTGGAGAAAATTCACTCTGGAGGAATTGAAGAGTGAAGGCACGAAAACTCCCTAAGGCCGGAGTGTCGGAGTTCATCAGAGCCTTCCATTGGAATAGGATGTGTGGTGAGAGATATGTCGCTTCGAAGGATTGGTACTACGAAAGAAAGAACGCGGAGGAGCGTTGACTGCAAGTCGCCTGAAGCAGAGTAAAGGACTGATATTGGCCGTTGATCGGGGCAAGCACGTGGCACTCGATTTGTAACTCTAGGTACAGAGGACTTCAGAAGCAAGCGGTGTCTGGAATGCTCAGAACTTCCGAAGTTGAAATCCCGAAGTAGATCACAGTCGTTGGCTAGCATAGAAGCACAGACCGCAGATATGGTCTAGGTGACTTTGCGGGTCCGGAGTTCGGGGAATAAAAAGGTTTAAGCCCACGATTTTAGACCAGGGTCACATGGAGGACCCTATGCGTACTCAGAGACTCTCGAAAAGGGAATTTTGCACATGAGAGTTAAGACTTTGACCTGTGGAGAAGATAGAAGAGGTTCAGCATGAACCTGTGAGCTTATTCAGCTCCCGAAGTCGATCGATCCTAGATCGGGTGGTCACGTAGCCCCAAGGAAGAGTAGGGGGTCTGCGTCACTTTCTCTCTAGTGAGTTCATCTTTGAGACTTGAATACTTAAGGACTTAAGATACTACTCCTCAAGCTTTCATCTCTTTATCCTTGGAAAACATTATCATTCTTTTTTCTCTGGTTCATATTGTTGTTATAAAGACTCCATATCCCAAAAGGCATTGATTTATATGCTCTTATGAATGAATGTGATCAATCCAACACTCTTACACTACTCTTTCAAGCTCTCAATAACATTTCCTAACACTAACCTAGCTTAAACCACTAACTTAGTCATTGTTGTTGTAAAAACATTGTTATAGCCATCCTAACTGTTATAATTTTTTGCATACACTAATCTAACTCATAGCTAACACACTCAAAAATCTGGTATAGTAACTGCTAATTTATCTACTTGATTAATGGTAAGTTTCCATTGTTATCTCTTGCAATTCTGAGTGATAATTCTCATGGTTGTTACGAATCTTTATTTATGTTATAAACTCTTTAATTGGTTGCAATTACATGTCATCCAACTTATATTTTGATTGTCTATTGTTTGTTGAGGTTTTACTATCATTATGGTACTTGGAATTGCTATATATATGTTATATTGTTCTTGTTCCGGGCAAGTACACAAATTACTCTTATTTTCCTCAATTCTTCGAACATAGACCTTGTTGACTTAGGTGACCAGTGAGAGCAGGGTATTTCTTAACCATATCCTTAGTCTACCAATCCCTTTAGGTCACCAGGTATGCCTCCCTTGGGTTGGGCAGTTTTCCATTCCTAAAAGTGGGGATTTCTCACTAAGGTAACAATGGTGGGTTATCTTATTGTTACGCCAATTTCACCTACCTTTCTTGGGCTTTGCACAAGTACAAATTGTGTGATAACATATTTGGCATCATTTCACGGGAGAATCAAGTTAGTTTTCCTCAACGACACATCCTTTGGTAAGATTTTCCTTAATCCCTTCTCCTATAAGCTTACCTGGCGACTCAATTGAGGGTGATTCCCTCACTTCATTTAATGACCCTAGAAAGATCATTTGGTGACTCCACTAATACTTTTTGAGCTATCTTCCAAGCAATGGAATTATGTCTCTCCATGAAAGATTCCCTTCCATTGATTTTGAGAATATTCATGGGTATTTAAATGAGTTCAAAATTGATAAAAAAAATATGGTTGGACGACTATCTGAAATTAGAGGGGGGTTATCCTGCCCTTCATATTCCAAGGTTTCTTGAGTATCTACATGAAGTAGGAACACCTCACGAAGATGTACAAATAACATTATTCATATATTGCTTCCCCTTCGAAGCATAAGATTGGATCAAGAATTGTTGTAATCCGAAGAGCATATATTCTGTCATAGAACTCATTAGCAGATTTATTGAGTATTGGCACCCAGATTACCAAATGTATGAAGATGTTCTTCAAGATCTCACAAGAGTCTTGGATGAAGAAGGGTTCACCACTGATATTGTAGAAGAGCTCAAAGAGGTGTATCATGCTCAAAACAAAGAACCCAAGGAATATATTTGTGAAGAGGCGCCTCATGAAGACGAAGTGTTGATGGTTGCTCCTCCATTTGATGAAGTCATCCAAACTTCCACTCCTCTTGCACAAGAAGAAGAGAATGTGGTAATTCATTTCCCTTTCTAGGATTTTGATGATGCTCTATTCTATGATTTGGAAATTGAAGAAGTGTTAGGGAAACCCTTGGATGTACTAGACCCTTCATGTTATGATAAAGGTAATGATGTGATTGATAATATTGATGAGTTCATACATGTTCAGAGATGTAAATGGGATGTAATTGGTCATGATGGAGATCCCATTTATGATATTGAAGGTCATTTTCAATTGTTGCCTTTACAACAACCATATGTCATTGCTACCAATCCAGGTATTTGGTAACAAGAAGCTGACATGATTCTGTAATTCTTCCAACCACCCAAGGATTATTTACTACAGAATTCTCATAAGTATTTTTGTTCATACCATGGGGAGTTTGGTACTTATTCTTTTGAGCAATTGGATTTATTCTACAAACAGAATTTTCAACCACCATTGTGCTCTAATTTTGATAAGGGTGAGGACATGGATTTCTTAAAGCAGGATTTTTGTGACGATAATTTACAACCTCCTCCGCTTTCATCTTGTCATTCTACTACAGATGTGGTTGGGGGTTCCCCTCATCATGGTCACTTTCTTGTTAGACGAATTTGTTTTCAACCTTTGGTTTGTTGTAGGCCTTTCATTTTCGCACACAACATCAACAATCCTTTGGTTCGGAGCAAATTTTTTTCTCTAGGCTCAGTTTCATGCCTTACCTTGCACCCTCTTTTCCCATAGAAAACCATAGAAATTTTTATAGGTTCCTTCTAATCCCTTCTTCTCGACATTCTAGTGACAAGTTTGTAGTTGAGAACGAGGATCTTCCTTCGTCTGATTTTCTTGGATTTGTCTTAGGATGTATGGGGCAAGGTTGTGGTGATACCTCTTAGTAAAAAATTTTCCCTCCCTCCTGCCTCCATGAGTTGGATTTTATGATTATTTATGATATACTACATGCTTTAACTCATGCTCCTTTTGTGCTTGGCATGTGCTTGTGTTGGTTTATGATGAAGCACAAAGGTAGGTGTTGTGATACAATGTTAGCATGTTTTTTATTGGTTATATGATTATACCTAGAATTTCTTACTAACACATATTAGGTAGGTAGGTAGGCATTTGCATCTTGCATTTCATTGTATATATGTTGCATATTGCATGTCATGGTAGTATAGTTTACATTTAGCCTAGATCGATTTGCATACATGTTATTCTCTTGCATCTTGCATCATTGTTATGTCATACTTATATGTTTGCATTGACTTGTTAGAATAGAATTTTCTTTTCATCATTTTCTTTTGGATTTTGATCATTTTTCATAAGGACAAGGGGTGATAGCACCACCCTAGGTACTCTAAAAAAATTCTTGAGTGTGTAGGCATAGGTCGTACCAGAGATGTTAAGGTTCTCAAGCACTCTACGGTGAACACATGTCCCCGAGTAAGAGCGTGATGTTACCCCCTCACACTAGGGGTAACTATGGAGATCGTGTCTTGAGGCCAACAGGTAGCATACATGGAGTGTCAAGATCCATATTGACTAGCATATCCCTACAAGGCCCCTTTTATTTATTGATGCACCACCATACATCACCAATAGCAAGGAAGAATACATCACACTAGCTTGGCCCCAGAGGATAGTAGGTATTGCTTCATGAGGTAATAAGTCGGGTATCATCGTAAGTGTCACCCTAATAATTGAATCATTTGAACATGTTGCAAAGAATTATTTCTTGATTACAGAACACTTTCTTGGAAATTATACTATTTCCCATATTTGACCTTGGTGGGTGTCATTCCATCCTAGTAAGTTGGTCAACCTTAATAATAGGGTGCTACTGGGGGGTTCCTTGAAGTTTCATTGTACCATTCTCAATCATACTTATCACTTTCCATACATCTTCCCTTTTGCCTCCTCGTATTTTGGTATTTTTCGGTGCACTGACCCCATAAGGGATTGTACCTCATTTCATGTGAAGAAGGGGTTGAAGGCCCACAGAGAAATGTAGTTGGAAAAAGATAAAATCCAAATCATAACCTTCTAGATGCTTTCCCAAGAGGTCTTAAAAACAATGAAGTGTTTCTCCTAAAATAATTGAAAGACCTGCAAAAGCAAACTCACATTATATAAATGTCCCACTTGTTGAGGTGTGTACACGTATACGGTGTCCCTTTATTTCCATGCATATGGCACTATGTGTACCTCTAGCTTCAAGTGAAGTTGTGGTACTATTTTATTTCCATGTCTTATAGTACCCAATTGTTTTGGACTTTAATTAATTATGGCAATAAATGGGCTTGGAAAAAGGTTGCATTGAAAAGGAAGGTGTAGAACGCCCTCTACAAAGGCACCCATAAATGAGACATTATGAACCCTTGTATGTCATGAACCCCATGCCCATAAGTTTTACCCCACTCCACCTCATACTCATGCATGACTAAAATGGGTTTCCCTTGGAAAACACCCTTGAATTGTGGATTGACTGGCCCAATAGGCTGACTTGACACCCCTCACACACCTAAATCTGACAAATTGTATAAGGTATTTAAGCATTTGTTTAGTTTGAAAAGGGGGGTTTGATGCACATGTTTGGGTGGTTTGATTATTATAAGTGGCTTACTTGGCATGATTCTTGTGACTTATGGACCCTTGGAAGGAATACTTGTTTTTCGTTGTGGGACCTTTCCCGGTGGACATGTATTCATGAGGAGATGACTTGTTTGAACTTTCATGGGGGCTTTGGAGCCCAAGGATGGATGTAGAGACCCCACATCTGGTGCAAGATTGTGATCATCACTTGCACATTGAAGAAGGAGGTCGTTGCCTTTGGAGGAACTTAGTAAGGCATGGATGGAGGGCTCCCACCTTCTCCCACCTGACGTTATGAATTTGGAGGCCTGGACGTCACCTTAGTAGCCCTTGACATCACTCGGGGCTTGAGGCCTTGGATGGAGGAGGATTTTACTTGATGGTTGGAATGTATGGCATGATCGATGGCCTTTGGAGGCCTAATGTTGAACCCTTATACCTCAACGTCACCCTTGTGGAACCAAACGTCACCCTAGAAGGGAATGACGTCACCCTTTAGGGGGTTTTTAATGTAATTTTATTAAAATTGGATTTTAAAGGGAAAATTCTAGAGGTCGGCCCTAATTTGTATTTTTAAGTTGACATTTTGGGTAAAATATGATTTAAATACGCCTTTAAAACATTCATTTTAACACATTCTATCCTCATTAAGAGGACAATAGATCTATAATTTTCGCCAGCTTTAACTCTATGACTGAAATTTGCACCATTTTTGGATTTCATGGTCTCTCTACTTGATGCGCTAGGCGTGGAGGAGCATGCTAAATGTGTTACCTCGCTATTTTGTGGTGGTAAAGTGCTAAACTAGGGTTTATTCTTGGTGAAAGTAAGTAAATTTTGCAACTTATTCTATACATTGAATGTTTGTGGTTAAATTTACTTGTTTCATATTGAAGATTATGAAATTGCTTGCTTTAGACCATATGAAATGAACATAAGGTGCTTCTTCCTTTATCTAGCATATCCCACCCTTCATTTGTCAAGGAAATCTCATCTAAACTAGGCTCCTAAAGCCCTAAAGTGCTATCAATTTAGGAGTACTATTTTTTAGGCTTGCTTACAATATATATATCAAGACTCTAAGGATAGGAAGGACTCACTAGGGCACAAAAGGCGCTTTATTTCTAGTAAGTTCATCTTTGAGACTTGAATACTTGAGGACTTAAGGTGCTACTCCTTAAGGTTTCATATCTTTATCCTTGGACAACATTATCATTATTTTTTCTCCAAGTCATATTGTTGTTATAAAGACTCCATACCCCAAAAGGCATTGATTTCTATGCTCTTGTGAATGAATGTAATAAAGCCAACTCTCTTACACTACTCTTTCAATCTCTCACTAACATTTCCTAACACTAACCTAGCTTAAACCACTTACTCGATGTTGTTGTAAAAACACTACTACAACCATCCTAATTGTTATAATTTTCTGCATACATTATTCTAACTCATAGCTAACACA
>ML792500.1:497860-586024 GCA_009831015.1 Picea engelmannii | reverse complement strand
TGGTGATAACTAGGAGGATAAAAGAGTCAAAGCTCAAGTGGACAAGGCTGCCTCTATACAATAATTTCTCTTAATCCAGACTAGTTGCTAGCTAGCTAAAACTAGCTGTAAAAATCCCTCCCTTGAAAGTGTGCAGGAATGAATACTGAGAAAAATATATGATGAAGGTAATACCCTGTAATGGTCTTTGAAAATTGGGTTGAAGCATCCCGACTCAACTGTCAGAGGAGGCAGGGGAGAAACAGTGTAGTTTGAATAGCGTCTCTAGGTAGCGCACCATGCATGAAGAGGATAAGGCCTACTAGGATACTGTGAGCTCAGTGGAAGAGGTGGGAAGATGTATCAAAATCAATCGATAGGTGGTGATATCTGCAAGTTTGAATGGAGGGAAAAACTGGTAGAATGGTGTGAGGCAAGATCTCCCCCAGCTGAGCAGGCACAATAATTACAAAAATTATGAGCGCCAATTTTCCTTGAAATTGATATCCAGAGGAGGAAAAACACGAAACACTTGTGGCATAAAGACAGTTCCAGACCTCAGCAAAATCTCAGGAAAGAGTCACGAGCAATTTGGCCTCTGAATCCACCTCAGCATCATATCTGGTAGCGCCGCTGCCAACTGGTCAGAACTGGTAGTTTGTGCAGCGCAGCAGTTTGAGTTTTTCAAAATTCAAAAACAGTTATTAGAGCTCATAAATATGAAATCTTGAAAGCATATTTTAACCACCCCTGACACTGAAAACAAGGAAGAGATGACATAATCATCTTAACCACAAATCATGGTAGACTATGATGAATAGGGAGTGTGCTATGGAAACTCCTGATGAGTTGGCAGCGCTCCATGTCAAAAAATGATTTGACAGTAAGAAAAGGACAAATGGGACAACAAGGCAAGGCTACGAGAGCATGAGTGAAGAAAATGGCATGTCAAATCAAACTGTTCGTGGGGTGAGTCGATCCTAATGACAAGTCATGAAGGGAATCAAAAGATAAGTCATGAAAAATGGTCCTAAGACAAAAATTTGTGCGAGGATCAAAACATAAGTCATGACTTAACACTTCATTTATCAAGGGGACCAAAACAAACACATTTTAAAAGGGAACAAAATTAAAAATTAAAATCTAAGGGTTTAGGGAAGATGAAACTAAAGGATAAAGACTCAAGGAAACTTAGTGTGATAATAGAACCAAACCCGCCACCAAGGCCCAATTAGACTCTCCAGCGTTTAATAGTGGAATGGTTCTCCAGATCTTGCGATCCAGCTAATTTATCGATGGGATTTATGTTTTCTTGTGAAGGCTCTTCCTTCAGTTCAGACTATCTCTTTTGTATTTTTTCTTGGGTGGGACCGATATGAGATGTAAGCCAATATAAACCAACTTGGTAACAAAACAAGACTAAGTTCTAACTATTGGGGAAGAGGCTGAACTTGGGATAACCCGCTACTCAAACATGCAGACGAAAATTTTATACCACGGGCCTAGTACTAATACATTAACCATGTGAGCATCCAATTATTGTCTAAGAAACTAATTACCAGAAAGAAAACACATATGCGATAAGGCAATGGAAAGCAAAATAATTCACCTACTTAATCATCCATCACATAATAACACCACGATTCATCTTCATCATTAAAGTAAAGAACAACAAAATATTGCCCCAGATAACTTGACAAAAGATTAAATAGCTCTTACTCATTACAGCGTCATTCATGAAACGAGATAGGAAATAGTTCTTCTCCACGTCCAATCACATGCATTTGATGAAAATAATTTTGTCTTTGGTCTAGAAGGACGTCTCTATTAACGGTAGCTCAGAAATAATTCTTGACAAAACCAAAACATAAGAGTTTCTTGCAACAACCATTGACCCCTAACTAATTGGTCGATGTTCCTATTTATAACGTAAAATTCAACTGAAAATAACAGCTAAGTGTAGTTTAAACAAAACAAAATTCACCACGTGGCGTCCTCTTCTAACAGTTTCTTTAATAGTCAACTCAAGATATCACTTGAAAGGGTGACTTTTCTCATACTCCGACCAACTAATAAACAGCTCCTTGCAAGTTTGGGCCCATCGAAATCTGTGTTGCTCCATCAGAGCCGCGTAAATTCCTCTAACCTCCACCTCATGGCATCGGTACTTCACTAGACTGGTGTTTAACTGTTGTAGCACAGTCCGAGCTCTAATCGTATGCTCCATAAATATTTGCACTTGTCCTGGCATTGTGTTGGTCACCTTCGCTAGCTCTTCAGCCCATAATAAATCTTGCTTGGTATGCGATTCGACTATGTCGCACAATTCGATGAAGTTGTTGGGGTTGTCGAACTCGGGGAGTCTGGTATCCTTTATTGCTTTGTTAATTTTCCCTCAATGTTTCTCTCATTTGGCCCACTTCTCTTGAATTTCTCAGTGTGGTTCCTGAGACATCTTATCCCAATACTCGGTTGATCGCTTCATGCGATCAAGACTGCTTTTTCCCAGCATCCAGATTTCGTGTTCTTCTTTATCCCGACCCTGTTGAACTGCATCAATGTATTCGAGTCTCTCCATGGCTTGTTGCACCTTTTCATTCCACCGCTCCATATCCTTTCACATTGCGAGTGCCATGAGAGTGTCTTCCGGGAGCTCAACTATCTTTGCAGTATAAAGTTACCTCTCTTTTTTGAATTGGTTGTAAGCTTCCTCGAACTCGCTTCTCAAGTATACCGTCGTCTGGGTGGCACCCTAATAGTATTCAACCATGTGGTGAAAATGTTCTAGTTCCTTCAGGGGGGAGGCCAGCTCTTTTTCATCTCGTTTGGCTCATTCCAGGGTGGCATCCGAGAGCACCATCCCCATGCCAAGGAGCTCAGATGTTCTGTCATTTTCTGTGTCTATCAATTTTTCCTCTGTAGTGATGAGGATGGAGCGATCCAACATGATCCTCCTTTTCTTTGTAGTTCTCCAAACGATGGCCTTCCTCTTTCAATTGTAGGAGATTGCATAAATATCATCTACCTCACCCACATGTTCAGGAATCTGCTGATCACCCCATGTGAGTGTGTTTCCCAAATTTCTAGTGGTGTATACTTGTTCAAGATCGGGTTCTTGAACTTTCTCGTTGTGCTTTGAAGGCCCTGCATCCACCTGTCGCTTGTCGGGGATATAAGTATCAAGAAGAATAGAGGCGTTGGGAAAATACTTGATACTTACGTGTTCATCGGTTGTTGAAACATTGATTTCCTTTAGTGGGGATCCTTTCCTTAGCTCGTTCGGTTCTGACTTATCTTTCAGATTGTTTGCTTGGGTCTCCGGCGTATCGGGTCTCCTCGTGTCGAGGCCACTTTCGGCTTCTTTTTCTTTCTGTGGGATCTCCTGGGTTTGGACCTCGGGAGCAGGAGAAGAAGTCTTCTTAGGTCCCTTTTCTTCTTGGACACGCAGAGGGGTCCCGCGAGATGCCTTTGGGATTTCATCATCATTATATATATTTATAAACTTGCTCAAAGGATTAGGAGCGCTTGTTTCCACTGATACCCGGCCTTTCTCTGGTTGATTCGTCACACCTACCGACGATCTAACCGATGGCATTGTGGATTCAAGGTCATATGACCCGTTGATGTTATCAAGGTTCATGAAATCAGGGTCGCTTGGCCCCGTCAGGATTTCTTCTAGGCTATCGGTCGGAAGCCTTGGCAACCTGATGAGGTCTGAGTTATCCCGCATCTTATTCATTATCTGTTGGGATTGTTGATACATGAGTGACCCTCTCTCCCACGCATCCTAAGCGTCGGGGAAATTCATGTCCTATACCGGGGTTACCTAGGAAATCTCTGCTATTTCAGTGGCTTCTTAAGGAGCTTCCATTGCTTCGACTGATTCCGGTGCTATCCTTTCTTCGCTAGCCCTGAGGATTTCTTTAGCCGATTGTTCCAAGACTATTGCTTGCTCATCTCAAATAATGGCCTTAAACCTGGTTTCTTTAGGTTCAACCATACTTGCCACCACCTCATCCCAGCTTTGAGAATTTTCGGTGAATATATCATCTTCAAACTTATCATGGGCATATTGCTAGAAGGATGATACCTGTGACGCGTGCTTCAGGACCAGAACCTTGTGGTCGTGCTTGCGAAAACGACCAGTCTGGAATCGAAACTCCAATTGGCTTAACCCTTCTTGCTTGTCATGAAAGGTGTCCTTTACCATGTAGAAACCAATATGAAACCCATAGGGTATGAAGGCACGCTTCTTATCCTTTACCAAAGCAGCATTATACCCTTGTAGCATGGTTTTATAACAGATTTCCCCTACTACTAGTCAATTGGGGACATATACAGGTAACAGATGGGGTGCTTCGGTGGTGTCGAAAACCCTGATGTAGGTATCTCACTCATCCAGATACCAATGTCCAACTTTCGATACAACCTTTTTGGCTGCATCTGACAGCGTTGGGAACTCTTTCTTGAACATCAAGAAATAAATACGTGTGATAAACTGAACCCAGATGAGAGAGTAGGATTTCTTGTACCTGTTTTCCCATAAGATGCTGAAATATACATGCACCAGGAGTTCAGAGGCATGCCAGCTTAAGTTCATTCTGGCAAAGACATTCTTGTCACAGATGAGGTCCAATAGATAAGAATCCATATAAAAGTATGGGGTTTCTCCTTCTTTCGGCATTTGAGCCTATCGTATGCAAGTGCTCAGCTGTTTGGAGATGATGGCACCCCAATTGAAACCTATTCCGGAAATGGATATAGTATAATCTAGAGGCATCCAATCCTCTAAAAACCTAGAGCAATCTTTCTCCCCATGCAATCGGTAGAGGAGGGCCATGAGATAGATGTAAGGCTCTCTTAGGTTGGCCATCAAGTACCATTCGGAGGTTCGATTGGTGAAATTTTTATCCTCTCTCCACCAGGAATCCATCACCTTGTTGGTGTCGTGTTTCTCATAGAAACACAAAACAAAATCAGTGTTCAACCGTTGCTCCGGCTCTCTGAGATTATAGTAATTTTGAACTTCCAGTCGGAGGAAAACCCTGACACACTCATCATTGTCATCATTAATCAAACATATTTATGTGTCAGTGTGATCAATAATCCATTTCAAGAGTTCGATGCAAGGGAATATCGGAGTCCTGCTCGCCACCATGTGCAGATACACCTTTCGGACATTCGGGAGGACTTCATCGTCGAGTCTTCTCGTATCAGGATCGTTGTGTGGGGTATATTCGGGGAATTCCTCCCGCTTGATTTTCTTGAAAATTTCCTCCCAACGTGGGAATACTATCTTGGTCCCAATGTTCACCTTTGTATCTCCAAAGGCCGGGGGTTGAACGAAAGCCTTCTTGGTGGTTGTTTTGATAATGGGCATTGGCTTTGGAGAAAATTCCAATTATCTTGCAACCACTGGGGAGGAACATTCTCCCACCTCTGGTTCTTGTAGCTTTGGTGCTCTTAGGGATTTGTTGGTGGTGGGTTTCTTCGAAGGCATCATTCCTGCAACCAAAAATGATTCTTTAGGCAAGTGTACAGAGTAACATTGGATAAAAACGTATGAAATGAAGTACAAAACATCCATAGACCGGTACATACCTGTAATGCTTGCTAAATTGTTGTTTAATACTCATTGGACCTTGGAAGCCATCCCCAGACTACTCGTCTCGCTCCTCTGGGTGTTTCGAACTCCTTCGTGCACAAAATAACCTTGTTTACAATGACTCAAAAGAATATAACGTGAGATATCCTACCATTCGTATCAACCAGTTAATATGAGTAATGGGTGAAATTCAAAACAATCTACCGTTGAATCTCTGTAAATAAATTCTACGTGGGTTGACGGCGGAGGCGCGGAGAGAGATGCACTGTATCGGCATATTCAAATGGTCCTTTTGATTCGCACACGAATTAGCAACTAATGCGAGATTCTGGAATCAATTAACCCTTTAAATGTGTCGTATCTACCGTATCTTAGAGCTAAAACGTCCCATCGCGTTGTTTTCTTAGTGAGCAGATCGGGAATCGACGATATCCTTATGCATGTTTCCGTCGATACCCTCCTGGGAAAACTTCTAACGCCGACGAATTTCGTCATACGATGCTGACGTGGTAAAATTGGTTCGGGGTGCGACGTGGGTCTCAAGAGTTAGTAACGACTCCAGGGAAAACTAGATTGTATGTCTAATAACTCATGCAATGACAGATGGAAACAGAGGACAGGTGTTTTGACTGTATATCTCAATCGGAGTCGTGTCTTTCAACAGAAGACGTGCATTAAAATAAACTTGGGATTGTCGAGGCCTAAAGGTATCGAGGTCGGGGATCAGGGGTTGGCTTATCACGTTCTCCACGGGCTATCCTTCTAAAATCTCGCCGATGCCGGAAGTTATCAGGGATCGGCTCTCAGAGATAGTTCCATCGTGTAGTTCCTTTGTGGGTTATCATACTCGAAAACCCCCAATGCCGAAAATATTTCGGAAGTCGACAATCAGTGATGTCATTTCATTCTTTGTGGGTGCTTACTCTTTTAGTCCTCCACCGATGCCGAATGGATCGTTCATCGGCGATATTCTCGGTGATGCTTGTCATGAAAGAAACCTCGCGTCTGCCGACACCGACATAGATCAAGACTCGGCAACCTTGGTTCTCTCTAGTGTTTTCTTTCACGCTTAATCCTTTCCGATGTCGAATTCCTTAAGCACGTTGGGGAAAGCTTTGACTGTCAACTCTCTAATTTAGATATTAGTCTTTTAAGTTAATGGTTTTCACATGTCCAAGCAAGCTTTTAAAGACTTAATGAGAATAAAAAAATGATAAGTAAAGGAAACATTTTTCATACTGAAGTCGAATTAGACAATGCCAAAAGATTAAGTGGTACCCAAAAAGTAAAATTTGACATAGACTTTTTAGGGTGTGTTGAATGTTCAACAGGTGGCAACATTATTTCAACTTGCAGTGTTTAAATATCATGCACTACTCTAACTTGTCTCACACAACTCTAGCTCTCATGCTCTCATGTTAACACGGATCTTATATTCCATGTTGTCATGGTATAGCTATGCTACGGCAATTTTTTTGTTATGGAGTCCATATTATAACCTAACATAACAAGGAGAAATGAGGAAAATTTAAAACACCATTTCATTAATTGAATTTTCACACCAAGAGGTATATAAGTAGACGTATTTATACAACCCATGAAACTTTGGACTATTCACAACTTTGATAACATTGGTGGATTTCTTCCATGGCAATTGTTCATGGCATATTCCCTTATGGTATAATCCCCTACACCTATAACACGTTATGACAGATTATGTATTCTCAGTATGTGACATTTATTTCCCTCAAATTCATTCATATGTCATTTAATACACACTAAAGTCCATTGATGCTTGAAATGGACAATCAAGAATCAACACTAAATACACTCTTGTAGGGATGGTCAAGAGGAAAAGAGGAATGAAAACCAGAATGATTTAATACCCAAAACCAATATTCTTGAGAAGATTGATTTGTTAGAACAATTAGTGGAGCTCTTCCTCCTTACATGTACTAGGACTCCTTAAAATGTTTGCATTATTGATTTTAAATGTGCCTTAAGTTAGTGAGGTATTATATGTAAATGCATATTAAAAGATGTTATTCATCAATGCAATGCTTATATACATATACTAAAAGGAAAATAAAACGAAAGGAATGTGAAATGCAACTCTAGAAAAATATTAATAGCAACTACTTAAAGCAAACCTCTATACAAAGTAAATCAAAGTAAACTAACCTGAAATTTAAAAGCATGTAAAAGGAAAAGCAAAGAAGAAAGCGAGATCATCAAATCTCAAGAGAATAACATATATGTCCCGAAAAAATGATTTTATTAAAATGTTTGATTGTATAGCTAAATAACATAGCCCAATTTCGACAGGGTTGATAGCATGTTAGGCTCTTAATGAGTAGGATGTTTCTAAAACCATATGCTACTCATAAAAACATCCAATCAAGAGGAAGAAGCTTCAAATGTTGAAGGTCTTTATGAGAATCTACACATAGATTGTTTGGACTGAATCTGGTTATATAGCATGGTCAATCTTATAGAATTGAACAAAAATGCATAACCAAGAAATACAGATAAAAAAATATACCTCCGTGATAGTTGTAGGTCTTTTCGTCATTATAAGATTTAGTTAGACCACTTGAGAGATTAAAACAACATGAAAATTAATTTCATTTGCATAACTAAAGAATACTTGCTCGTTCCTCCTTATTTATTCAATTCTCCCTCTCCTCTTTATATAGAGGTTAGGAGGGAAGATGAAAAAAAATAACTACCTTATGAGTATAATAAATAAATTTGAATAATGTTAATAATGAATGCTTGATGGGTGAACAATCACTTAATTTAACATAGACTAAGGTCACCTAAGAAAACTAAGGGGCCACCATTAGTATATTGCACACACATTTAGCTTCAACAAGGCATGAGAAATAACTAAATAAAAGGGCCATAGGAATGCCAACATGATGTACACACCATTAACTAGTGGGGGGAGAATTGCATAGAATGAACTAGAAGGAATATGCATTCTTCTTTCCTGCCAATAGTAAAAGAAACTAGAGGCCTCCTAATATGACATTCCATTTCTAGAATTACTACTATTGAAAACTCGAACTCATGTAATTGATCAAATCTCAATGGCCATGCATCATTCATCACAATGCAAGCTATAGTCAAACAATTTCAATGCATTGTAGTAGTCACAAGATTGTAAATTGAATTGTGCATGAAGGAGGATGGATGAAAGGATGAACAAGTGAAAGGAAAGAGAATGGGAACCCTTACTGGAAGTAGAAGATACCCGATCCTTCAACAACTAAAGATGGTTTTTTTATTTCTCTCCTTCATGTTCCTTCATCAAATGTTCCCAAACTAATTAGTTCGCAGTGCAAACAATCTATTCACATATATATCAGCATCATATAACATCAAATAAAAAGTGTCACTATAGGTTTTAAGGCTTTGGAGTAACCCTTGTGCATATTCAATGTATGTTCAAAGTGTGTTATGCATAGGCCATGGACTGGTGCAATAATCAACATAAGCCTTTTAGCATGCCCAAGTTCAATACCCAACACCAAACCTACCATTAAAATTGTAGCCTAGGTCATCCAAATCCATAACAAATTGATGTACATAGAGAATATCCATCAATCCAATAAACAATGGTATTCAAGCTGAAAAGCTTCATGCTTTCTACACAAATGAATGCACTTAAGCCATACTATAAGAAACATGTATTATAATATAGTACATGTATCTTGATCAAGCATGCCTTAGATGCATGGATTGAACTTACGATTTCAATCTATTTCAAGTTGCATATTGTCTACCATGTAAAGCTTTCAAACTAAGACAATGTATGTAGTCAAACAAAGATAATAATATCACTACCAATTCATTATTGTATTGGCCCTCAACTCTCCCATCAAGGACAATAATCACACCACAATATACATAATCAAATGTCAAATTGGATGCCCACAAGCATGCCAACAAAAGTGTTGATTTAATAACCATCAAAACACCATATAAAACTCATACTTAGGTCACAATTCGACCTCTTCTATGTGTTGCCAACATAGAAAGGACATTTTTAGAGGTCAAAGTGTATGAGAATTGGAAGGAAAAAAGAGGAGTGAGCCTTCAGGCTCTTCAACATAATTCATAGCAATGCAAATGGAATGATGGGATTTATCCAGAATGTGTGTGTATTAAAAGGACTAAAATGGTCGAGCTATCGACGCCTCACTACTTCAAATAGACCAAGGTTTGAGTCATGGGGGCTTTCTAATTATACACGAGTTGTGAACTAATATTTCCAAGGATATCAAATGTTTCAACAATAAGGTCTATGACTACATAAACTCAATACAAACAACCCTATACCAGAGGAAATGTAAGAATTCAAGAATGGCTTGGATTATGAATCTCACGCCCTTTGAAAAAATGAGAGAGAGAGAGACTCTACAAATAGGTTTCTCTTCCTATAATTGAAAGTAAAAACAATCGTTAATGGGTCAATAATTGAGGGGAAAAGGATATGCATAAATAACCTTAATCACAACCACAAATCTCTAGTCTACCATGTAAGCTTAACAAGGTGTCCAGGAAACATGGGTCATTTCCAGGTTATGATTTTTCCTTGTCCATAATGCTTTGGTTATGCACATTGGAAACGGAGTCATTGACAATTTCGACCTCCATTAGAAACCCATGACCACATGCAAAATCTCATGGTCAAACACTTCAATTTCTAGCCACATTTACCCAACAACCCATGCAATGCGTCTTGAATTATCCCACAATGCTCGACCCTTTTTTCCATAGACAAGAATCTCCTAAAAAAACATAAAAGGGCTCAAATCACACTATAAATCTTAGCTTCCAAATAGTGGATTATAAATGGATGTCTGGCAAGATCCAAATCCCCTCCATAACCATAAATTTTCATGCAATACAAACTAGGGCTAGGCCAAGAAATCAACCTTCAAACATCATTAACAAAAAAACCTTAGCTCTCATAGAGCACCATGGAAAATGATCGAAATGACCATCAAAAGGCTAATGGATTATCCATTGAAACTTCATGTCAATATTCCACCATAAAATCGAAATCAACAGTGGTAAGCACAAATGAATTTTACATGTACATATGGCATTCAAGGTTGAATGTTGAGACTTGTACTTGGTGGCCAAGTGGCATCCTCCATAAGCTTTGAACTCCCAATTGAAATCCAAAGGAGATCATTGTAAAGGGGTTATATGATCAACCAAATGGCCATCCTCCATTAGCTTTGAACTCCCCATTGAAATCCAAAGGAGATCATTATAAAGGGGTATGTCCCATCAACCAAATTCCTTATCACATTATGTGTCAAGTTGACATTCCTTTGCAATCGTTGTGGGGACAAAACTTTAAGTCTTGGCCATAGAAAGATATATAACGTATAACTATCCACCCATACCATAGGTCTTATGTAATAAGTCTCTTATTTAGTGTGTGTGTGTTTGTGTGTGTGTGTGTGTGTGTGTGTGTGGGCATTCGTGCCCGTGCAAACTCACGCACGCGCGCACACACACACACACACACACACACACACACACACACACATTGCATTTAATTCACATACTAACAGTTGTTTTTATAGGTATAGAAAATCGAACCATAAGCAAAGAAGGAAACCAAAACCATGTGCATACCCACCATGACAACCATATATCATTTGTGATTGAGCTCATGCATTGAAACAACAAACACTTATAATAAGCATTAGTTGATTAATTATTTTATACATACATAATCAACTACGTTTACAAGCATATTGGAGCAATTCAAAAGCAAAGTTACAATTTCATATCTCACACAACCATAACCATATGATGTGACATCTTCCTTACCATTAAGATCAAACCATGAAGGCATTGCCACCATATTAAATGTCCAAAACAACATTGTAGTAATCATGAACAAACATCATAATTTCTAAAGCATGATAGATAAGACTGTCATATTAAACACATTGATGGATTTCCATGGATTGCCATTTTGACATCTTTTTGCTCCATTTTTGCCTATAACATATATTTATTTTGCCTATTTCCATAGTGTTAAAGACTCATTCCCCTACCTTCTTCTAACTCATTCCCCTATAACATATATATATTTGCCATTTTATTCTCTTATCTTCCTTTTATAATTAGAGTTAAAAGTATGTTTTAGATTACTTCATGAGTCCACCTATATCTTGATCACAAGAACCTTACTAACCCGAAACTTTATGAAGATTGTTCATTACTTGTAGGTCAGCATAAGTCAAAGCCCGATCATGATTTCAACCATTGAAAGGAAGGCAGGTGGATCGAGGGTATTTTAATCAGGTATATTAAGACCAAGGGTTTGAATCTCATCACAAATGTGCTCCACTATGACCAAAGGCTCGATGGAAACCATGCTCGCATGGATCTCACGGAGTGGTCAGCAGTTATAGTAGTTTGTTCAAGATTCGATCCCACATAAATGCTCAACTATGGAGATGCTTGGACGAACTCGCGACCATGGCTTGTATCATTTGGCACAAGATTTATTTGACGCTCCAGTTGGCCAAGGGTTATACCATTAGATAATCGTTGGAACTGATTGTGATACATGAGCCAATCCGAGGGTTGTTAGCATTATTTTTCAGTTGTGTTTGTTTGAATTGATAGCAGATTCTGAGGGGCCTGTCTCTCCACTTTTGAAGCAGTTAGATCCCCTTCTTATGTATATATGTGTGATTATCTCATAGAGGACGATAGCTAGACATTTGCAAGTTTATAAAAAGATAATCACTCTGTAACTTTGCTTTCTCCAACTCAATATATGGTTGGAATTTGATATTTGAGGTTTCCATATAATTATGTTATAGTGATTTCGTGAAGACTAGGCACAGGTCGAGCTTTGAGAGGGCCCACTTGAGGTAAGGCATTGTGTTGTAATTTTCTTCTATATTGGTATTTGTTTCTAGTATGATATTAAAGGTTTTATATCAGACATAGATTAGTTCTTTAGTCTTGCTTACTTTCAGTTCATTGTGTGTTATTACAATTCTTTGTTTTACCCTAGTGACCTGTAGATCATGCTACAGAACTAGGATGCTACAGGGTTAGGGACTTGTAGGACCATTATGTTCCCAACTAAGTACTTGGTATGCAGAGTGAAATGTTGAGTTATGGATATGGTTTCTAGAAAGTATAACATATGAAGTGCCACAAACTGAGTAGATATTGAGAATGTTGTTGGTTCTTTTATTGAAAAGTTATGTTTGAATATTAGAATAGATTTTGGAATTACCTTTTGATTCCAGTGTGAAAAGTAAAGTACATTATATCATTAAATTTTCTCTGAAATGTTACTTTGGTTTGTGATATTAGCATGTTATAGAATTACTTTGTTCTTGGTCTTGTTACCCCCTCACACTAGGGGTAACTATGGAGATCATGTCTTCATGCCCATAGGTAGCAAGCATGGAGTGTCGAGATCCAGATTGACAAGCATATCCCCGCAGTGCCCCTCCTATTCACTAATGTGCCACCATACATCACCAGTAGTAGAGCAACATCCATCACATCAGCATGGCCCCTAGAGGAGAGCAGGTCTTGCTTCATGAGGTAATAAGTCTAATATCATGGTAAGTTTCACCCTAATAATTGAAGCATTTGAACATGTTGCAAATAATTTTTTCTTGATTATAGAACGTTTGCCTGGAAATTATACTCTTTGACTTATTTGATCTTGGTGGGTGTTAGTTCATCCTAGTAAGTTCGTCATCCTCCGGAATAGGGTGCTACTGGGGGGTTCCCTAAAGAGTCATAGTACCATTCCCGATCATATTTATCACTTTCCATAATTTTTTACTTTTGTCTCCTCATCTTTTGGGATTTTCAGGTGCACTAACCCATAAGGGATTGTACCTCATTTCATGGGAAGAAGGGATTGAAGGCTCGAAGATAAATGTAGCTGGAAAAAGATAAAATCCAAATCGTAACCTTGTAGATGCTCTCCCAAGAGGTATTGAGAACAATGAAGCTTTTCTCCTAAAAGAATTGAAAGACCTACAAAAGCAAACTCACATTATATAGATGTCATGCTTGTTGAGGTGTGTACATGTATGTGGTGTCCCTTTCATTCCATGCATATGGAACTCTGTGTACCTCTAGCTTCAAGTGACATTGTGGTACTCTTTTCTTTCCATTTCTTATAGTACCCAATTTTTTTGGACTTTAATTAATTAATGTGAATAAATGGGCTTGGAAAAAGGTTGCATTGAAAACGAAGGTGCAACACACCCTCTACAAAAGCACCCATAAATGTGACAATACAAAACCTTATATGGCATGAACCCCATGCCCAGAAGTTTTACCCCACTCCATCTCATACTCATGCATGGCTCAGATGGGTTTCCCTTGGAAAACACCCTTGGCTTGGGGATTCACTGGCCCAATGGGATGCCTTTACACCCCTCCCACACCTAAATTTGACAAATTGTATAAGGTCTTTGAGCATTTGCTTAGTTTGAAAAGGGGGGTTTAATGCACATGTTTGATTATTATATGTGGCATGATTCTTGTGACTTATCTACCCTTCGAGGGAGTATCTATTTGTCTTTGCAGGACCTTGCCCGGTGGACAGGTATTCATGAGGAGATGACTTGTTCGGAACTTCATGGGGGATTTGGAGCCCAAGGATGGATGTAGAGACCCCACGTCTGCGGCAAGCTTGTGATCGTCACTTTCACATTGAAGAAGGAGGTCGTTTCCTTTGGAGGCACTCTGGTAGGCCTGGATGGAGAACATTATGCCTTTGGAGGCCTGGATGTCACCCTACTATCCCTTGATGTCACTTCGGGATTGAGGCCTTGCATGGAGGAGGCTTTGACTTGATGGTTGGCATGTATGATTGATGGCCTTTGGATGCCTAACGTTGCACCCTTCTACCTCAGCATCACCCTTATGGAACCAAACGTGAAGGGCATGATGTCACCCTTTAGGGGGTTTTTCATGTAATTTTATTAAAATTGAATTTTAAAGGGTAAATTTTAGAGGTCAAACCTGATTTATATTTTTAAGTTGACATTTTGGGTAAAAGGTGATATAAATACACCTTTAAAAATTCATTTTAACACATTATCTCCTCATTAAGAGGACAAGAGATCTGAAATTTTCGCTAGCTTTAGCTCTATGACTGAAATTTGCACCATTTATGGATTTTATGGTCTCTCTACTTGATGCGCTAGGCTTGGAGGAGCATGCTAAAGGTGTTACTTGTATATTTTGTGGTGTTAAAGTACTAAACTAGGGTTTATTCTTGATTATTCTTGGTGAAAGTAAGTAAATTGTGCAACTTCTTATATGCATTGAATGTTTTTGGTTAAATTTACTTGTTTCATATTGAATATTATGATATTGCTTGCTTTAGACCATAAGAAAGGAACATAAGGTGATTCTTCCTCTCTCTAGCCTATCCCACCCTTCATTTGTCCAGGAAATTTCATCTAAACTAAGCTCCTAAATCCCTAAAGTGATAGCACTTTAGGAGTCCTATTTTAGAGGCTTGCTTACAATATATATTTCAAGAATCTAAGGAGAGGAAGGACTTGTTATGGACCAAAAGGCGCTTTTTGATGTAGGAACATTTCCATCATAGAAAAAGAGGCCGAGAGTGGAGGCAGAATTCGACACCTCAGCGCGCCAAAATTTCAAATCAGGATTAAACAGAGATAGGAGCGTGTTGTTGAGATATTTTGGAAATATTGTTTTTAAAGACCTTGTTTGTAAAGTCGGGTCACCGCCTGAGAATGGCAGAATGTTGTAAATTTTTACATGATTGTAAGGTGTTACAAATATAGAGTGCCAGCTCTTATCTACTAATAACTCACATTTATTGTAATAGGACTAAGTAGGTAACCGCTAAAACAATGATGGGATAGAATTCAGATAGAACGGAGAAGAGCTCGAGAAGCCACTCTTTAGATAGGTTTATGTATTGTATTGTGTGGGAGGAGAATGGAATTGTAGGAGGAAGGAGTAAGAAGTGTTAGATGTAGCAGTTAGACATAGAGAGTCTGAAGACAATGAAGAACTGTGTAACTTATGTAAATACTTCATGAATGAATAGAACATAGAGAGATTGATCCAAATGCTTTGACGGTGTCCATTCCGGTGTGTATTTGAACGAGTGATATGTTCTTTGTGTGTTTATTTTACTATGCTTATGTATGTTGTTCATAGTTGAGTATATGAACCTATGAAGTATTAGATAAGTTTCAATTGTTTCTCTTCTGAGAACTCAGATGCAAGTAGTGCATATTGTCCGCAAGGTGTGCATCGACAGAGTCTAGATTTGACTCAGAGAATCTTAGGAGGGATAATAGGAAACTTAGACCGAATGTTGCAAGGAGTGCACAGGGTCAAGATTCGACTAACTGTCGAGAAATCAGGACCGTGAAGCGCAAGGAGTGCATAGTAAGATTTCTTTTGAATAAATCTCTAAGTCCTAACTTTGTCAAAGATTCTAGGATCGCAAGGAGTGCGACGGAGGCCGAAATCCTCAAAGGAATCAAGCTCAAGAGAGATAGTGACAAATATTCAACAACAAGGGAGAGATTTGTTGAAGATCGTGAATTGACGGGTGAGATCCCTTCGGAGGAAGTCGGGATCATTTCAGTTGTTAGACCTCGGAGAGTTGCACAAAGGTTAGCCTTGGAGTCCTTCGACACTCCGAGTATTCGAAGGCTTGAAATTATTTTGAGAGTGGGAGTCAAAGTTCCCAAAGATGCGGAGTCCATATAGACCATAGATCCATAGGAGGGCACGTGGCAGCATATCAGAGAGTCCGGTAGGTAAAGCTCTGGAAGATTTGTGTGGAGCAAAGAGAAAACTTTGCAAAGTCACAAAGAACGAAGTACATCTAGACTGTTGGATCCAGGAAGGACACGCAGCGAAGATCTGTGTGCTCCGAGATAAGAGTACTATGGAGGAAAATGAGAGGAGTGAAGCCAAAACTCCCGAAGCCTGAATTGTCGAAGTAAATTGTGGTTGTCGATCTGAGAAGGAAACATGTTAGCAGATCATGGAGTCCGGAAGTGTGAACTCCAGATGAAAGGAAAGGAGGAAGTGGAGCATTGACCAGAAGTCGTCTGAAGCTCCAAAGGTAAGGAATCATTCTAGCTGTCCCTTGTAGGGACACGTGGAGAGTGGAGATATACTCTGGAGAAAATTCACTCTGGAGGAATTGAAGAGTGAAGGCACGAAAACTCCCTAAGGCCGGAGTGTCGGAGTTCATCAGAGCCTTCCATTGGAATAGGATGTGTGGTGAGAGATATGTCGCTTCGAAGGATTGGTACTACGAAAGAAAGAACGCGGAGGAGCGTTGACTGCAAGTCGCCTGAAGCAGAGTAAAGGACTGATATTGGCCGTTGATCGGGGCAAGCACGTGGCACTCGATTTGTAACTCTAGGTACAGAGGACTTCAGAAGCAAGCGGTGTCTGGAATGCTCAGAACTTCCGAAGTTGAAATCCCGAAGTAGATCACAGTCGTTGGCTAGCATAGAAGCACAGACCGCAGATATGGTCTAGGTGACTTTGCGGGTCCGGAGTTCGGGGAATAAAAAGGTTTAAGCCCACGATTTTAGACCAGGGTCACATGGAGGACCCTATGCGTACTCAGAGACTCTCGAAAAGGGAATTTTGCACATGAGAGTTAAGACTTTGACCTGTGGAGAAGATAGAAGAGGTTCAGCATGAACCTGTGAGCTTATTCAGCTCCCGAAGTCGATCGATCCTAGATCGGGTGGTCACGTAGCCCCAAGGAAGAGTAGGGGGTCTGCGTCACTTTCTCTCTAGTGAGTTCATCTTTGAGACTTGAATACTTAAGGACTTAAGATACTACTCCTCAAGCTTTCATCTCTTTATCCTTGGAAAACATTATCATTCTTTTTTCTCTGGTTCATATTGTTGTTATAAAGACTCCATATCCCAAAAGGCATTGATTTATATGCTCTTATGAATGAATGTGATCAATCCAACACTCTTACACTACTCTTTCAAGCTCTCAATAACATTTCCTAACACTAACCTAGCTTAAACCACTAACTTAGTCATTGTTGTTGTAAAAACATTGTTATAGCCATCCTAACTGTTATAATTTTTTGCATACACTAATCTAACTCATAGCTAACACACTCAAAAATCTGGTATAGTAACTGCTAATTTATCTACTTGATTAATGGTAAGTTTCCATTGTTATCTCTTGCAATTCTGAGTGATAATTCTCATGGTTGTTACGAATCTTTATTTATGTTATAAACTCTTTAATTGGTTGCAATTACATGTCATCCAACTTATATTTTGATTGTCTATTGTTTGTTGAGGTTTTACTATCATTATGGTACTTGGAATTGCTATATATATGTTATATTGTTCTTGTTCCGGGCAAGTACACAAATTACTCTTATTTTCCTCAATTCTTCGAACATAGACCTTGTTGACTTAGGTGACCAGTGAGAGCAGGGTATTTCTTAACCATATCCTTAGTCTACCAATCCCTTTAGGTCACCAGGTATGCCTCCCTTGGGTTGGGCAGTTTTCCATTCCTAAAAGTGGGGATTTCTCACTAAGGTAACAATGGTGGGTTATCTTATTGTTACGCCAATTTCACCTACCTTTCTTGGGCTTTGCACAAGTACAAATTGTGTGATAACATATTTGGCATCATTTCACGGGAGAATCAAGTTAGTTTTCCTCAACGACACATCCTTTGGTAAGATTTTCCTTAATCCCTTCTCCTATAAGCTTACCTGGCGACTCAATTGAGGGTGATTCCCTCACTTCATTTAATGACCCTAGAAAGATCATTTGGTGACTCCACTAATACTTTTTGAGCTATCTTCCAAGCAATGGAATTATGTCTCTCCATGAAAGATTCCCTTCCATTGATTTTGAGAATATTCATGGGTATTTAAATGAGTTCAAAATTGATAAAAAAAATATGGTTGGACGACTATCTGAAATTAGAGGGGGGTTATCCTGCCCTTCATATTCCAAGGTTTCTTGAGTATCTACATGAAGTAGGAACACCTCACGAAGATGTACAAATAACATTATTCATATATTGCTTCCCCTTCGAAGCATAAGATTGGATCAAGAATTGTTGTAATCCGAAGAGCATATATTCTGTCATAGAACTCATTAGCAGATTTATTGAGTATTGGCACCCAGATTACCAAATGTATGAAGATGTTCTTCAAGATCTCACAAGAGTCTTGGATGAAGAAGGGTTCACCACTGATATTGTAGAAGAGCTCAAAGAGGTGTATCATGCTCAAAACAAAGAACCCAAGGAATATATTTGTGAAGAGGCGCCTCATGAAGACGAAGTGTTGATGGTTGCTCCTCCATTTGATGAAGTCATCCAAACTTCCACTCCTCTTGCACAAGAAGAAGAGAATGTGGTAATTCATTTCCCTTTCTAGGATTTTGATGATGCTCTATTCTATGATTTGGAAATTGAAGAAGTGTTAGGGAAACCCTTGGATGTACTAGACCCTTCATGTTATGATAAAGGTAATGATGTGATTGATAATATTGATGAGTTCATACATGTTCAGAGATGTAAATGGGATGTAATTGGTCATGATGGAGATCCCATTTATGATATTGAAGGTCATTTTCAATTGTTGCCTTTACAACAACCATATGTCATTGCTACCAATCCAGGTATTTGGTAACAAGAAGCTGACATGATTCTGTAATTCTTCCAACCACCCAAGGATTATTTACTACAGAATTCTCATAAGTATTTTTGTTCATACCATGGGGAGTTTGGTACTTATTCTTTTGAGCAATTGGATTTATTCTACAAACAGAATTTTCAACCACCATTGTGCTCTAATTTTGATAAGGGTGAGGACATGGATTTCTTAAAGCAGGATTTTTGTGACGATAATTTACAACCTCCTCCGCTTTCATCTTGTCATTCTACTACAGATGTGGTTGGGGGTTCCCCTCATCATGGTCACTTTCTTGTTAGACGAATTTGTTTTCAACCTTTGGTTTGTTGTAGGCCTTTCATTTTCGCACACAACATCAACAATCCTTTGGTTCGGAGCAAATTTTTTTCTCTAGGCTCAGTTTCATGCCTTACCTTGCACCCTCTTTTCCCATAGAAAACCATAGAAATTTTTATAGGTTCCTTCTAATCCCTTCTTCTCGACATTCTAGTGACAAGTTTGTAGTTGAGAACGAGGATCTTCCTTCGTCTGATTTTCTTGGATTTGTCTTAGGATGTATGGGGCAAGGTTGTGGTGATACCTCTTAGTAAAAAATTTTCCCTCCCTCCTGCCTCCATGAGTTGGATTTTATGATTATTTATGATATACTACATGCTTTAACTCATGCTCCTTTTGTGCTTGGCATGTGCTTGTGTTGGTTTATGATGAAGCACAAAGGTAGGTGTTGTGATACAATGTTAGCATGTTTTTTATTGGTTATATGATTATACCTAGAATTTCTTACTAACACATATTAGGTAGGTAGGTAGGCATTTGCATCTTGCATTTCATTGTATATATGTTGCATATTGCATGTCATGGTAGTATAGTTTACATTTAGCCTAGATCGATTTGCATACATGTTATTCTCTTGCATCTTGCATCATTGTTATGTCATACTTATATGTTTGCATTGACTTGTTAGAATAGAATTTTCTTTTCATCATTTTCTTTTGGATTTTGATCATTTTTCATAAGGACAAGGGGTGATAGCACCACCCTAGGTACTCTAAAAAAATTCTTGAGTGTGTAGGCATAGGTCGTACCAGAGATGTTAAGGTTCTCAAGCACTCTACGGTGAACACATGTCCCCGAGTAAGAGCGTGATGTTACCCCCTCACACTAGGGGTAACTATGGAGATCGTGTCTTGAGGCCAACAGGTAGCATACATGGAGTGTCAAGATCCATATTGACTAGCATATCCCTACAAGGCCCCTTTTATTTATTGATGCACCACCATACATCACCAATAGCAAGGAAGAATACATCACACTAGCTTGGCCCCAGAGGATAGTAGGTATTGCTTCATGAGGTAATAAGTCGGGTATCATCGTAAGTGTCACCCTAATAATTGAATCATTTGAACATGTTGCAAAGAATTATTTCTTGATTACAGAACACTTTCTTGGAAATTATACTATTTCCCATATTTGACCTTGGTGGGTGTCATTCCATCCTAGTAAGTTGGTCAACCTTAATAATAGGGTGCTACTGGGGGGTTCCTTGAAGTTTCATTGTACCATTCTCAATCATACTTATCACTTTCCATACATCTTCCCTTTTGCCTCCTCGTATTTTGGTATTTTTCGGTGCACTGACCCCATAAGGGATTGTACCTCATTTCATGTGAAGAAGGGGTTGAAGGCCCACAGAGAAATGTAGTTGGAAAAAGATAAAATCCAAATCATAACCTTCTAGATGCTTTCCCAAGAGGTCTTAAAAACAATGAAGTGTTTCTCCTAAAATAATTGAAAGACCTGCAAAAGCAAACTCACATTATATAAATGTCCCACTTGTTGAGGTGTGTACACGTATACGGTGTCCCTTTATTTCCATGCATATGGCACTATGTGTACCTCTAGCTTCAAGTGAAGTTGTGGTACTATTTTATTTCCATGTCTTATAGTACCCAATTGTTTTGGACTTTAATTAATTATGGCAATAAATGGGCTTGGAAAAAGGTTGCATTGAAAAGGAAGGTGTAGAACGCCCTCTACAAAGGCACCCATAAATGAGACATTATGAACCCTTGTATGTCATGAACCCCATGCCCATAAGTTTTACCCCACTCCACCTCATACTCATGCATGACTAAAATGGGTTTCCCTTGGAAAACACCCTTGAATTGTGGATTGACTGGCCCAATAGGCTGACTTGACACCCCTCACACACCTAAATCTGACAAATTGTATAAGGTATTTAAGCATTTGTTTAGTTTGAAAAGGGGGGTTTGATGCACATGTTTGGGTGGTTTGATTATTATAAGTGGCTTACTTGGCATGATTCTTGTGACTTATGGACCCTTGGAAGGAATACTTGTTTTTCGTTGTGGGACCTTTCCCGGTGGACATGTATTCATGAGGAGATGACTTGTTTGAACTTTCATGGGGGCTTTGGAGCCCAAGGATGGATGTAGAGACCCCACATCTGGTGCAAGATTGTGATCATCACTTGCACATTGAAGAAGGAGGTCGTTGCCTTTGGAGGAACTTAGTAAGGCATGGATGGAGGGCTCCCACCTTCTCCCACCTGACGTTATGAATTTGGAGGCCTGGACGTCACCTTAGTAGCCCTTGACATCACTCGGGGCTTGAGGCCTTGGATGGAGGAGGATTTTACTTGATGGTTGGAATGTATGGCATGATCGATGGCCTTTGGAGGCCTAATGTTGAACCCTTATACCTCAACGTCACCCTTGTGGAACCAAACGTCACCCTAGAAGGGAATGACGTCACCCTTTAGGGGGTTTTTAATGTAATTTTATTAAAATTGGATTTTAAAGGGAAAATTCTAGAGGTCGGCCCTAATTTGTATTTTTAAGTTGACATTTTGGGTAAAATATGATTTAAATACGCCTTTAAAACATTCATTTTAACACATTCTATCCTCATTAAGAGGACAATAGATCTATAATTTTCGCCAGCTTTAACTCTATGACTGAAATTTGCACCATTTTTGGATTTCATGGTCTCTCTACTTGATGCGCTAGGCGTGGAGGAGCATGCTAAATGTGTTACCTCGCTATTTTGTGGTGGTAAAGTGCTAAACTAGGGTTTATTCTTGGTGAAAGTAAGTAAATTTTGCAACTTATTCTATACATTGAATGTTTGTGGTTAAATTTACTTGTTTCATATTGAAGATTATGAAATTGCTTGCTTTAGACCATATGAAATGAACATAAGGTGCTTCTTCCTTTATCTAGCATATCCCACCCTTCATTTGTCAAGGAAATCTCATCTAAACTAGGCTCCTAAAGCCCTAAAGTGCTATCAATTTAGGAGTACTATTTTTTAGGCTTGCTTACAATATATATATCAAGACTCTAAGGATAGGAAGGACTCACTAGGGCACAAAAGGCGCTTTATTTCTAGTAAGTTCATCTTTGAGACTTGAATACTTGAGGACTTAAGGTGCTACTCCTTAAGGTTTCATATCTTTATCCTTGGACAACATTATCATTATTTTTTCTCCAAGTCATATTGTTGTTATAAAGACTCCATACCCCAAAAGGCATTGATTTCTATGCTCTTGTGAATGAATGTAATAAAGCCAACTCTCTTACACTACTCTTTCAATCTCTCACTAACATTTCCTAACACTAACCTAGCTTAAACCACTTACTCGATGTTGTTGTAAAAACACTACTACAACCATCCTAATTGTTATAATTTTCTGCATACATTATTCTAACTCATAGCTAACACACTCAGAAATCTGCTATATTAAGTGCTAATTTATCTACTTGATTAATGTTAAGTTTCCACTGTTATCTCTTGCAATTCTGAGTGATAATTCTCGTCGATGTTACGAATATTTATTGTTGTTATAAACTCTTTAATTTGCTGCACTTATATATCAGCCAACCTATATTTTGATTGTCTATTGTCTGTTGAGGTTTTACTATCATTCCGGTACCTGGAATTGCTATATATATGTTACATTGTTCTTGTTCCGAGCATGTACACAAATTACTCTTCTTTGCCTCAATTCTTCGGACATAGACCTTGTTGACATAGGTGACCAGTGAGAGGGGGATATTTATTAACCATATCCTTAGCCTACCGAGCCCTTTAGGTCACTAGGGACGCCTCCCTTGGTTCGGGCATTTTTCCATCCCTAAAAGTGGGGATTTCTCACTAAGGTGACAGTGGTGGGATATCATGTTGTTATGCCAGTTTCACCTACTTTTCATGGGCTTTGGACAAGTACAAATTGTGCGCTAACATGTCTCACTTGGTGAACATAGCTAGATAGTGAACACCTACTTTTCATGGGCTTTGGACAAGTACAAATTGTGCGCTAACATGTCTCACTTGGTGAACATAGATAGATAGTGAAATTACAAGCTTAGTTCTTAGTGATTTGACTATATGAGATGCCACCAACTCGGATGGGGATTGAGAATATTGCTAACTCCATAGTTTTCATGTTTCAGTTTGAGTTTATGATTGCAACAATTTTTACTTACTTTCTCTTTCAAGTAGATCAGATTGCATGATAGTGGAAAACTCATTTTTCTATGTATATTTCACTAAGATCCTCATAAGATCATACAATATTATGGGTTGACAAATTAAATGATTGTGTATTGTGGAACCAACCAGAAATAGGAAGATATATATACATGTCATCACACATCAAGCATACATATAACTCTGGTGCACACTAGTTGGCAGGCCCATTAGTTACTTATCAAGGAGATCATTTGGTGAGATGATTCTACCACTAGCAAGGTTCAAGAAATTTGGGTGGACGTCCCTTAATTATAATTAGGCTTAGGGACAAATTGCAATGCTTTGTAATCATATACATGTTGACCATAAAATCAGTCAATATCTACCAACTCCATATGGTATGTTGCTTTTAGAAACATGTGAACTCATAATCTTTGGTTTTAGAGAATCATAATAGAGGCTAGAGTTGGTGGTGGGAAAAATAAGTCAATAATAACAGAGAATAATATTGGTTCATGTTCATCTGTGAAAAGGGAAGAAAATGAACACAATGATAGTATAATTCCGCATGTCGGAGTGGAGAATGGGAAAGACAAAGAATCATTAGGAAAATTGAACATTACCTATATGACATTCAAGCTTACCCAAGTGCAAGTATTTTTAACTTTGTATCATATTGAATTTTTTTGTCATGGCCACACCACCCTGCAATTTAATTAGACTAACTGAAGGTATATAAATAATGTAACATGTTATTTTGAGGTTTGTCAATTTTGATCACCTGGCTACAATACTTGATCAACTCATTTGTTGTTACTATTTTCAAGTGACAATATATCGTCACTCTCTTATTTACCATGTTGATCGCAATAGGAATGTTGTGATGATTAGATTTAATATATGGTTATCTTATTGTTATGATGCTCATTTATGGGAAATGTAAATTGTATTTCCTTATTTATCAAGCACATAGATTTTATGGAACTAATGATTTGATTTGAGAAATCATTTGAGTTACAAGAGCATAGTTCTTACTACCCACACTAACTTAGGTAAGATTTTGGGAGAAACCCAAAAAAATATTAATATCATTGTGGAATCACACTCTAAGGAAGAACACTGACTCAATGTGGATAATTTAGCCTAGAAGTATTAGGACCTTGTGAGGTATAATTATGGGAGAATAAATATTTATTTAGGAAATATTTGATCCTAATGTTTAATTAGGGTTTAAGGCCCAAAGGGGTTAGGATTAAGGTAATGATTTCCTTTCATGTAACCTGTGTAAAATTACCCTAACCCTAACTTATTTATGGCCTCTAATTATCTTTTGTGGGGGATGATCATTATGATGGATATTTGTTGGTTTTGGCTAGGAAACTAAGTTAAGAAAGTAAGTTTGTTGTTCTTAATTCTAGTATGAGAGGAAAGATCTTTTGATATGAGTTTTGGTTTTGTGTGTTGTCTTGTTCTTTATTGTTGGGAAGTTTGAAGGTATTTACCTATTTAGAAGTGATTGGAGTAGGTTTAAGACTTATCACAACTCTATCTAAGTGGGTAAGATGGGGTTTTGAAAGAATTCCATTATTGGAGGTGTTGCAATACTAGAGTCAAAGTGGGTAGATTTATTGCATGTTGGATCCCTGTAGGAAGTGTTCCATGTGCCAAATACCTCTCCACCACATAAGAGTCTATAATCAATTCGAGGAAATACAGTTACTACCATTTATTATGCAGCGATTCTTGTTTAATTTAGCCTTAGGTGATTAAGCCACTGAGTATTCCCATTGAGCTAGGGCCCTGCATGGGGAGAATCACATATTTCTTGGTGTTTGTATTTGTTTGGAGAAAATATTTCCTTAGGGTGTGATTCCCCTATGGTTTCTATTAAACTTGAGGTTGGTTTGAACCAACTAGTTGGACATCCTTAAAGAAAATTGGAAACATAAAAGTTGTACATATTTTTTGGTTATTTTCCACTACTTAGCATTTCATATTAGTAAAAAATTTGAAAGGGAAAGATTGGTCTTGTTACTACCTTTATAATGAGTTAAGAGAGTGAATTCCTTGAAGTGACAACCCACCTATCCTGCTCATCCTACATTGGGCTATTACAAAGTGGTATCAAAGTCTCAACTTATTGAAACTGAATGCCTTTGGGGTAGTCAAAGGAATTATTAGTGGACTGGTTGGTTAAAGTAGATAAAGAACCTGAGAAACCTAAGAAACTTGATTACTCAAGAGAGGTTCTTGGAAAACAATAATCAATGATTTTTGTTACCAATTGTTTAGTTGAAGTTTGCATTTTTCATTATTTTCTTATTCGTTATGATTATATTTTTAATAGTAGGATTATCTACTCGATCTATTAATATTATAAAGAAAAAAGCATAATCAATCCAAAATGTAGCTTCCTTCGAAAGGACGTAAAACCATAGTACTCAAAAAATATCTCAATTCCTTGTTTTCCTCTTTGAGGACATAACAAAGTACTGGATATGCAAAAAAGGAAATGTATCCACACAGTTCATGATTAGAGCTACTTAGAGCTTGTAACACCATACTATAAAAAAAAATTAAGCAAAACTTGGAATAACATAGGCTACTCTTTGGAACCAAACGTGGAGTCAACAATGATGAAGGTAGGGGGAGTATCCCCTTCCATATTGGTCTTGGCAGCTCCCCCTGGAAGATCTACACCAGTCATTTCACATATATAGTCCTCTTCCATTGTTATTTCAATGCTTACTTCCTCTTCTTGATCCTCACTTCTTTCCTCTGGCCCCTAGATTGTATTGATCACATGCTCATACTTTTGGTCAAGTTGATCTACTTTGTTGAGGATTTCAGTATGCTAAGTGCCTCTAAAATCTACAGTAATAACAATAAAAAATATCATGTGCTAACATAAGTCCATTATCTTCAGTAATTTATTGTCTCTGCTTCTATAAAAACCAATAGTTCAGTTATGAATGTGATAACACAATCATGAATGTCATTGATGTCGAAGGAGACAGACTATCTGAAACAATGTTGCGCAATGCTATCAAAAATTTCAACGATAAGGGGATATTATGTCTCTAAGAGTTAATTTAATATCATTGATGATATCCCATGTTTATGAGTGAATCCCTGTGAAGATCAAGGTATATAGACTGTGATGCCAGGACCAAGGATCAAACCTCAACCATGCACAAATCCAAGGAATGAAACAACCTGACAAGGAGAAAATTGTGACTCTAAAAGTATGTGAGGAAGTCCAAGAAACCAAGAAGGTCCCTGTGCATCTATGTATCTATGTGCATTGATTAAATTTTGATGAGATTTCTGCTAGTGTGCTCAATGACTAGGTTTCATAGGATTAAAAGAAGCTTTGGCTTGCACTGATTAAATTCTGGAAAATGTTTTGTGAGCAGAGAAAATGTTAAGTTAATGAAGTAAAGGCAAAATACAGTATCTGACATGCACCAAGGAAATTGACTTCGACGGGTTTATAATGAACAATTGAAAGCTCTTAGCTTGAATGTAAACGAAAGATCCATAGAACCATACGAAATGAGTTAACTTTTAGTGCCAAAACTTTCGTTTGTATGTTAATAATGGATGGCTAACATTTAATCTTAGATACAGATCTAACCAGATGCACGGCCAGAAGTAGTCCTAAATTCGGAATCCAAAACAACGGTAAAAGAATTTGAGAGTCATAGCTATTGGAGGAGGAACATTGACAGAGTAATATGCGCTCTGATATAAAGGTATCGAATAATATTTTGTTCCTAGCCTTAATTTGTGTGCCCAAAGGTATGCCCAGAGTCTCTATTCATATGTTGATAATGGATGGAAGATATTAGATATTGGATAGAGGTCTATCCATATCGATGGCCAACATCAATCTTCATTCGGAGCCTGAAACAATGGTAAAAGACTTTCAGAGTTAGGTATTCGGAGTTTAAAGGATACTCCAATGAAGAGAATTCCAACCAAAAGATGAAATATATTCGTAGGGAAACAGATCGACGTCTCCTAGAAGGACATGCAACAAACAAGGACAATTCCATTTGTTCAATTCCAAGCCATCACAACGACGGAGTAGAGCAAGAGGAATGGATGACTTCACAGGCCTGGAGGTGCCACATCATCCAATACACGTGGAAGGATTCCATGTGAAGGACACGTCAGTGCCATGTAATAACCACATCAGATACACGTGCGAGACTTCGTACAGTGCCAAGTAAATACTAGGACAATTCCATGAAAGTAGACAAGTGTAACCCAGTGACTGGACCATGTGTCATAAGAAAATTTGGTCGTGTGCAAAGGTAACAGGAAGTCTTACAATGAATGAAACTCCAAATTGGTATGAACCATTGATCCGGAGTGAAACAATTCACCCTTTTATTTACAATATGAAGCAAAACTATCAAAGAATATTCCTTTTTGATACCGTCGGAACTTGTTAATCGGTGTTCAACAGATTAGGGAAGCTTCACAGCTTTGATAAGAAGGGTATCGAAGAATATTCCTTTTCGATATTATCGAATCTTATCAATCAATGTTCAAAGATCGGGGAAGTTGTATAGCTCTGATGAGAAGGGTATCGAAGAATATTCCCTTCCTTGGGAAAAGTGTTATCTCAAGAAAAATTTGCAATCTGGACCATTGGTCGGCATGCAAACAAGATGCGATGACAACTATAGATCTACATGGGTCCCACCTGTTAAATTGTGGAGAATCACCTAGCTCAATGCAATATGAAAATATATATGCATGATGACTCCCCATATGATGATGTGTTCAAGGGTGTTAGATCCTATGAAGAGGTACAAGACAGAGTATAGACGTTACCCCCTGACCAAAATGCCAGTTTCTTCACCTTTCAAAGACACAGGCGAAGTAGTTTTCCCAAGATACTACAAGGGGAATTGAAAATCACTCCTCCGGAGCAAGTATCCATACCTCTAGGTTTTGAACCAAAGTCTTATGGTAAACAAACTACCGAGGAATCCCCAAAGAATCCTGAAGTGTCTTCAGAAGGATTAGAAACCTTGCAGGTAGAACATCTAGAGTCACAGACAAAGGTTCAATCTAAGACATTTCTAAAACAAAATCGAGTGATACTCCCTTTATTGCCAGCTACTCCTGCTGATACTTCCAGAACAACAGAAGGAACACAATTCACAAAGTTAGGTAGTCCTATTACAATATTAACTCCTTTACAGTCAAGTTTCAGGACTCCCAGTCTCAAAGTTATATATGCCAGCGATTTTGTCCCGATCCCGCTTGAAGAGATACCTCCTTCAAACTTTTTCTTTAGCACAAAACGGAGGGTCATAGTTAAAAGAGAATAGAAACAAAAAGAGGGGATAATAACCAAAAGGAAAAGGATGATATTTGATGGGCAGGGCTTGGAAAATTCAGAGCTCGCCAAGGAAATGGTTGGGTCACTAGGTTCCTTTGCTACAACAAATTAGTGGTCGATCGACAAGACGGAAGAACAATTGAGACAGAGGAATCTATTGATAGGTCAATTACAGAGTGAAATAATGGCTGTAGAAAAGAATGTCAGGGAAGAAATCAATAAAGGACTGGAACAAGCTAGAGCTAGTTATAAACAAGAAGTCCAAATTCTCCAGTCCAATCTTGACGAGATGCATAAGAAGATGCAAGTGAGTGAAAGATAGACTATCCAGTATGATGAGTTGATAAAACAATTGCAAGACAAGGTCAGTTCCACTGAGAAAATGGTTGTGGCTATAGCATTGTTTCAAGCTCAAGTGTTGGAGGTGCTAAAGAAACTGGAATTAGCTCAACAAAGCCTGCTCTGTAAAGAAAAAATTGTCCAAAATCATTCTCAGGTGATGGATGAAGAATTAAGGAATATTGTTTTAAGAGAGAGAGAGGCTATCGTCACCCAAACTACCTTCCAAGAAGTAGTTATATCATCAGCAAAAGAAGGAAGAGCTATGGCATCTGGGTTGTGTATTTCAGAACAAACAAGAGGTGATATTATACTAAAGACTTGGGAGTCAAACATAGCCGAAGGTAGGAAAATGGCTAAGGAATTGAAAGAATCTTGCGAATAAGTTTTGTGTTCACTTAACAAAGAATTATTAGGCTTCGATAAAGAAGATAGTTCTGGAACACTGGGTCAGATTAATATAGCCAAAGGTCAGCTTGACATTAAAAAAAATATGGAAGAAGCACAAGCTAAAATATCACGGATAAAACAGGTTGATATTGCTCAAATAGATATATGGCTAGTGAAGCCTAATCTACAACTGCAGTCTATTATTTCAGAGGATAGATGGATAGAAGAGAGATTGCCTCAGCTGGAAAAGAAATTATACATTTTTTAGGCTAATAACTTAACAGGGTCTTCTGGGTTGGTAGCCGAATTTGTGAGTAGGTGCATGAACTGTATTGAGCAGGGAAAAGGTAGTACCTCTGGAAACAAATGAATACAACCTGTGTACACTATCTATTTTTGCGCTAGAAGACAAGAAAGGAAAACATTCATGCCAGCATAACGAGAAGATCAAGAGGATTGCAAATGAATCATTTCAGTTCCCATATTTTGTAATTTTAATTATTCCGAAGATAGAGGAATTCCAACTGTTTGAGGTTGAGAACTTTTGTATAAATACATATTCAAAGAATGAGCAAGCGCTACTTCTTGTCGGTTGTAATTGAGAAAACTCTCCTCATTGAGGATTAATACAAGTGCAGACCAGAGATTCCACATTTCTTCTAGTTTGAGTTATGTGTTCTTTTGTCTTTCCACATTCCAACATCCTTTATATACTCCTTTGATGATGTTACCCATGATTTTGGTCGTCATGATGATGTATTGATGATGGTGTACTAAGGCTCTTCATAAGAACTTTCTCTTGAGAAAATTTACTTTCATCTCTTCCCAGAAAACTCATTTTTGAAGAGGGTTCGCAGGCTACTAGTATCCCAGGGTGCGAGAATGCCTGATTCTCGCAGGCTGCTTTAAGCTGGGGTGCGAACTTCTCGCACTGTGTTGAATAGCTAGGGTGCGAACTCTTCCTAAAGCATGGAAAAAGATGAATTATCGATGTTTCTAGAAAGGAATCTTCTAGAAGGATGGGTTGGCATTCGAATGGTTATCCTTGTACTAGATTCCCTGATATTGTGGGATCATTCTTATCCAAGTAACTAACTCATTCTCTCTTATATATTGAGGGAATTCTCATGGAAAATGTTAAGCAAGATTCATTGGAGAATTGGTGAAAGAATTGTGTGAAGGACTTAGCCTAAACAGTAACTTGGAGACTCTAGCAAGTCTATCAAGAGGATTTGATCTTCTTCATACAAGGATTGAGCAAGTGTGTGTGTTGGAGCCAAGAGCCATCAAAAGGAAGCTTGCGACATCAAGGCGATCAGGTTGTAATATTTACTTTCAATCAATATGATACAGTGGCATGTCCCTTTCCCATAAAGTTATTTCCACTTTATTGTGTAATTCCTCGATCATACACATAGGTTGACTGTTGAATATATTTTTCTATCTTCACTTTGGTTGGTTTGTGTTGTCTTGGTCTTGACCTCACGAGAGCACCGGAGTGAAGCGGGAGCAACAGAGACCCTAGGAAGCGATATAAAGGTATGTTACTTGTTCCTTCCTTCTAGCTAATTCAATGGTCAAAACTTAGGGAAAGAGGCATGTCCTGTCCTGTTTTGTTCTAGATCCAGGTGGATCTAGGGAGATCTGTTAGTGTCCGCACCTACCGATTAGTCCGATAACACCACCTAACCAGCTTACGAAAGGACAAAGGGACAAAAGATAATTATCGTGCATGCTGAGGGGACTGTTGTTCCTGAGTTTGTACTTAAGTCTCAAAGCACAATGTCAGGCATCAGGAAATAAGGAAAGTTTAAAAGTTGTTTTTTCTATCTCAGTTATGTGAGAAAAAATCCTTTAAATGAATTAATAGTATAACATCTCAGAGGTATTTTTTCATGTCTGAGTTAAATTTGAAAATATAGGATGTAATGAGAGAAAAAACATAAAGATGTTAGACAAAGCAAGGCATCAAATACAGAAGAATTTTACTTTGTTACAAAAGAAGAAAATGGATAATGTAACCTTTAATGAAGCATAAAATATAGTAATCTAATTACTCACAGGTCTTGTATTTGCTAATAGCCAATACAAAGGAAAAGATGTTTGTTATCAGATAACTGAATGAAACATAACCACTATAGATGTTGTACTAAATTGCGATTTGGCATTCATCTGTTATCAGACTAATCGGTAGGTGCGGACACTAACAGATCTCCCTAGATCCACCTAGATCTAGAACAAAACAGGACAGGACATGACTCTTTCCCTAAGTTTTGACCATTGAATTAGCTAGTAGGAAGGAACAAGTAACATACATTTATATCGCTTCCTAGGGTCTTTGTTTCTCCCGCTTCACTCCAGTGCTCTCGTGAGGTCAAGACCAAGACAACACAAACCAACCAAAGTGAAGATAGCAAAATATATTCAACAGTCAACCTATGTGTATGATCAAGGAATTACACAATAAAGTGGAAATATCTTTATGGGAAAGGGACATGCCATTGTATCATATTGATTGAAAGTAAAGATTACAACCTGATCACCTTGATGTCGCAAGCTTCCTTTCGATGGCTCTTGGCTCCAACACACACACTTTCTCAATCCTTGTATGAAGAAGATCAAATCCTCTCGATAGACTTGCTAGAGTCTCCAAGTTACTGTTCAGGCTAAGTCCTTCACACAATTCTTTCACCAATTCTCCAATGAATCTTGCTTAACCTTTTCCATGAGAATTCCCTCAATATATAAGAGAGAATGAGTTAGTTACTTGGATAAGAATGATCCCACAATATCAGGGAATCCAGTACAAGGATAACCATTCGAATGCCAACCCATCCTTCTAGAAGATTCCCTTCTAGAAACATCGAGAATTCATCTTTTTCCATGCTTTAGGAAGAGTTTGCACCCTAGTTATTCAACACAGTGCAAGAATTTCACACCCCAGCTTAAATAAGCCTGTGAGAATCAGGCATTCTCGCACCCTGGGATACTAGCAGCCTGCGAACCCTCTTCAAAAATGAGTTTTCTGGGAAGAGATGAAAGTAACTTTTCTCAGGAGAAAGTTCTTATGAAGATCATGAGTACACCATCATCAATACATCATCATGACGACCAAAATCATGGGTAACAGAATGCCCCCCAAAGTATGAGGTTGGAACCAGTGACAACCAAAAGACTTTGTAAGCTGCATGTGTGTGTCGGAAACCAGGAGCACACCTAATCGGAAACCTGCGAACAACCAAGCATCTGCAGAATATCATATATATTAATTTTGAGATAGGAATTCCCATACTCAGATCACAGACTGATGACATTGTAGACATGGGTCATGGCCACCAATCATACATTGTGGATCCATGCCGACAAAATATAGCATAGCCACCAGGAATACACTGTAGATCTATGCGAGAAATTTCAAATTAAGATGGCATAGCCACGAGACATACACAGTGGATCTATGTGACACAAATTATACAAACTCCATCGCAACCTGGACAAAAGGATAATATCCAGGGTCTTCAATCTCGTCGCTCAAAAGTACGAATCTAACCATGTGATTACATGTGTTGAAGTCGAACATGGAAGAAACCACTTGATTACCAGTCATTGATGAAACTGTTAACAAGTGCGAGGGAAATCACCATTGATGTCAATGACTCCCAAGGTACCCTAGTACAATCCATCGAGTGTGAATGAATGATTTGAAGTTGAACATCCGATGGAATATTTCGATCAAGGGTCAATGATGGAAACCCACTGTCGAAAGCGAGGAAACATGCCATTGAGGCATGCAAGCTCCAAGGTACCAAAAATTTCTAAGTCTTGATTTTGGATAATGAGTTGAAGTCGACGGAACAAAACTTGTCACAGGAGGGCCTTGATGTGTCCCCCATCAATGACACGAAATGAATAATATATTTTGAAGGTGAAATAGAGTATGGTGTAAACTGGACTGGACACAGGGAAGGCCGACACGAAGAGAATGGATAATTGTAGATGGTCGACTCAATAAAGGTTTCAGATGGACTTCTCTTGAACATATGAATGACACGACCAATGATTTGGCAGCATTGACTCAAAGACGACACAGGGAATGACCTTGTAGCAAATCGAATGAGAGACAAATGGATTTCCCAAACCGACTTCAAATATAATGAATAAGGGTGTCATGTTCAAGAGCGACACTTATTTCCAATCAATACGAAGATGATAACATATCCCTTTCCCAAATTTTCCCCCACCATTTCTGGCGAGTACCTCTTTATTTTTATGCAAGCTTGAGGAGGATAACATATGCTTATTGATATAAGCTTATCCTTCGGATAAGTCCTTTGGAGTATGTTTAATGAACCCTAAGAAGGAGTGGTTTGGTCCCATCACAGGTCTGTCAATGTTTGTTTAACGAGTCCAGAGATAGAAAACTCAAATGTTTTTCATGATTATAGAGTTTGGAAAAACACTTAAAAGAGAACTCTCTTAGTTCTTTTTTCGTAAAATAGTCTGGATGAGACCGAAAAAGAGATAAATTATCGCTCACCAAACGCTTACTTCAGATACTTTATCGAGCGTGAAAATAGCAAGGTCGCTCGGCTATATTTTCATGTTTAGAGAGTCTGAAAAGAGCTTAAAGAGGACTCCAGAGGGGTTCATTTTTCGTATAACCTTGTTGAGCCCGAAAAAGTGATAAAAGTATGCTCGATCGCATTCTTATGTATTTTCGAGCGCAAGAAAGGACAAAGACTACACACGATGTTTTATACAAAAACCATAAAAATCAATCAAAACACGTGATGAGAAAGAGAAAATATGTTTGCATCCTTATTTAGGAACATCCAAGTCATTACGCCTGCAAAAGTTACACTCAAAATGACATTAGGGATTAGGTTTTAATAGACAAATAATCACAAAAAACCAAATGACATAGTAAAAGTAAATAAAAAGGAGTAAATACTCTTTTTACCATATCATTTTTACCTTTCCACTATTTGAGCTCAAAAACCCCTCTTTTACCCTCAAAGTTCGGCGTCAGATTGCGGGAGATACAAGCATCCATTCAGTGAGCCGTCAGCGACAGTGAGGTAGGCTCTTTGTCCTTTACATTTTCATGGTTTAATTTTGCATTTCCATGGGTTAAAATTCCATTTTTGAATTGATTTAGTGAGCCCTACTTGCGCGCTGCCATTCTCGCAGGTGGGCTACACGGGACCTACGAGAATGCGGCATTCTCGCATATGAGCCCATAGCAGCCTGCGAGGTTCTCGCACTGTGCACAAAAGGCACCTGCGAGAACCGCAAAGCTCAAAAAAAAAAAAAAAATTACCCAATGAAAGAGAACCAAATCATGAAAAAAGTTGCTAATCTTCTTTTTGTGTTCCTTATGCAGATAATTGGCCATCAAAATGGTTCTTGAATGGCGTGAAAGGGAGCACGAAGAAGACAATGCAATTTTCGGAAATCATCCACCTATTATTGCTGCTTTGAGAGATTGTGGCCTCTTGAAGTACTTTCATATCCCAGGCATGAGGGCCCAAGTCAGGTTATTAGAGTACCTGGTGCGTATGTGGCATCCCGATCAGCAGGTGTTTCATGCGGGGGTCCACACATTGTCCTTAGATATTGAGGACATTTACTTTTTGACTGGATTGTCACGGCAGGGGGACTATGTGAGCCTGACTGATAGCAGAGGTGGTGGGTTTCCCATGAGTGAGTATTGTCATTTACACTGCGTTCCCGAGGCAGAGAGAAAGAAAGGAAAAGTGACTATTTGGGGGGTACGAGATTTGACCCCCCATACTATCCTATTCACCATAGCTCAGATGGCTGGGAGTTTTGCTTCTCACATGGCGTTACAGAGTTACTTCCAGTATGCTATTGAGTGCACTGAACCTCGGGTTTTCAACTGGGCAGATGCAATGCTTCGTAGCATAAAAAGATAGTTGACCAAATGCAGACGAGGAAACCTAAATCAATTTGGATACGGATCTTTGCTAGTGTCCTTCTTCCTTGAGAGGGTTCCTTTACTGAGGCTGCAGGTTGAGTGGAATTTACCGGCTTCCAGGGATCCAAGGATGTTGAGATGGTGTCAGCTTATAGCCCAGCACATAGCTGGACCAATCATCAAGTATGACGATATGTTCTTTGACTGGATTCAACCACAGATGTTGATGATTGACGACTATGCTTATGCCAGGTTGGACTTCCGAGGAGATCCGGACTTAGTACTACTAGAGGATTCTCAGTGGGGGGAACTTGGTAAGAAGCACACACATTTTTCTTTTTAAATTTTTCTGTTTTATATGTTCGTCCAAAGACTAAATAAAAAATCATTTTTGATGTCACAGATGTTGGACCTTACAGACATCCTGGTACTTCTCCCATTCAGCGGCGAGGAGATGTAGCGGCGACGCCACAATATCCTGAGGATTATCAAGTAGTGGAACAAAATCTGGAGGGCTTAACCGTAGATATTCCAGACATGACTCTGGAAGAGGTTCCACGACGCGATTAGCATCATACTGTAGGAGTGTCAGGGTCCATGAGTCGACTGCTCCGTAGGGTTTCTCGGGCAGTCGTGTGTTACTGTGAACATCATCCATGATGTCACTTTGTAGAAGCTATGAGCTTCAGATTTTGAGATTTTGGTCTTCGGACAAACTTTTTTTGTAAAAAACTCTTTTGATCGTTATATATACAGACGGCTTCTACCGGTTTATCATGTGTTGTGTGAATATTGATGTGATTGATTTATAAATGATTCAAATGTCTATCTAATACATAGTTAGCCAATGCATCTGTTAATGTATTTAGACATCTAGGCATATGTTGATATTCAATGTAATCAAAATAACGCTCCAAGAGGCGAATTCAAAAATACACCCGTAACAAAGTAGGACTTAAAATTGTGTATACATTACTTAACTATAGTACTACAAGCTGCGAATCAAGTCGCACAACCAAATGATAAATTCTGAGCAAGATAGCATCAACCAATAATTCAATAACGGTGCTATACTCTGCACTGTTGTTGGTCGCACGGCCGAGGCACACACCTCGTAAGGAGACAAGTTCATTTGTAGGGGCGTAAATTGCCCATGCAGCGGAAGCAAGGTTCTGAGTACTACGACTAGTGCCATCAGCGAAGCCAATATAGGGTAGCGAAGACTCCGACATCTGGAAATAAAACACAACGTCACATAAGGGCAGAGACCAAATAACGACAAAAGAAAGCTATAGTAACACACAAGAAGTATGATACAATAAAAATAAAAGTACTTGTGCACAGATGATTTTATGCATAGTACTTCTTCAAGTACAACCCATTCCTGGGCTCACTCAAAGGGATATCATCGTAATCTTCTAAATCATAAGCTCCTTTTTCCAAAACTCGTCGAACGATATAAGGACCTCGCCACATGGCTTCGAATTTTCCAGCTCCTAGCATATCTTGATCTTGATCATATAGGAGAACGAGATCTCCTTCGAAGAAAACCCGAGGCTTGACATGTTTTTCGTATTGGGCCTTGACACGCTTTTTCTGAGCTTCTATGACTAGGGTGGCATCGTGTCGAGTTTCGTTTAATCGCATAAGATACAATAGACGTTCTTCCTCAGCAGAAGTGTTGGGTAGGAGTTCAACAACTAGCTTTAAAGAGGGTATTTCGCATTCAATAGGGAGAATGGCTTCTACACCATAGACTAACCGAAAAGGTGTAAACCCAATAGAGGACTTGACGGATGTCCTGTATGCCCACAATGCCGAAAACAACATTGTGTGCCAACTTGTTTTATGAATCCCTATCATTCGTCGGAGCATAGTTATGAGAACTTTGTTAATCGCTTCGACTTGTCCGTTGGCTTGTGGATAATAGGGCGTTGAGTTATCATGGCGAAGACCCAACTTTTCAGTAAGTTCGGACATCATAAAATTCCTAAAGTGGCTACCGTGATTAGTGACGATAGCTTGGGGAAAACCAAAATGAGCTATGACGTGATTAAAAAGGAACAATGTTGCGGTCTTTCCAGTGTTGTCGAATGTCGGCATCGCCTCGGCCCATTTCGTAAAGTAATCAACGGCTACAATGATGTAACCATGCCCCCCGGCCGAGTGAGGGTGACATGTCATGAAATCGATGCCCCATTTCGCAAAGGGACCAACTGAGACCACAGGGTGAAGAGGATCGGGGTGTGACCGTATCTTCTGATTATAAGTCTGGCAAGCATGGCATTTATGAACAGCGGTTATGCAGTCGTTAAATAAAGAAGGCCAAAAATACCCTGCTCGTAAGATCGTCTGGGCAGTAGCATACCCAGACATATGACCACCACATGCTCCAGAATGGCAGTCATTCAGATCTTTCTCGGCTTCGTTGAACGTTAGACAACGTCGAAAAATAGAGTCAATCCCACGACGATAAAGAGTATCCCCGAGGATAATGTATTGACAAGCTTGATAGCGTATGCAACGTCGGTCAGTACTAGACAAAGTTGGTTGGAAAGTCTGGGTTTGGAGATATATAATGATATCCCCATACCAAAGATCATCAGTGATAATAAGGAAAAGAAATTCATCGGGTAATGAATCAACTGCTACATTTTCCATTGCGGAATGGGGAAAGTCGCATATCAATTTAGCAAAAAATAAGGACTTCTTGGACTTGGCGCGTTCGAATTCTAATTCAAACTCCTGGAGTATCACAATCCATTTGGAGTATTTTCCCCCTAGCAATTGACATGTCAGAATGTGTTGCATAGGGTTGCAATGAGAAATCACCGTAGTCTTGCGTGAGAGGATATAGTGTCGGAAGCGTTGGACGGCTTGAACGGCAGCCAAGGCCAGTTTTTCGACATGTAAATACTTGATTTTAGTAAGCGTGAGACTTCGACTCAAGTAGTAAATAACATGTTCATCGTTAGCATCATCCTCTTGGACGAGGACCATACCAATAGTGTACTCTGAGGCAACAAGATAAAGGAAATAATCGCGACTGTAATCGGGGGGAAAGAGAAGCGGAGCACGTGTTAGGGACAATTTCAAAGCTTCAAAAGCGTTGTTGGCGATGGTATCCCAGATGAACTCTGAATCCTTCTTTAATAGCTGCGTAAATCCACGAGTTATCTCGGTGTAATTTTGGATAAAACGACGAAGAAAGTTTGCTTTCCCCTACAAACTTTGCAACTGGAGAAGTGTAGAAGGAGGAGGGAGATTAAGGATCGCCTCAACCTTTAAAGGATCCACCTAGATCCCTTGACGCGAAATGATAAAACCTAGAAGACGACCGGATTCCACACAGAAAACACACTTATGAGGATTCAAACGTATACGGTAGAACCGACAGCGAACGAAAATGGCTCGAAGGTGGGTTGGGTGATTGACTCGACGCATGGAATGAGCGGGTAAATCGTCCAAATATGGTTGAACGATGTTCTTGATATCATGGAAAGCATAAGACATAGCGCGTTGAAAAGTCGCGCCAGCGTTCTTGAGACCGAAAGGAAGTTTTCGATAGGCAAAAGTACCCCAAGGACAAATAAAAGCAGTCTTATGTTGATCCTTGGGAACAATGTTGATTTGATTATATCCGGAGAAACCATCCATGAGAGAGAACATTTCACTGTCGGCGCAGTCATCGACAATCTGATCGACGAAGGGGGTAGGAAAGTTGTCCTTCAGACAAGCTTTGTTGATATCCCTATAATCAACGCATACAGGAATTGTACCTTGTTTCTTGTCAATCGGGACAAGATTGGAAACCCAGTCTATGAGAGCCACCAGATAAATAAAGTCGTCTTTCAAAAGTTTCTCGACTTCGAGCTTTATAACAGCCGCTTTACGTGGGTGAACGGGACGAAGGCGTTGTCAGACGGGTTTAGCATCAGGATATGTCTTAATCTCATGTATCACAATCTCAGGGTCGATACCCGACATTTCTTCGTAGCTCCAGGTGAAGATGTCATGAAATTATTTGAATAAGGAGGTGTAGGTGACGATTTCGTCAGAAGAACACGAAGCTCCAATATGGACATTTTCAATAATCCCAGGTTTGATGGATATGTCAATGGGAATAGTGGGCGAGATATTGCTTAAGTTCCCTTAGGAAAACACATCGTGTGCAGACTCGGGAATGGTCGAGATGACGACAACGGTCGACGGGGTCAAAATCCGTTGGTAGTTCTCAAGAGTATGTTGCTCCAGAAAGAGGATGGAACGATGATGCCCATCGTCCCAAGGGGTGTCCTCCATGACAGACATGATCATCTCGTCAGTGGGAAAAATAACACAAAAAGGATCAGGAGACAACACATCAAGAGAGGGGGTGGAAGGTGTTTCCGATTGAATGGCCTGATAGGCGGATTCAACTGGACTTAACGACATTGTGTCATCGTAACGAAGATGATCTCCTGGGTCAGGTATTATCCAGGGGTCATGAGACGCAAGAAGTTCATGAGGCAAAGTAGAGATCATATTGATGGAAGCAACAGACGAGTGTGGAACATCGGGCGGTGTAATGGGGAAAGTACCCATTAACTAAGAGTCCTTGAGAAGGCCTACACCGACGTTCTCATAACTCGGTGGGGTTTTAGCAATAAACAGTACGTTGCCAGTATGGGTATCGGAATTGAAGAAGGCTAGTTTATCGATGGTGACAACCTTACCTTGATGTGGGAAACGTACCACACAGAACAGGGTCGACACAACCGTGCGCATGGAATCGATCCAGCTGCGGCCAAGCAGAAGATTATAATCAAGGGGAGTGTCAAAGACTTCCACTTCAACTTGGACAATTTTGCCTTCTAACGTGATGGGAAATGAAGGAAGAACACCGTAGGGCTTAAAACCGGAGCCATTCAAGGATTTAAGAGTGTTATGGGATTCATTCGAAGAAGGAAATCCAATGGCTTCCCAGCAAGCAAGAGACATGACACACGTTGAGGCACCCTCATCGATAACGGTTCGGCAAATGTTTTTGTCAGAGACAACCACTTGGATCTGGAATGCGAGTTGAGGAGGTAACCTTGGAATGTGATCCTCCAAGTCAAAGATTATTAAATTCGTATAACTAGCATCTTCTTATGCATCTCATCAAGACTGGACTGGAGAATTTGGATTTCTTGTTTATAACTAGCTCTAGCTTGTTCCAGTCCTTTATTGACTTCTTCCCTGACATTCTTTTCTATAGCCATTATCTGACTCTGTAATTGACCTATCAATAGATTCCTCTATCTCAATTGTTCTTCCATCTTGTCGATCAACCACTAATTTGTCGTAGCAAATGCACCTAGTGACCCAACCATTTCCATGGCGAGCTCTGAATTTTCCAAGCCCTGCCCATCAAATATCATCCTTTTCCTTTTGGTTATTATCCCCTCTTTTTGTTGCTATTCTCTTTTGACTATGGCCCTCCGTTTTGTGCTAAAGAAAAAGTTTGAAGGAGGCATCTCTTCAAGCGGGATCGGGACAAGATCGCTGGCATATATAACTTTGAGACTGGGAGTCCCGAAACTTGACTGTAAAGGAGTTAATAATGTAATAGGACTGCCTACTTCTATGAATTGTGTTCCTTCTGTTGTTCTGGAAGTATCAGCAGGAGTAGCTGGCAATAAAGGGAGTATCACTTGATTTTGTTTTAGAAATGTCTTATATTGAACCTTTGTCTGCGACTCTAGATGTTCTACCTGCGAGGTTTCTAATCCTTATAAAGACACTTCGGGATTCTTTGGGGATTCCTCAGTAGTTTGTTTACCATAAGACTTTGGTTCAAAACCTGGAGGTATAGATACCTACTCCGAAGGAGTGATTTTCAATTCCCCTTGTAGTATCTTGGGCAAACTACTTCGCCTGTGTCTTTGAAAGGTGAAGAAACTGGCATTTTGGTCAGGGGGTAACGTCTATACTCTGTCTTGTACCTCTTCATAGGATCTAACACCCTTGAACACATCATCATATGGAGAGTCTTCATGCATATATATTTTCATATTTCATTGAGCTAGGTGATTCTCCACAATTTGATATGGGTCATGTCTTTTGAATTCGATGTCCACCAATTTGACATCTTCTAAAGTTGTAGCTTCTACTTTGGAATGGCCAAAATTCAGCAAGGAAAACTTTCCAACCTGTAGGGGGAATGCTGGCCAAACTTTCTTCTGAGTTGTTTTTAACTCCTTGCTAATGCCTCCCCTTACTGTTTGATAAGCAACTTCTCTGTACACCAGTCTATCTGGCAGAAACTTCGAGAGAGAGTGAGGGGTAATTGAGCACCCGAAAACCCTAATGTATGATAAATTTTCTTCAACGAACCAATCTGCAACATTTTTAAGATTTCCCATAATTTGATCTTAAATCCGAGAGGGTGGATGGCCATACAGTGTTTGATGAATGGGAATCACTACATTATGACAGATTTCATAAAAGATATCTTTGGTTTTTTCCTCCCACGGCTTAGAATGATAAACATGGATAGGTTATGCACTTGTTGGATTCCATCTCCAATTCATCAATGGGAATGGGGTCATGCAACAGATGGCATCCATGACATATGCAGACATATAAAAAGGGGTAGGTTAGCCTTTTGACTTCGCCATTTGATACTCGATAATTTCTTTGGTTAGGTTATCTGACAGAATCTTAGCCCAGTCGAAAGTGAAATCCACGGCTACTTCATGCATGATTGATACCCATTCCACCGGAAAATGAGTAGGGCCTTTCCTTCCAAATATTCTACATAGCATCATGGCTACATAGACCATATATTCATTTAATGATGCGGTGGAATAAACACCATGAGAATCAACTCTGAATTTTGTTGGAATTCCCCACCATGTTTTAACTATATCTGGGTAGGTTCGGTCACATTCTGCACATTATTTTCGTTGAAACTCCGCTACGAATGCAACATTATAAGTATATTTAGGATCAGGGGATAGCTTGTACATTACTTGGATGTGTTCCGGCCTGAAAGAGCCAACAACGGCATTTTGGTGATTTATAATGCTCCTAGTCTGTACATCGGTGTTCTCCAGAGTCTAGCTTATCATGTCATTGTATGGCATGAGCTTCGGTCGTGTAGTTATTTTATGAAGTTCACACTCTTCTATAACTCCAAGCTTATTAGTCGTTTCATCTCCAGAATCATCTGGGCAATTTATGACTTTGCGCTCCAAGATTTCGGAAATCTGCATCCAGGACCTAATTGAATCTACAGCATGCGATGTGGTATCAGACAGGACGTTTGCGTTCGGATTTGATCCTTCACTGGCCTCATCATTATTCTTCAACATTTTCTTGGGTGCCATGATGCCTGTAATAAAACGCAAATACCTATTACAGAGGAGAATGCGTGAGCTTTTCTTTAGTTAAACTTACTACTTTGCTGAAAGTAGGAATGAAATTTGAAATAGAAAACTTTTAATCGCTCTCAGTTTGCATTAATTCGAACGTGTTTCTACGGCTGTTGAATTTATTTGTCTTAATGAGGAGGGTACATCTGGAGATACACACCTTACGCTAGGAAATATCTCTATTGATCTGTAATAAATATTACCGAATTTCAGCGTTTCATGACCGGGAGTTTTGGATGTAACAACATTGAAATATACCGAAACGTGAATGTGCGAAATATCAATTTACATCGTTAATTTTCATTTAAAAGTTAAAATAATCATGCTTAAGAACTTAAAGCTTTCGGGACCTCGCGTTTTGGGGTTTTTTGAATGTAATGAATGGTAAACCCCCAATTTCTGAAATGCGAAAAGATTTACTATCTTTGACTCAGTTTGATTTAAGGACCCCTGGATCGCGAAATTGCGATTGATTATGTAATTTAATCATGTTTAACTTTTTAATTAATCACGATTAATAAAGGTTTTGTGACTGTGTATCGGGATTTTGAGTTGTCGTTTGGGGCAGAATTCCCGAATCGCGAAGTCGCGATGTGATTAATTAGTATTAATCGCTTTTACTGCCTTAATTAACATGGCTTAAAACTTATCGTAGTTTCGCGACTTCGCATGTCGGGACATTGGGACTCTTTATATGTTGGACTGTTAGGTCTATGAAACCCCGAAACCTGATATCTTAAAGACTGTTTTTAACTATTTGACCCTTTAACTAGAGGGCGACTCCATAACTTTTAAGAACTTGGAAGACCACATCAATGATGATATCCAAGCATGCGTTTCCCTTTATTTAACAAGAATTAAACCTATTTAAGTCTAAATCATAGAAAAAATGAATGTTTCAACATAGGCTCCATCTAAGGATCTCATCTCCCTGCGGGACGAGAAGAACAGTAGACAAAGTGCCTTTATTGGGTAAATGGAGTCATTATTGCATTTCTGTGAAATCCATTCCGAAAGAGGTCACACAGAAGAACTTAGGATTTCATCCTTATCTCTGAAAACCTTCAAAACTTAATCATCCATTGATTTCGAGTTTAGGCTTGTCAATAGCTTCCTTTTCTTAAAACTAACTTCAGATTTGCTTAAGATAATCAAAACAACCTTAATCATTCTACCAGGCTTTGTTCGATTTTGTCTACATCAAGGTAAAGTAATTCCAATGTTTTTAATCAGGGAGTCTCGTGTTATCTTAAGATGTTGATCTAGTCGAAAAAGAACTAGTTACCAGAGTACATTATAATTCATGTATAACAGCCTTGCAGATACTGTAGACATTGTTTCACAGCCAGCGAGCATGTTCAGTACCTCAGTGAAGTTATCTAATTTCCCACATTGAATTTCCTTTCACCACTTCAATTAGTAACTTTTCATTTAAATGTTGAGATGAGGGCAATCATTTAATGAATTTCCTTTCATCATCTCTATTCGACCAAATGGGGGAAATCATTTTATGAATTTCCTTTCCCCATCAGCCTTATATTTTTAAAACATGAAGTGGGGGCAATCAATTTGTATACAATATACCGAGGAATACAGGCCTGCTAACTCACTTTGATTACTCTGGACTAATCCTCCTTTGACCTTCAAAACACCTTTTCCTACAGGGAAATTCTTATGGGGATTTTTTTTTTTCCAGGGACTTTTCTTGAGCGAAACAAATCAATTTAAACATGTTAGAAGAGCTAAGATAGTTAGGATTAGCTTAGACATACTTTTTTTGTTCAGTTGAAGTTAGAGGAATTATAAGAATTTTTTACCTATTCTCGTTTTGAAAATTTGTTTATGAGTTTTCAAAGTTAAGGTGAGGCCCTTTTTCCTCTGTGAAGACCATGGGATGATATCAAGAATAACATGAAAATACAACATTGAAAACTAGCAGGGGAAAAGAATGAAGGTTTAAAATGTTCTGTTATAAGTATGGTTACTCCCGTGCAAATTTTATACTCAATTCTTAAGACTTATTCTTTAAGGTCTTCTTATTGCTTACTTTTTGTTTCAAGTTTTATTTGACTTTTTATTTTATCCAGAGGAAACTCTTGATAACTTAAAGTGTAATTTCAATTCCCTTGGTTATAGATTAGGTGATAATATTTTTGCATATGAGACCTCTGCCATACTAAATGATATTTCTTTGGGAATTTAAACAGGGAAGAAGCTCATACCTTAGATTCACTTTATATTTGCACCCAAGAAAATTATTTATTTGTCACTTGTTTCGAGTGAGAACCAATGTTCTTATACATAAAGGTCGGTTTCTAATGTCTCTGATCTCTCGGCTATCGGCAAGTATCCTGCATGACAGTAATATGAAAGATGTCAGGAACTTACATAAGCCAAACTCTATATGTTACTTGTTTTTATATTTTTTGTTTTTATGAAATCAACTAACCTGGTTTTATTTACAGTGAAAGTAAAAACTTACCGAAAAAATGAAAAACTACGAATCAAAACAAAGAAAACAAACCGGTATGTACAGTGAAGGTTTGGAAACCGATTATTGCATAAAGTGCTTTAGGTAATGCCCATCGATAGGAGCATTGAGGATTTTACCATCCAAATTTTCTAACAAAAATGAATTCTTCCCTTCAGAAGTTATGACTTTGAAAGGTCCACACCAAATATGGTCGAATTTGTCGTGCTTTCTTGATTCTTCCTTTCTAGCATCCCACCTCAAAACCAGGTCACCCGGGATGAATTCCCTATCTTTAGATTTTTTGTCAAAGAGGGCTTTCATGTTATCCTTATACTTCTAAAGTTTTTCATCTACTTCATCCCGATTTTACTGGACTTCAATCAGTTGATTTATTCTTCTGGTGACATGATTTGGCTCTTCCTTTTCATCTTGCCAGAGTTTCATTACAGGCAGAGCTAGGTTTATGGGTAATACCACGTCAGTCCTATACACCATTTGAAAAGGGGATGTCCTGATCGATTTCTTGGTGCCTATTCGATTCGCCCACAAAGCATATTTCAAATGTACATGCCAGACCTTCTTATTTTCGTTCAGCACTTTCTTAATTATGGTGATCAAGCTTTTATATGACGATTTAGCTAATCCATTGCCTTGAGGATAGTACATTGTGGAATGGCCCAGTACAATATTGTACTTTTGGAAAAAACTGACCATCGCCATAGATTTAAATGTTTGGGCATTATCTGTAACTATATTTCGAGGGCAACCAAATCTGGATAAAATATTTTCCTCCAAAAAGTTTATCACTACAGAATCTGTAGCATTTATGGTCGGAATGGCCTCTACCCATTTGGTGAAATAATATATAATGGTCAGGATCCACTTGTGTTGTGCGCTAGAGTGTGGATTGATTTCACTGATAAAATCCAACCCCCATTGTTGAAACGGGGCTTCTGTTTTAATTGGGACCAAAGGTAATGCTAGAAGCTTCTGCTTGCCTGAAAATAGCTGGCAGGGATTACATGCTCTAACTTTGGCATTCACATCAGCAAATAATTTAAGCCAATAATATCCTACTCTCAGGATTTTATAGGTCGTTTCTCTCCATGCGTGATGACCTCCACACACTCCTTCGTGAAATTCATTTATAACTCTCTCTGTATCTGATTCTACCAAACAGCTCAGTAAAAAGCCTAGGGGATCCTTCCAATATAAATGGCTATCCATGATACAATATTTTATTGAGTGCAACTTTAACGTTCTAGATTTAGAAGGAGTCATATCACATGGGCACTGCAGAGTTAGAAGGTAATAGACTATATCTTTATACCAAGATGAAGAAGAGAACTTCTCCTCGATTTGAGTTGTGCGTATTTGATCATCGAATTCGTCTATGTCCAGAAATCCTTCGCACTCTTCCAAGTTGTTTATTCCAAGCGCTGTGAAATTAGATTCGGCTAGTAACTTAGCTAAACCCTATCCTTTGACGAGCTTTGTTGGTTTCACCTCCATATCAAATTCTTGAATTTTAGCAAGCCATCGACCCCTCCTTTCGTCACTATCGGGTTGAACCAGTATATCTTTAACAGAATTGGTGGGTACATATGAAATTATTTTAGAATGTAGTATGTAGGTCCTGAAAGATTTTAGGGCCTTCACCATTGCATAGGCCTGATTTTCCATTATATCGTATCTCATCTCTGTGTCTCTAAGGCTTTTACTGAAGAAATCTATTGGTTGTTTGAACCCTTCTTCGTTCTTCTGAAGGAGTACTACAACAATTGTGTGTTCGGATGTGAATGAGAAAATTAAGAATTCTTTCGGATAATCTGGGCTTGCCAGCACCAGTGTTTCACCTATGACCTTCTTGATACGTTCAAATGACGCTTTGGCCTCGGACGTCCATTTAACCTCGATGTCTTTCTTAAGCATATATCTAATCAATTTCACGATTTCAACAAAGTTTGGGATAAATCCTCTTAAAAAAATAATTTTTCCTAAAAATGACTGAATCTCTTTTCTATTTCTAGGAATATTGATAGTATCTGTTAGCGATTATTGTTGTCTTAGGTGCAAAAGCACCCAGGTCTGTAGAATGACCAGGAAACACCCAAGTGCAGCAGCAAAAGAACCAACTTCCCGATTACGAGTCAAGCGAGCGGGCAAGGTTTTTATGTCTATAGCCGATATCCGTCCACGAAGCAGATCAACAGTCATCGGGATCTCAGGGTTACCAAGTTACCTGACATATAGCACCAAAGAAAGCCCTTATATTTCAAAGCTGAATTTGGGTCGTCCGATCCAGTGACGCGTGGCGTAGGATCCAGTCACACCGGCATATCGGCATTCGGGAGTTCAAGGGGTAAACTTTCCCATCTCTTCATCTTCCGAAACCCCGAACCCAAAAATGTCGATAGCGCCCAGGACAGGGCCCGTGGTTTTGGCATCTGGTCGTAAAGGAACAGGTTTGGAGGAGGGGCGCTTATGTTTATGGAAAAGTCTCAGTTGTTCATCCTAAGGACGTGTGTCGCAAGATCCGGCTGCATCGGCGTTTCGGCGTTCTGGGGTTCATGGGGTGAGAGTTTTGTGTTGTTCAACATCGCGAAACCCCGAACCCCGATAGTGCCGAAAGAATAGAAGCTGTGACCGGCAACATCACGAAGCATTTTCAGCCCTCCATTCAAAGGGGACACCTGGCGACAAACTGAGCCATCTCGGCGTTTCGCCCGGCACGACTCCAAGGTGAAAAAAGCAGCTTCATTATGTTCCGATGCACAAGATGTCGGGAGAGTCCCGGACCCGGGCCCACAGCAGTGTCGGGTGAGTTCAAGACCGTCAGATCTCATAGGGACGCGTGGCACACGGTTGAGTCGCCTCGACGTTTCTCTCATCGCGATTTCAAATTGCAGGAATAGATCCTTCCCATTCTCAAACGCCGAAAGTGCCTTGGGAATAGGCACATGATCACAGTCCGTGGTCACTTGGAGGAAGGAAGGAGTTGCGTAAAGAAGGCCAAAGGCATCGGGCCCAGTCGCCGAAAGGTTCATCGCGTTCTCCGGGCGCCATTGATCCGATCTCAGGACTGGTTTCTGCCTAAAACTAAATGAAGGTAAGGAAGAGGTGGGTGAAACCTCTCTTCGTGCATTAAGTGAAAGATATGGAGAGCCTGGTCGGCGGTCTTCCCGAGGGGGGTTCTATGTACCCATGTCTCCAAAGAAAAAGGGTCATGCCGAGTCCTCGGCCAGCCAGAAAAGTCTGCACACGCCGGATCGGCATTTAATGGCTCAGTTACTTCCCCTGCGGGGGCCATGCGCAATTAAGGTGGCATCCGACAGAGAAATATCCATCCGAACTTGGTTGAAGGGACACCAAGCTTCAGATGACCACACGCGCCTCCGTGAGGCGATTTTCTCTTAGTATATATACTTGGTCTTTGTATTTTTGTAATCTATCGATGGTAGAGCAGGGCTCCCGACTGTAAAGTTTTAGCAGACATTCTAGCTTTCTGGTTATGCATCTGTATATGAGATTTTTTATTTTATAACAGACAGTCTTCTTAATCCATCTAAATTTTCATCTCATGCTAGGAGAGTTCGTGAACGAATGATTCGTGCGGATCATTGCAATTATGTCATGATAAAGGATTTATTTATGCATTATTGTATTCTTCGGTCTTCTGTGTTTGAGCGCAAGAAGATATTGTGTTTGGATACCTTCTTCTATAGTCTGTTGGAAACCTGATGTTTACTACAGACCTTTGCATCTCCCTGATATAAGTCTTCCCCCTACTCACCCTTACTACACCTCACTTTCTGAAGTTATCTAAGACCTCACTTGCACATACATGTCTGGCCTAGTTTCGAAGTTGTAACCACGTCGTTTGAGTTAACCTCCATCCGATCACCCCATTAAACAAATCATGACATAAACTGATGGGCGTTAGGCTCTTCTCCTACAAGCAATCCAGGAGTGACTTCTGACGCTAACAGTATCTATAGCTTCAACCCTTTTCGGGTCGATTTTTATTCCATCCCGAGATACTATATGGCCCAAGAGTTTACTTTCCTGCATTGCAAAGTGAGATTTCTTGGGGTTTAAAGACAAACTGAATTTGTGACATTTCTCAAACATTTGTTTGAGGTGTACCAAGTGTTCTGCATCAGATTTAGAAAATACGGTTAGATCATCAAGATAAATGACAATGAGCTTATCTCTTTCACCGACAAAGGCGATGTCCATGGCTCGTTGGAAAGTGGCACTTGCGTTCCTCAAACCAAATGGCATTTTGTCATACATAAAGGTACCCCATGGGGTGGTGAACGCGGTTTCTTCTTTATCATCCTCGTGGACTGCAATTTGATTATAGCCCGAAAAGCCATCAATCATGAACATTCTATTTTCCCCGACCACTTTTTCCAACACATGATCCATTTTAGGTAATGGATAATTATCTTTGAGGGATGATTTGTTTAAATTTCTGAAATCTACGCACTGTCTGATTTCACCGTTCTTCTTTCTTACCGGTACTAGATTGTCTACCCATTCAGAATATCTGAGTGGAACAATGATTTTAGCATCCAGGAGTTTCTTTACCTCCTTTTCTATTACAGGCAGTAGTATAGGATTTATATGTCCGAGCTTATGCTTGAACGGTTTAACACCCTGCTTCAGAGGAATATTGTGTTCGATTACGGTGGTATCATAAGTTCTTAATTCATCATAGGACCAGACAAAAACATCATTTTACTGTTCAAGCAATTCGACCTACTTTATTTTTACATCAGGGGGGAGGTATTTAGATATTTTTACCAGCTTAGGAGTTTCCTTGATGCCTATATCACAGTCTTCAACCTCTTTAGGCTGAGGTTGTAAAGTAGAATTTAAGGGAATATTGTCATAATCGAATAATCTCTCCAGAGGAATCAGACCCTTAGGGATCTGATTTTTTTTAGTACAAGCATGCAGTGATTTGTGATCTTATCTCGAAACTCCTGAGGATCTTCACATTCTTGCATAATCCAAACAAGATCATTCTGATTTTCCTGATCAATATGGGTTTCAGCAAATTCATCCACCATTTCTAAGAATTGTTTGATTTACTCATCATCTTCGAATACCTACCAGTGTTGTATATTGTTTGGTATTGATGGTCTGTGCCTCATTTCTATATAATATTTTAGTTTGAGGACAGTAGGAGGTACAAATGTTGAAGCGGCTTTAGCCAAGGAATCCGCCTGTTGATTTTCAACTCTGGGAATGTGGTGGATATTAAACGATGAGAAAAAATTCTCAATCAGATCTCAGGCAAAATTTCTGTAGGATCTCAACCTTGGGTGTTTGGCCTGGTACTGTTGCTTTATCTGTTTTACGATCAATTCCACATCACCATAAACTATCAGGTTTTCAATTTTCATCTTCCTTGCAGCTTCTAATCCTAAGACCAATGCTTCATATTCACATACATTATTGGTGTAATCGATATCCCACTGTAATCTATAAGAGAAAAGAATAATAAACTCATCCCCAGGTGCCACAAACAACACTCCAGCTCCTGCTCCTTCACATGACAAAGCACCATCGAAATACATTTTCCAAACTCTGATCTTATTTACATTTCATTTGTTTTTTGTATTTTTTCTTTTTCTGTATAATTTTCTTCTATACATTCTTCTAAACCATCATCGATTGATAGTATACAGTTTCCTAAATCTTGATCTATGACATACATGGGATAATTATTCGGGTTCAGCGGATCACTTACTGTATATGTCAATCGCGTTTCTCTGTACATGCGGGTGAATTGTCCACCAAATATCGGGATTGTAGTGTATGTCATGTCGAGGTTAAGGGATCCTCCAAGCTTAGCACCCCAAGACCTAGATAACAGCATACCATACTTCGGAGGGATATCAGCAACAAAAATATCCATTACAACACTTTTTATAGGGATCTGTGCAAGATTGCCCACTAAATCTTTAATCATACCCAAACATTTAAGTTTTCTTGAATCAAAAGAATAAATATCTTTGTATGATCTAGTAATTTCGAGACCAAGTCTATTCATAATAGCTTTGGGCATCACATTGTGGGAGGCTCTAGAATCCAACATGCAATTATGGAGCAGATGATCATGCACAATTAGCGTAATGTAGAAAGGAGCGACAGAATCCCCGGTACCTTCAAAACGCGGACCAAACACTATATTTGATTTATCATATTCTAAATTTATAACGTCGGCCTGACTTTCAATATCCGGAAAATTTATCAATTTGGAAATTTGTTTTTTGTATGTAAGGTTTTTTGCCAATTCGACCAGAGGTACAAGAATCTTGATCTTATTAATCTCGTTTTCTAGACTGAATTTTCCCGTTGTTTTATCGGTTTCTCTGGTTTGGATCTCTATCTCCTTTCTTTCTGATTTATTTGTATGTGTCGCTTTTGTTTCAACCGTTTTTGCTTCTGCGGTCTGTGTTTCAGCTATTTTTGTTTTGATAATCTGTGATTCAGTTGCTCTTACTTTGATAGTCTGCGTTTTAGTCGTAGGAATCCTCGTTGTTCTTGTGTTAACAGTTGGTGTCTCTGTTATTTTTGTCTTGGCAGACTCCACGTCAGCGGCCTTTGTTTTAACGGTCTGTCTTCCAGCAGCTTTGGGAGCTGCCTCGTCCACTTCTCCTCTCGACAAGATTTTCTCTGGTTGGGAAATTGTCATATTTCTATTTTCGGGCCTCAAATTATACTTCTGTTGGAGCTCAGCCATTGTATTATCAGCGATTCCTTGATAAGCAGAATCTTTTGTGATATTTACGCTATCATCGTTATCAGACTATTGTTATGCGTTTAAAGACCTTTCATAATCTTCTCTTGTCAGATGAGGTTGTTGACAGTCATTGCCAAGATTATTCATATCTTCCTCTAACTCCTCAAAATCTTGTATGTCATCCCCTCCAATAATTTTTTTGTTTTTAAAGGGAGTCTGAATCTTTTGATCTTCGTTTTTAATTGGTCTTTGTTGTATTTGGGAGTTAGGGTTTCTCCTGAAATCTTTTCTAGTGAACTGATCTGCTTTAGATTGATCCAGTTCCATCTTTGAAATTTTGTTTGATAATTCTTCAATTAATTTTTCCATATCATCCATCTTATCTTCTCAGGACCTCTGAGATCCAAAGGTTCCTGCATGTTCTCTAAATCGCCTAGTCTCTTTATTTCCCGTTTTGACTTTAGTTTTTAACTTTCCTGATGCCATCATATTTGACTCAATCTCTACAGCATCGTTTTGCATTCTAGTAAGGTCAACAACTCTCCTTTCTCTCAATAATAGAGCAAAATCGGGCTCAAAAGCCCCGACGAAAGTTACTTTTGTTGTAGTTTGGGAAGGTTTAACCTCAGTTTGGATCTTGTTATATAATTTATTAAATCTTTGTGTGAATTCAAGAACTATTTCTGAATTTTTCTTTCTTAAAGCTCCAAATTTTGTTAAATAATAAAGGTGATCTTTTCTCTCTCCCCATTGTCTGAGAAAGGCACTTTCTAACTCGTCATATGATCCTATTGAACCTGTCGACAGTCCTCGGAACGAGGTTCTCACCTTCCCTTCAAAAGTTTGCACTAGGAGCCTTGAATTGACGTCTTCGTGCTCGAGGCCGAGGATATCGACAAATTGATCAAATAAATTAATATCTTCAGGCCCGATTAGGTCTCCCTCTCCTGTGAATTTTGGCAGATTTTTCATATAGTTTTCGGGTAAGTCGTGGAGGGGAACTAGGAGGACCAAAGGAGCATATCTAACAGATACTTTAGTGAATATCCTAGGAGGTGGGGGTGGTCCTTGACCACCTCCTCCTTCTGCTACACCATGTCCTCCTCCACCTCTGGCACCACCTCCATCGGCAGCACCTCCACCGGCCATAGCCATTGGTAATCTAGGGGATGAGATTTGGATATTGTAAAGGGGGTTTTCAAAGATGTGTAGTGACATTTCCGTTACTTCAGGATGACACGAAAGAGGTTCTAGGAACTGACCGTCAGGAGACAGAAAAAATGGAAAGTAGGGAAACGAGAGACAAGGACTAGGTTCTTCATACTTTCAAGATATATAAACGGGAGAACCAGCGGGAGTCGAATCAGAGTGTAAGATATATTCTTCAATACTTCGATAAGTTGGACTCTTTACTTCGGGAACTGATGGAATATCGATCGAAGCAGGTATCAATATTATCCCTTTACCTTTATTAGAAAAAGGGGTAGTTGAATCAGTTACGGCCTTTATCTCGGATAAAACCAATTTGGGGTTTATGATTTCGGCTTCAATTTTATCAACCAACGTTTCTCCGAAAAGGATTTGGTTGGAAACTTCTTGTGGAGTTAACGGTTCAAGTGGAACCTTAGCATTAGACTATGTGGGTTTAGGTTAGTAAATTTTACTTGTGGGTGCAGTGGTTGCTTAAGGTATCCCCTTGGTTTTAAAAAAAAATTAGGGTCGGAAACATACATGGTCTGCCTTTCATCAGGGTTTTTTCTCGTATTCCTTCGACCGAATGCCAGTTTATTAATTGTAGAGTCGCCAAGTGAAAAATAAAAAATTAAGCCTTATAATGTATTCAATCTTTGTTCACTAACAAAGAGAGAAACTTACCAATGTCGTTCTCCCAGGGAAAAATCACTTCCTTTCTCCATCCCCGTCAACGGTGCCAAAAATATGTTGTTCCTGAGTTTGTACTTAAGGCTCAAAGCACAATGTCATGCATTACGAAATAAGGAAAGTTTAAAAGATGTTTTTTCTATCTCAGTTATGTGAGAAAAATTCCTTAAAATGAATTAATAGTATAACAGCTCAGAGGTCGTTTTTCGTGTCTGAGTTAAATTTGAAAATATAGGATGTGATCAGAGAAAAAACATAAAGTTGTTAGACAAAGCAAGGCATCAAATACAGAAGAATCTTACTTTGTTACAGAAGAAGAAAATGGATAATGTAACCTTTAATGAAGCATAAAATATAGTAATCTAATTACTCACAGGTCTTGTATTTGCTAATAGCCAATACAAAGGAAAAGATATTTGTTATCAGATAACTGAATGAAACATAACCACAGTAGATGTTGTACTAAATTGTGATCTGGCATTCATCAAAGGAGTATATAAAGGATGTTGGAATGTGGAAAGACAAAAGAACACATAACTCAAACTAGACGAAATATGGGATCTCTGGTCTAAACTTGTATTAATCCTCAATGAAGAGAGTTTTCTCAATTACAACCGGCAAGAAGCAGCGCTTGCTCATTATTTCGAATATGTATTTATACAAAAGTTTTCAACTTCAAACGGTTGGAATTCCTCTATCTTCAGAATAATTAAAATTACAAAATATGGAAACCGAAATGCTTCATTTGCAATCTTCTTGATCTTCTCGTTATGGTGGCATGAATGTTTTCCTTTCCTATCTTCTAGCTCCCAAATAGATAATGTATAAAGGTTGTATTCATTTGTTTCTAGAGGTACTACCTTTTCCCTGCTCAATACATTTGATGCACCTGCTCACAAATTCGGCTACCAACCCGGAAGACCTTGTTAAGTTATTAGCCTAAAAAATGTATAATTTATTTTCCAACTCAGGCAATCTCTCTTCTATATGTCTATCCTCTGAAATAATAGATTGTGCTTGTAGATTAGGCTTCACTAGCCATCTATCTATTTGAGAAATATCAACATGTTTTATCTATGATATTTTAGCTTGTGCTTCTTGTTAGAATATAACGGATGTGCTCATTTTACCATCAACAATATCACTATTGTCACCCAACCATAGGCCGAAGCCACCCTCTGAGCACCTTAACCTTGACAGAGAATCACTCCGGAAGCAAACCCTAGGATAGATAGCCAAACAAAGGGTAGTGAACCTTTCCCCAAGGATAGCGCACCAAACAAGAGTTGATCAGACATTCCAAACCATAACGAAGAGATAGTCCAAGCCAAAATGCAATCTGCTAGCTGCAGCAGCTGCAATGGCAGATCTCCTCCAAACTTGCGCACAAATTGGGAAACTGCAGTGTGCACAAGTGTTGCTCTACAATTCTGAGAATTCCTACCAGAATGAAGTCTGGCCTCCTGTATTTATACTAATTCTGGCTAACTGCCTGGGCCGACTTCTCATTTTGGGTGTCTATTTACTTAGTATATAATATTTCTTCTGAACGACTTCTTCTCTTGTAGGCTAATAACCTAATACCAATTATCCTCTTGAGCCGACTTGTATTCTAGGGTTATTATCCAACTCATTAGGGTTTCTTCTTACTTCCTGGAATATTCTATTCTCATCAGGTTTACACGTGGAGGTAAATACCTCCCACAGCTACCATAATATTAACACTCCCTCCTAGCTAGGGAGGTATTACAGGTAATGGTCTTGAGCACAAACATACCATTCACCCGGTAGCATCAACATAGTTGTATAGACTATCTCATGACTAGATCATGAGCACCATCATCACCATCAGTGTCATCAGTTGCATCATCTCTCGAAACCATACTCTATCTGAGTAATTTTGACATGATGTTGGATAAGTCACTCACACCACAGAGTGACACAAGTGCCATTCTTCTAATCTAGACATACATCCTAGAAAAATAAATGTCCTGAACCATTTTTCATCTGGGGAATCTCTGTCCATTGATCATCCATCTAGCTAATAATCATTTTCAACACGGTTGATAGTCTTCAAGGCAATCAAAACAATATAATTCAATAGAACACAATTGGTTCTATCTATAGTAGTACACAACTACAATCCAGTGGTACACTACCACACCAAGTAGCACACAGGTACTTGATCAGTGAGGTATAGTCGCAAACAGTGGAACACATCCACCATATTAGTATACATCTATCGTCTAGAGACATACAATCTTCATAACAATCATCTAATATCAACCTGCACAGAAACAATGTTATCATATAAACTGAATCATCTGGGAAATTCTTCCACTCACATCTGTGAGATCTTGGAAGAGAATTTGCCCTCAAAAGGTAAAACATCAATGATGAGATATCTGGATTATTCTTCTCAAGCAAGGAAGAATAATTGTCTTGATTTCTGAGCCTGGACCATTCCCCACCCTGCACCATTCCTCCGAAACTAGACAAAGTGTAACTTGGAGAGATTGAGTCTGCCCTAAGGAATGTCTATCCCTGATTGCTGAACCTGGACCATTCCCCACCCTGGGCCATTCCTCAGGCACTAAACAAAGTGAAACCTAGAGAGAATGAATCTTCCCTATGGAATGATTGTCCAGACCATTTTCTAAGGAAATGACTGTCCTGCACCAACCTCCAAAAACAAACCATTCCCCATGTTAACCACAATGGGAAATCGTTGTGCGGCGAGGCGGGCCAGTCTTCCTGAGTAACCCTCAAGAAGAGAGACTGCCCTAGACCATTCCCCGTGTTAACCATAATGGGAAGTCGTTGTCTATGGTACATCATCAATCCATCAAACCATTTTCATTACGAAAATGACCGTTCGATCTGGATAATTTTCTGAACTAGAAAATGGTTGTCCGTCAGAAATCTCAAACCACTTTCCGAATCTAGAAAGGAATTGCTCATCCTGGACCATTTTTCGAACTGAAGAATGGTTTCCATCAATCAATAACACATCAGTGCTCCCTCCCAACCTGGGAGTCATCTCTTCCTTTTTCAATAAGGAAGTCGTCTCCACGAGCCCCATCTTGAGTTCGCAAACTCTTTCATATTGGATATAAGATTTACCAAAATGTATGCTTATCTGCTCATCTGTGGAGATATATATTGGAGAACCACTTTCTCCTTTCTAGACTTCATCACGGAGAATGTAATGCTTGATCTCAAATGTACTTCGATCTAGAACATTGGTTTTCTTTGAAGGCTTCATATAGCTCTGATCAATAAAGTATATCATTGTTGGATTCCTCTTTGGTTCCTGCTAGCTCACAACATCCTGGCAAGGGTCAAACTGGAACATATCCATGTGGCACTTCTTCCGTCATCGTGAGCTCTTTGTCATGGATTGGCAATCCATCATCCTGATCTTCTGAGTAATCCTTCTGATACAATATCTATGTTATAGAAAGTCTTCACCACGCTTTTGTTGTGCATTGGAGGTTCTCCACCAATTTATCTTCTTCCATCTGCATACAAGGATCTCTTTCTGGTATGCCTCAAAGACTTGAGGTTGCTCTTTATACGCTATGTGTTCAATTGCTCTGGAGAACAATCTTTGCATTCATCTGATGTAGAACTCCAACCTATGGATATTGCGGATGATATAATGACTCATGTAGAGGTATGTCTGGTTTACCTGAACGAGTAATCATCATAGTCTTCTCCCTCCAACTGGGAGAACCTCTAGTTCTAGATCTCGCAATGCTTCCATTCATAAGTCTTCGATACAATGTTCTTCATCACAACTTTCACTTCCTCTGCTTGATTGCTTTTAGTGAGTTCATATCAGGATGGTAATCTTGTGATTCTTGATACAATGACTAGTTGTTCTGGCTTTTCTTTTTTTCTTGGAATCTTCATGTTCTTCCTAATGTTTCTCTTTAGCTCTTGGGTCCATGGAGTTTCTTATAGATTCCATGCCCTAGAGATTCCACTTCTTTCTTTCATCATAGGATCATGGATGTGGATGGACAACCAGGGATACTTTAAGGTTGATCTTCGAAGAAGAATTCTTCTAAGGTCGAACTGAACACGTACTGCCTTTCATGGTTGCTACCATGGATATATACTTCATCATCTTCAATGGATCATAGGATTAGCTCCCTCCTAATCCTTGCTTCATGTATGAGTGCATGTTTTTCTTTTGGAAATATATAATCGGCTCCCTCCATAATCCACGCTTTCATCTGCATCCTTATTTCCTTATGCAAGGTGTCATAAGTCTTTCTCCAATTTCTTTTTTATTGTTGACATCTTCTTGTCTTTTACTTCTTCTCTATTACTTCAAGATTGATTCTGATTTCGACTTATATTGCAGTTGTTACTTATGTAATAACTTCCACATGAATTGTTTGATTTACTTCATCCTTTCATTTGTATTGTCTAACTTGTAGTCATAATGGTAGAAATCCTTTTTGTTTCTTCCATAGGTATAGTTTCTCTTTGAACACATTATATTCTACGAAGTAGATATGCAAGATATGTACAGAAAACATGGTATGTACAAGAACTATGAAGAGTATTGTTACCTTTTCTTAGAAGAAGAAGTTTGTTTTATCCTGCTTGGTCTTGTTTGTAGGTTCCTTTTCTTTGGCAATTGATGCTTCATGTGTCCCCTTCCTTTTCCTTAGCTCAGGACAATGATTCTTGTATTGACCATACTTTCGATAGTTGAAGCATTGTATTTCTGACATGTCTTTCTCTTGATTTGGATTCTTCCTTGAACCAAACTTCCTTTTGTTCCTGAAATTCTTGAATCTTGTTGTAAAGGCTTGATCATCATACTTATTTTAGGGTTTCTCTTTTACATTGATCCTTGATTCTTCTTGAGCACAGCAAGTCCAAAGTTATTCAAATGTAGGATACTCCTTCCTTGTGTTCATGCTTGCGGAAAATGCATCCCATGTCTTGGGAAGACCGTTGAGTACTATATTTACCAGTTCCTTTTCTGAGATGATCTCTTCAATAGCTTGTAGTTGATCTCTTAACTGAGAGATCCTCACAAATTATGATGTTATTATGTCATCATCATTCATCTTCATGTCACGGAGCTCATTCTTCTGACTCATTACTTGTCCAATGTTTTTGATTGAGAAGAGGTTTGTTAGGGCATCGTACATCTTCTTCGATGAGTCAATATGGGAGATGTAGGGTATAAAGTGGTCTTTTATAAAGCCCACTATGATACTCATGGCATTGATGTCACTGTCTTTGAACTTCCCCATAACTGCAACGTTTTGTGGTTCCTTCTCTTTTCCTTCTTCAAACTCTGGTTCCACGATATCCAACCCTTTATTCTTGACAAGGATGAAGTCAATCCTTGTCTTCCACGCTCTGAAGTTAGAAGCTCCATCTAACTTGTTTTATGACTTCATAGAGTAAGTCAAAGTTGCTTTGACTTGGTCAACCCTAGATTTGACCAGAAACTCAAACTTGACGTCTTAGCTTGCGGAGACTACCAAGAGGTGTGCTAGGTTGGGGCACACTAGTCTATCTAGAAATTAGGGCAATCCCTTCACTTAAGGTGCCTCAACGAGGGGATTAGGGTTTCTGTAACTCCACCTTCTAGTAACCCTAGCGACAGTGCTTTGGTAACTGCTCCTGCTAGAAACCCTAGCGGAAGTTCTTCAATGAGATTAGTATCCTTATGGCTATGCTCCCTTCCAGTGGTTAGACTGAATGAAAGAGGTGTGGGCCCATAACCTGTTAGAATATAATGGATGTGCTCATTTTACCATCGACAATATCACTATTGTCACCCAACCATAGGCCGAAGCCACCCTCCGAGCACCTTAACCTTGACAGAGAATCACTCCGGAAGCAAACCCTAGGCTAGATAACCAAACAAAGGGTAGCACACATTTCCCCAAGGATAGTGCATGAAAAAAGATCTGATCAGATAGTCCAAACCATAACCAAAAGATAGTCCAAGCCAAAACGAAATCTACTAGTTGCAGCAGCTGTAATGGTAGCTCTCCTCCAAACTTGCACACAAACTGGGTAACTGCAGTGCGCACAAGTGTTGCTCTGCAATTCTGAGAATTCCTGCCAAAATGAAGACTAGCCTCCTGTATTTATACTAATTCTGGCTAACTGCCTGGGCCGAATTCTCATTTTGGGTGTCTATTTACTTAGTATATAATATTTCTCCTGGCCAACTTCTTCTCTTGTAGGCTAATAACCTAATACCAATTATTCTCTTGAGCTGACTTGTCTTCTAGGGTTATTAGCCAACTCATTAGGGTTTCTTCTTGCTTCCCGGAAGATTCTGTTCTCCTCAGGTTTACACGTGGAGGTAAATACCTCCCGCAGCTACCATAATATTAACACTTCTTCCATATTTGTTTTAATGTCAAGCTGACGTTTGGCTATATTAATCTGACCCAGTGTTCCAGAACTATCTTGTTTATCGAAGCCTAATAATTATCTGTTAAGTGAACAAAAAACTTCTTCGCAAGATTCTTTCAATTCCTTAGCCATTTTCCTACCTTCGGTTATGTTTGACTCCCAAGTCTTTAGTATAATATCACCTCTGGTTTGTTCTAAAATAGACAACCCAGATGCCATAGCTCTTCCTTCTTTAGCTAATGATATAACGACTTCTTGGAAGTTAGTTCGGGCGACGATAGCCTCTCTCTCTCTCTTAAAACAATATTACTTAATGCTTCATCCATCACCTAAGAATGATTTTGGACGATTTTTACTTTACAAAGCAGGCTTTGTTGAGCTAATTCCAGTTTCTTTAGCACCTCCAATGCTTGAGCTTGAAACAGTGTTATATCCACAACAATTTTCTCAATGGAACTGACCTTGTCTTGCAATTGTTTCATCAACTCATCTTGTTGGATATTCTATCTTTCACTCACTTGCATCTTCTTATGCATCTCGTCAAGATTGGACTTGAGCATTTGGATTTCTTGTTTATCACTAGCTCTAGCCTATTCCAGTCCTTTATTGACTTCTTCCCTGGCATTCTTTTCTACAACCATTATCTAACTCTGTAATTGACCTATCAATAGATTCCTTTGTCTCAATTGTTGTTCCAGCTTGTCGATCGACCATTGATTTGTCGTAGCAAAGGCACCCAGTGACCCAACCATTTCCTTGGCGAGCTCTGAATCTTCCAAGCCCTACCCATCAAATATCATCCTTTGACTTTTGGTTATTGTCCCCTCTTTTTGCTTCGATTCTCTTTTGACTATGGCCCTCCTTTTTGTGCTAAAGAAAAAGTTTGAAGGAGGTATATCTTCAAGCGGGATCGGGGCAAGATCACTTGCATATATAACTTTGAGACTGGGAGTCCTGAAACTTGACTGTAAAGGGGTTAATGTTGTAATAGGACTGCCTAGCTCTATGAATTGCGTTCCTTCTGTTGTTTTGGAAGTATCAGCAGGAGTAGTTGGCGATAAAGGGAGTATCACTTGATTTTGTTTTAGAAGTGTCTCAGATTGAACCTTTGTCCGAGACTCTAGATGTTTTTCCTACGAGGCTTCTAATCCTTCTAAAGACACTTCGGGATTCTTTGGGTATTCCTCGGTAATCTGTTTACCAGAAGACTTTGGTTCAAAACCTAGAGGTATGGATACCTGCTCCGGTGGAGTGATTGTCAATTCCCCTTGCAGAATCTTGGGCAAACTACATCGCCTGTGTCTTTGAAAGGTGAAGAAATTGGCATGTTGGTCAGGGGGTAACGTCTGTACTCTATCTTGTACCTCTTCATAGGATCTGACTCCCTTGAACACATCATCATATGAGGAGTCTTCATGCATATATATTTTCATATTTCATTGAGCTAGGTGATTCTCCACGATTTGATATGGTTCGTGTCTTTTGGATTTGATGTCCACCAGTTTGACATCTTCTAAAGTTGTAGCTTCTATTTGGAATGGCCAACATTTAGCAAGGAAAACTTTCCAACCTGTAGGGGGAAGGCTGGCCAAACTTTCTTTTCAGATGCTTTTAATTCCTTGCCAATGCCTCATGTTATAATTTGATAAGCAACTTCTCTGCACACCAGTCTATCTAGAAAAAACTTTGGGAGAGCGTGAGGGGGAACTGAGCACCTGAAAACCCTGATGTATGAGAAATTTTCTTCCACAAACCAATCTGCAACCTTTTTAAGATTTCCCATAATTTGATCTGAAATCCGAGAGGGTGGATGGCCATACAGTGTTTGATGAACGGGAATCACTACATTATGACAGATTTCATAAATGAAATCTGTGGATTTTTCCTCCCACAGCTTAGAATGATAAACATGGATAGGTTTTGCACTTGTTGGATTCCGGCTCCAATTCATCAATGGGAATGGGGTCATGCAACAGATGGAATCCATGACATACACAGACATATAAAAAGGGGCAGGTTGGCCTTTTGACTTCGCCATTTGATACTCAGTAATTTCTTTGGTTAGGTTATCTGACAAAATCTTAGCCCAATCGAAAGTGAAACCCTCGGCTACTTCATGCATAATTGATACCCATTGCACTGGAAAACGAGTAGGGCCTTTCCTTTTGAATATTCTACATAGCATCATGGCTACATAGAACATATATTCATTTAATGATGCGGTGGAATAAACACCATGAGAATCAACTCTGAATTTTGTTGGAATTACCCACTATGTTTTAACTACATCTAGGTAGGTTCGGTCACATTCTGCAAATTCTTTTCGTTGAAAATCTGCTACGAATGCAACATTATAAGTATATTTAGGATCAGGGGATAGCTTGTACATTACTTGGATGTGTTCCAGCTTGAAAGAGCCAACAATGACCTTTTGGTGATTTATGATGCTCCTGGTCTGTACATCGGTGTTCTCCAGAGCCCAGCTTATCATGTCATTGTATGGCATGAGCTTCAGTCGTGTAGCTATTTTATGAAGTTCAGACTCTGTTATAACTCAGCGTTTAGTTCTGAGCTCTTCATTCGTTTCATCTCCAAAATCATTTGGGAAATTTATGACTTCGCGCTCCAAGATTTCGGAAATCTGCATCCAGGACCTAATTGAATCTACAGCATGCGGCGTGGTATCAGACAAGACATCTGCGTTCAGATTTGAGCCTTCACTGGCCTCATCATTCTTCTTCAACATTTTCCTGGGTGACATGATGACTATAATAAAATGCAAATACTTGTTACCGAGGAGAACGCGTGAGCTTTTCTTTAGTTAAACTTACTACTTTGTTGAAAGTAGGAATGGAATTTGAAATAGAAAAATTGTATTCGCTCTCAGTTTGCATTAATTCGAGCATGTTTCTATGGATGATGAATTTATTTGTTTTAATGAAGAGGGTACATCCGGAGATATGCACCTTACGCTAGGAAATCTTTCTGTTGATCCGCAATAAATATTACCAAATTTCGACGTTTCACGACCGGGAGTTTTGGATGTATCAACATTGAAATATCCCAAAACGCGAATGTGCGAAATATCAATTTACATCGTTAATTTTCATTTAAAAGTTAAATTAATCATGCTTAAGAACTCAAATCTTTCAGGACCTCGGGTTTCGAGCTTTTTTTAATGTAATGAATGGTAAACCCCTAATTTCTGAAATGCGAAAAGATTTACTATCTTGGACTTAGTTTTATTTAAGGACCCCTGGATCGCGAAATTGTGATTGATTAAGTAATATTAATCATGTTTAACTTTTTAATTCATCGCTATTAATAAAGGTTTCGTGACTTTGTGTATTAGGATTTTGAGTTGTCGTTTGGGGCAGAATTCCCGAATCGTGAAGTCGTGATGTGATTAATTAGTACTAATCGCTTTTATCACCTTAATTAACATGGCTTAAAACTTATCATAGTTTTGCGACTTCGCATGTCGGGACATTGGGACTCTTTATACGTTGGACTGTTAGGTCTGTGAAACCCCGAAACTCGATATCTTGAAGACTGTTTTTAACGATTTCACCCTTTAACTAGTGCGCGAGTACATAACTGTTAAGAACTTAGGACCATTGTATCCAACAAAAGACTTCATCAATGATGATATCCAAGTGCGTATTTAACGAGAATTAAACCTATTTAAGTCTAAAGCTTAGAAAAATGAATGTTTCAACAGGGACGACGTAATGAGATCCATTGATTTCAAATTGTGAGGACCATTGGATCCGTCACAGTACTTGTCATCAAGGTAGAGTTGATACTCTGACGACGAAGGACTCTGAGAATCAATGACAACCATTGATCAACAATCTCACGGTTGAAGTAGTGTTGAGTGTTACAGACTCCCTGTGGTCCCAATAAACATGATTGCAAATCGACGGTGGAGATTGAGACCTAGATCTAATGGTTGTTGAGTAACAAGACATGTGTTATATGTTTTGTTGGGACAGATCAACGATTGAGAATAAACATGGCCCAAGGACCAGATATGACGATTGTGATCTATCTAGAAGTGATAAGATGATTATTGTGCATTGTAGTTATGTTATGTGGACATAATGAGATCGACGGATGAGATCAATCTACGATCCAAATCGAACAATTGATGAGCATCGAAGAAGCATTACGTAAGACTGTATTGATTCAACAGGTAGTGAGAGGATCGACGGTTGAGACTCAATCTGAAGGAAGATCTAATGGATTTTGAGTGATCATATTTGTTCCATTAACAGTAAGTAAGCCCGTAAGCAAAACAAGGAAGGAATTTGGGACCAGTTGGAAGGATTTTTGTTTAATCTTGGTTTTAATGGAAATATGGAGCCCACCTTAGAAGCACATTTTGTGTATGCGAATAATCCATGGAGGAAGGAAACTCTATAAATAATGATGGCTTAATCGAGTTAGTGTGAGTGTGTGAGAAGTGAAGGAGAACAGAGGCTCTAAGGTTCGTAAGAATGTGTGTAAGAGAGTGAGTAAGTATTGTGATTTTGAAGTTCACAAGTCAAAGGATACACGAGAATGGAAGAAGTGAAGATATGAACGTCTCAGGGTGGTTGGGAGGTGCAAGGAAGTTCTAGAATTGTGCATAATGAAAGAACTAAGATAGAGAAATTATTCTCTATTAAGGATATTTGAAGAAGCATTTATGTCAGTGTGGCAGCTACAGAAATAGTAGAGATGTTGTCTATTGTTTTCAAATGAAGATTTTCTTCAGTGTGGTAGGGTGGTGCTCGGGAAGATTGGTGTCTTCATTCAACAGGTTGGATCCTTTGTTCTAGGGAGTTGTTGCTTCCTTCCAGTTGGTGTTGGTAAAGCTAGGGAGTTGGTGCTCCTTCCAGTTGATGCTGGTAAAGCTAGGAAGTTGGTGCTTCCTTCCAGTTGGTGTTGGTAAAGCTAGGGAGTTGGTGCTTCCTTCCAATTGGTGCTGGTAAATCTAAGAGGTTGTAGTATCCTTTGAGTGGGTGCTCATAAACTAACTGAAATATTGATTCTATATAATAATTTTTTGTGGTTTTCTCCCATTTGGGTTTCCACGTTAAAATCTTTATGTACTGAGATTTTGTGTTGATCTCTAATAACATGGCTAAATTTTTGCAGCACTTATAAATGATTATGACTAATTAAAGTAGTAAAGTAAAAAAAACGTGTAAAACTTTGTGCAATATTAATTCACCCCCCTCTCAGTAGTGTTGAATAGTTCAACAATTGGTTTCAGAGCAGGTTCCTTCAAAAATAATCTAACCACTAGAAGGTGAATCCTTATGGCACACATGGACTAGTGGCCAGAAGATTTGTTTAATGGAACATACTACATAATTGGGAGCACAAGAATGAAGACACAAATACAAGCACTGGGGTATGATGTATGGAAAATAGTTGTCACAGGTTACACACCCTCAAAAACTCCATCAACTGGTGCAACTAAAAAGGAAGGATGTAAAAACAATACAATAGCCATGAAAGTTATATTAAGTGGCTTAGTGGACTCTCAAAAATCCAAAGTGGGGCAGTGCAATTCAACCAAATACTATGGGATAAGCTACAAGATCTTCATGCAAAGCAAGGATCCCTAGACATACAAAAATACAAAGGTGAGTCATTTTTCTTTAATTGTGAACAAGTAGGACACCTTGAAACTGAATGTTACTATTCAAAAATTGGAAAAAGAAATGATCAAGATGATTCCATAAATGATGAAAGTGTGAAGAAAATAAAATCTCATAGATAGGGGGAGAACCTATATGCCAATGAGGACAATAAATGTTTGATAACAATGATAACGAAGCATAATACAATCATGAGATTGAGGCTGAAGTGAACCTTGAAGCGGAACTCATCTATGCCTTAAAAGAAATTGACAAACTCAAAGAAAAGAATAGAAAGGTGAAAGGTGAATTACCAAAGTATAAAAATGAGACAGCTCAACATAGAGGAGAACCTATGTGTGATCAAGATGAAATTACAAATCTCATAGGAGAGAATATGTTACTAAAGGAGCAGTTACGAAGCTTTGAAGAGAAAGAAAAAATAATTTAACTCCAAATTGGAGAGGCAGAACCAACAAATGAACTAACATAAAAACAACTAAAAGAAAAGGATCAATGTTGTGATATATTTGAATCACAAACCTCCTTTCTAAAGAAAGAATTAGAAAATACAAAAAGGACAAAAGAAAGAATGAAAATCCAGTTAAATGAAAAAGAAACGATTTATGATATTCAAGAAGCCGAAATTGGTTACTTAAAAAAAGAATTGGATAAGTTAAGCTTGGCAAACATGGAAATTGAAGTAGAACTCTCAAAGTTGAGAAAGGAGAACCAGTCACTAAAAGGTTAGCTACAAAAAGTATCAAGAAGATAATCAAAATTTAAACAAACAAATGGCAGAAAGAGTTGAAGAATTAGGAAGGATCATCGATGAACAAAAAACACTACTAAAAGAAAAGGAAGAGATTGTCAAAAGAAACAACTTGAGATCCTTTTACTAAGAGAAGAAGTTAAAAATAAATTTGCCACAAACTTGAAGTTTGAGAAGAGTTCATCAGCCTTAGAATACATCCTCAATCAACAAAGATATCCTAGTGACAAGACAAGTATTGGGTATGACCATGAGCATAAACAAATTGAATAAGAAAAGAGGTTCAAACTACCAAGAAAGACTGAAGAAAGACCTAAAAGTCATACAAATAACTAAAAGGATTATGATGGTAGAGTAAACGGCCGTGATCAATCAATACATGACAAGCAAGCATCCCAAAGATCTCCATTTCAAATAAGACCTTCTGCTCTCAAGTATCAAAGTTTATTTCCTAGTTATTGTTTTTCTTGCAACAATTTTGGACATAAGGCTATAGATTGTATTGTTTATGCAAGAAATACTCAAGTAAGGAATAAAGGTATCTGCAATAATGTCGAATGTTACAAATGCCACAGCTATGGACACATAGCACAATATTATAGAAGCAGCATGACAAAACCCTCTAGACCAGGATATAAAAAGGTATGGAAGAGAAAACAAAAAGGGGGAAATGAGGAAGAATGTGAATCAATTTGGTATGCACAGAACAAAGATCAGAATGTCATCACCAAACAAAAGAAAGATACTACAAAATCTTGGAAGCAGAAACAAGAAGAAGAAGAAAGTACATCCATGTTGGTGCAGACTACACTCCTAGAACAAAATGAAAGCTCAAGTCACATAATCCGTGGACCAAAGTTTGTAAAAAGTAGGATCAAGGAAATGGATACGTGCAATAATAGTGTCATTCATTTGAATGACAATTAGACCAAAGAAGAAAAATTGCATCCTCGAGATATATTTGAAGAGAGCTTAATAAGAGAGGCAGAAAATTTTGATGGTTCTAATAATGAGAAGACTCGTTTGAAAAAGATGGGACATGAAGGAGACGACCATGAAGTTGACAAAATAGTTGTTGTGGAGGAAAATGAACTAGTCCTAAACAATGGAAGAAGAATGTTAATTAGAGAAAGAAGGCAATGATTGCATCCAATCCAAGCAATCACAAGAGAAAATGTCAAAGAGAGCCTCCAAGCATCCAAGTAAAGAAGCCAACAAGATCCAAGCAATCCATGAAGGTATGATAAAGTAAGTTTCATAATTTATTCCAGTTGTGATGAGAATGGCATGTGATAAAATAGAACAAAAAGAAAGGCTCCCAAGACACGAGCTTGTGAAAAGAAAATAATGAAGCATGAATAGGTCAGAAGGATAGTGCCAAGCAAGCCTGTTGTCAGATGGTTCTTACAGTGTTGATGAAGGAAGCATTCTATGAAAAGCTACAACATCTATATGTGCAAGAATTGAACAACAAAGTGATGAACAAACATTCAATGTCCTGACATACGGAAATATGAGAGGATATATTGTAAATGATTGATGGAATTTATATGTGACATTAAAGTATTCATGTGATCCACATGACAACATTTGGAAAAGGATCATCATGACAGCAAGCTTCACATTACATATTCAAAGAAGCATGTGTATTGATACACATATGAAGATGCAATGATGAATATATTGATATAAGCTCTTGTGGTTGAATGTATGAAGTGACTTGTTATGTCAAGAGGATAATACTGAAGATGGTCCTTGCCAAAAGAAGCATGTGTATAAAAATAAAATACGTAATGGAATATTCATAGAGAAGCAGAAAACTTAGGGGGAGCTGCAGAAAACAAGAAGGTTGTTGGTTGCAGAGAAAAGAATGAAGAGTAAAGTGTAAGGAAGGGCATCGGCTCGTAGGGGAGCTACAGAAATAGAAAAGAGTACAGGCTCAAGGGGAGCAGTAGAAAGACATGAAGATTCCTAGCTAGAGCTAAGAAATTTCAAAACAAGAAAAACCTTTGCCATTGATGTCAAAGGGGGAGAGTAAAGAGAAAGGGGGAGATATGATTACAATAGATTGTAGAAATATCAGAAAATATTGTGTGTTGTCATCGATGAAAAAGGGGGAGATTGTTGAAAATTGTGTTGTCATTGATGTCAAAGGAAAAACTGGATAGACACAATCATGAATGTCTTCGATGCCAAAAGAGACAGATTGTCTAGAACAATGTTGCACAATGTTATAAAAAATGTCAACGATAAGGGGATATTATGTCTCTAAGAGATAATTTAATAACACCGATGATATGCCATGTTGATGATTGAATCCCTGTGAAGATGAAGGTAGGAAGATTCTGATTCCAGGTCCAAGGATCGAATCTGAACCATGCACAAAGCTAAGGAATGAAATGACCTGACAAGGGGAGACTCGTGACTTTGAAAGTATGCAAGGAAGTCTGAGAAACCAAGAAGGTCCATGCGAATCTATATATCTCCATGTGTTGAATAGATTTTGACGAGATCTCTGCTAGGGTACTCAACGACTAGGTTGCAGAGGATCAAAAGAAGCTCTAGATTGCATTGATTAAATTATGGCGAATGTTCTATGAGCAGAGAAAACATGAATTTAATGAAGTAAAGGCAAAAGACAATATCCCACATGCACCAAGGAAATTGACTTCGAAAGGTTTATAATAAACAAGTGAAAGATCTTAGATTGAATGTAAACGGAAGAGCCATGGAACCGTGCGAAAGGAGTTAACTTTTAGTGCCAGAATTTTTGTTTGTGTGTCAATAATGGACGACCGAGATTAAATCTTAGATCCAGATCTAACCAGATCCATGGAGAGAAGCAATCATGAATTCAGAATCTGAAATAATGGTAAAATACTTTTGGAGTCATAGTTATCGAAGAAGGAACATTGATATAGTAATTTGTGCTTTGATATAAAGGTATCGAAGAATATTCCATTCCTGGCCTTGATTTGCATACCAAAAGGTATGCTCAAAGTCTTCGTTCGTATGTTAATAATAGATGGACAAGATTAGATATTGGATAGAGGTCTATCCAGATCAACTATCCGCATCAATCTTCATTCGAAGGCCAAAACAATGGCAAAATAATTTTAGAGTTAGGTATTCAGAGTCGAAAGGATACTCCGACAAAGAGAACTCTGACCAACGGATGAAATCTATTCAGAGGGAAACAAATTGACTAATCCTAGAAGGACACGTAAGCATCGACATTAGCATAGCAAGAGGAAGGGATGACATCACAAGCCTGGAGGCACCATGTCATCTAATACATGTGGAGGACATGTCAGTGCCATGTCAACACCACATGAGATACACATGTCATACTTCGTACAATGCCACGAAAGAAGACAAGTGTAACCTAGTGATTAGACCACATGTTATAAGCATATTTGGTCACGTACAAAGGTGACAGGAAGTCCGACGATGAAGGAAACTCCGAATTAATATGAACCGTTGATTCATAGTGAAACATTTCACCCTTTTATTTACACTGTGAAGCAAAAGTATCAAAGAATATTCCTTTTCGATACCGTCAGAGCTTATCAATCGGTGTTCAAAATATTGGGGAAGCTTCACAACTCCGATAAGAGGGGTATTGAAGAATATTCCTTTTTGATACCATTGGAGATTATCAATCGACATTCAAAATATTGGGGAAGTTGTACAACTCTGATGAGAAGGGTATCGAAGAATATTCCCTTCCTCGGGAAAAGTGTTATCTCGAGAAAAATGAGCAATATGGATTGTTGGTCAGCGTGCGAACAAGATGCGATAACAAATGTAGATCTACGTGGGTCCCACCTAACTAGCTTACGAAAGGAAAAATGGACAGAAGATAACCATCATGCATGTTAAGGGTGTGACGTAATGATAGCCATTGATTTCAAACTACGAGGACCATTGGATCCATCGCAGTACTTTTCATCGGAGTAGATCTGATACTCCGACGATGAAGGACTCCAAGAATCAATGACAATTGTTGATCAATGATCCGACAGTTGAGGTAGTGTTGAGTGTTTCAGAATCCCTGTGGTCCCGATAAACATGATTGTAGATCGACGGTGGATATTGAATGGAGACCTAGATATGACGGTTGTTGAGTAACAAGACTTGTGTTATATGATTTGTTGGAACAGATCAATGACTGGGAATAAACATGGCCCAAGGACCAGATATGATGATTGTGATCTATCTAGGAGCAATCAGATGGTTACTATGCATTATAGTTATGTTATGTGGACATAATGAGATCAACAGATGAGATCAATCCGGGACCCAAATTGGACGACAAGTGAGCGTCGAAGATGCATTGCGTAAGATTGTATTGATTCAATGGGAAGTGAGAGGATTGAAAGTTAAGACTCAATCTGAAGGAAGATCCAACAATTGTTAAGTGATGATATTTGTGCCATGAATGGTAAGCAAGCCCGTGCACGAAACATGGAAGAAATTTGGGACCAATTGGAAGGATTTTATTTTAAGCCCAGTTTTAATGGAAATCTGGAGCCAACCTCAGAAGCACATTTTGTGTATGTGAAAAAATCATGGAGGAAGGAAACTCTATAAACAATGATGGCTTAATCGAGTTAGTGCGAGCATGCAAGAAGTGGAGGAGAACAGAGGCTTTGAGGTTCGTAAGAATGTGTGTAAGCAAGTGAGTAAGCTTTGTGATTTTAAGGTTTAGATGTCAGAGGATAGATGAGAATGGAAGAAGTGAAGATATGAACGTCTCAGGGTGATTGGGAGGTGCAAGGAAGATCTAGAATTGTATAGTATGAAAGTACTAAGATAGTGCATCGATTCTCTATTGAGGATATTTGAAGAAGCATTTATGTCAGTGTGGCAGCTACAGAAATAACAGAGATGTTGTTTATTGTGTTCAAATGAATATTTGCTTCAGGGTGGCAAGGTGGTGCTCGAGAAGATTGGTGTCTTCATTCAACAAGTTGGAGCCTATGTTCTAGGGAGTTGGTGCTTCCTTCCATTTGGTGTTGGTAAAGCTAGGGAGTTGGTGCTTCCTTCCAGTTGGTGTTGGTAAAGCCAGGGGGTTGTAGCCTCCTTTGAGTAGGTTCTCATAAACTAATTGAAATCTTAATTCTATATAAGAAATTTATGTAGTTTTCTCCCATTTGGGTTTCCACGTTAAAATCTTTGTGTACTGAGCTTTTGTGTTGATCTCTCACAACATGGCTAAATTTCTGCAACACTTATAAATGATTATGACTAATTAAATTAGTAAAGTAAAAAAAAAAAGGTGTAGAACTCTGTACAATATTGATTCACCCCCCTCTCAGTATTGTTGAATAGTTCAACACACACACACACACATAACGGTATTAGCATGGGCACCTTTTGTAATGTCACCCATCTTCTATTTGTTGACGACATACTAATATTATGTGAAGGTTCTAAAAGAAAGGTGGAGAAACTTCGTGAGATCGTCGATCTCTTCTGTGAGGCCACTGGTGTGAAGACAACCATTGTCAAATATTCAATCATTTTCTATGGACTCTCATAGATAGAAAAATATCAAATATCACATGTATTTCATTACCATTTAGGGGATGTAGATGATGGCTTAAAATACCTTTATTTTCATCTAAAAGCAAATCTATATTAAAAAAAGGGGGGGACTAGAAATCGTTATTGGCTAAGGTGGAGAAAAAGATTAATATTGGGTACAACCACTCGCTTTCAAAAGGTGTCTAACTAGTACTAGTTAAAGCGGTCCTTGGAGCTATCCCCATCTATTGGATGTCCCTTGCTTGGATTCTGAAAGGTATATTGGATAAAATTAGACAATTATGCTTTAGGTTTATTTGGTCCAAAGAGTTTTGGAAGAAAGGGATGGTGTTATCCTCCTGGAAAAGGTTTGAAATCCCAAAATCTCAAGGTCAATGGGGCCTAAATAACATCTTTATGTTCTCAAAGGCTCTAGCAACAAAGAATGTATGGAGACTTGTACAAGGTTTTGGGCTTTGGTCTAAGGTCAGAAAAGATAAATACATCTCTCTGGGCTCAATAGAGGATTGAATCAGGAAACTAATAAAAAAATCTCTAAATGCCTCAATCATTTGGAAATCAATAGTATCGACATTCCCTTTGATTGGTAAATGGTTGGTATGGAAAATAGGGAAAGGGGACAAGGTAAAAATAGGCCTAGATCCTTGGATAGGATGCAACGAAACCTAAAAGTTTCCATCCCATCTAATTCTTAATTTGAAGAACAAACGATACCACTCTTAGAGGCAAATTGTAAGAAGCGTTAGAGGCACATGAGGCAACAACACTCGTTATCCTAGAGAGATATTGGCCTCAGGGAAGAGGATGCAGACACTTGGAAAAACTACATTCAAAATTTGAGAATTTGTTTTATGAGACTAAAAGATGAGAAGGATCATATTATCGCCTATGAACCTCACTAGCAATTATGAACCAAGGATAGGATATAAAGCTTTAGCATTGGAAGAAATGATACACCACACACTTGGTGGTGGAAACAAATTTGGAAATTCAAAATGTCCAACCAAAGCAAAAGTGTTTATGTGGCTCCTACTGAACAATAAATCTCTAACCTAGGATATACTATAGAAAATAAATTATGAGGGACCAGGAAGGTGTTGTCTTTGCATGATAGACTCTGAATCCAACTGTCATCTTATTATGTCATGTAACTTTAGAAAGGAAGTTTGGTTGGAAACATAAAGATCAACGGATTTAAAAAATGCTTGGAGAAGAAATGCCATTGAGGAAGCTCTCAAAAGCTATTGTTTGAACAAAGAAACCGTGAGGTATATAGCTCTTCCCCTATCTATATCATGGGGATTATGGTTAGCTAAGAACTCCAAGTGTTTGAGGAAAAGGATACCTTTCCTTTGCAATGTGCCTTCAAAGTCTAAATATCCTCTCTACTTTGCCTCAACATAAGGATGTTCAAATTACACAACACATCTCCTAAGAAACAATAAACAAGGAGATGTCATGGGATTTTTTTATGGGACCTCCCAAGGAACTACCCCTAGAGGAGGAGCTGGGGGAATCCTACATATCTCCTCTAATCATAATATCTCTTTCATATATGGAATAGGCAATGAAACAAACTTTTTATGTGAATTAATGGCACTAAATCTAGTGCTAATGTTGGCCATGGAAAATGGAGTTCCTTGCCTACAATATTTAGAGATTCTCTTGTAGTTACTCAATGGATGAAAGGAGATTTCACCTTGCATAGTTTCACTTTGCAAACTTTATTTTTGGACATTCTAAACATCAAATCAAATTTCTCTCATATCACCTTTGTGCATGTTTTGTAAGTTTTAAACCTGTGAAGTAAAGCAATGCATATAGATTTTTAAGCAAAACATAAATTAATCAATGGCTCATACACATAGTACACAGGTATTTACGTCGGAAACCCTTAACCGGGAGAAAAACAACCTTCCTTGGTGTTGCACCTTTCAACTCTTCATTGTATTAATTTCACCATTCACCATACAATATATACAATGTTTTAGGTATTCTGTAGCTACCAAAACCCTAATCCCTTAATCCGGGATTAATTTAGAAAACCGCTAAAAATAGAAAAATCCGCTAAAATAGCAAAAACCGCCAAAAAAATATTTCGAGGCGCTGCCCCAAACATTGCGCGTAACCAGGGGGGGCCAAACTTGGCCCCCCTAGGACCCCCCCAAGAAAGTGCCTAGCGCACATAACAAAAAGAGCGAAGGAAGTTGGGATCGTCAGACATAGTTGTTGAATCTGACGCGCCCACACACACACATGCAAAGAATATAACACATACCCAACATGTTTACAGGAACATGAAAAAGGAAGTTGATTGATTATTTAAAGAAGGAATTGCTCTGTAAAGAGGAATCTGGAAGATTACCAAAAGTTCCCATGCTCGCACCTCAACCTATCTACATGATCCTTGGTTTTAATATTTTGTCTTACTCATAAATAATTGAACATGTGCCTTCTTACAAGAGGACCAATTGAATGGTTTACTTATACTAAGAGTTTACTTATAATGTACACAAGAGTTTACTTATAATAAAAAGTTGCAAAATTTGTATAGGATGGTTTTTGATAGAAACATAAGTTTTTTGTTGAGAAGGGGAAGAGTAATAAATACACACACACACACACACTTTCCCCTTTACTTCAGGAGTCTGGTAAAATCTTCAAAGATCCATTGGGTCTCTTTGCAGGTGGGAAGGAGAAAATTTTGAAGAAGCTTTAAAAACTTGGTTGGAAAATCCACAAGCCATGATATGCAAGGCTTTGCCTCTAATGGCAGCCTGGGGCATCTGGCTTGCTCAAAACCTTTCTCTTTTCGAAGGCAGAAATCCCTCTCCCTTGCAATGTTCAATCACTAGTCTAGCTACACTCTCTACTTTTCTGCAACAGAAGGACAAGGTTCCCAAAATAAAACCAGAGGTTAATATCTCTACGGACATTCCTTGGGATTTTTTTGATGGGGAAACACAAGGACATCCTTATGTTGGTGGGGCTGGAGGTATAATCGTTCTCTTGAAGGATCACTCCATCTCTTTTTCCACTAGATTGGGCCCAACTACAAACAATTTTAGTGAGTTAATGGCAATAAAACTCTTTCTCCTCTTGGCAAAAGAAAAAAAGAAAAAAAACATTTCTCACTTAAATGTTTATGGAAACTCTTTGCTTGTCATTCAATGCATAAATGGGATAACAACTCTTCATACCTATTATCTACAGCCTCTCTTTTAGGACATTCAACAACCTATCTCTTGGTTCTCTCACACCTCTTTCTCCCATGTGTTCAAGAGCCAGAATTAGGAAGTCAGTCGCCTCTCAAAGTCTGGATTGGAGATGAACAGAGGCATATGGAAGATAAACGAAAATACCCCGAAAGACACTTTCGAATATTTTCAGATCTCATGGTGATTTAATGGAGGTTTACTATACTTGCTTGGCTTCTTCTTTTTTATCATTGTTGACAGTAAATCAGTTGTTTTATGGGAAATTTAATGCTTTTTCATGACAATTTTCAGACCCTTGGTGTATGTATTTGAAAAGATCGTCACTAGTTGTTTTCTCTCAGGCCGATACTACATGCTATTACTAGATTTTGATGTCATTTTTCAAACAGAATTAATCAGGACCAGCTAGTACAGTTTTTGAACATTAATCCTGCAAGAATGCCACATACATCTATCTATATAATTTTGTTATAAATAAAATTACTTACTTTCTTTTTAAGAAAATGTATGTGTTATATATATATATATACACAAACACACATATACATACATGTATGTATACATGTACATATACATACATGTATGTAGACACAAGCAAACCTTTTGCACACTTTTTATTATTAATGGGGATACAATAATGTAGAATAACACCCTTCATTTTTTTGTGGAATAATGCATAGAGTATCCATGGACAAAATAAAAGACATAATTATGACTCTTAACCTTGACATTGAAATAATGAAAATTGCCCCAAATAACTAAGTCGTAACTCACTTGCACCAGAATGTCAAATCAAATGCAAGGAACTCTAATAATCAAATATGAATTCATAAAAAGAAAGCGACCCTAAATTGTCAAGTGACATTTTGAATTAAATTGAGCAAACGTTATTATTTTTTTCACATTTATGTTCACGCATTTGAATAAATACAATTAATTGCTTTTGTAATAATTAAATAACCGGACATTAATAAATCTAGTGATATCCTTAACAAATTATTATTAATATATTATAAGTTATAGTTATGATTAAATATACATTGGGTTCACTCATTTCATGCAAAACAAGACTATCTATTGTGCATACCTTTGGGTACATTAGTTGTTCAAGGGAATAAAAAAAAATAGGGAGATTGAAATATTGATTGAAGACATAAGGAGATCATTCATGGTTATCTAAGTGAAAATTTTCCTTAAGTTTATTGTTATCATTTATTTGTTAGTCGATGAATTGTTGATTACTTTTCAAGGATGAGGCCAATTCCAATACATGCATATATAGATAGAGGTGTATAACAACACTTCAAGCTACTAAAACATTTATATGTGACTATTGGAATGGATATTGCATGAGCATATCCTAGGACAAAGTTTATATAAATTTAGTGGGGGAATGCAAGTCCTATAGTTTAGAGATTGATTCATTTTATGAGACTATACAAAGTATGTCGAACAATTACTTTTTCCATTGCAACAATTAAATAATAGTTGGTCACCTAAAGTTAAAATTAAAGCAATTGACCTTGTAATCAAGTGTGATACTTAGTCATTTATGCATTGTCACCATCAACCATAACACAATGTAAGCAAGCAACACTTAGACCTCTATTTATTTTGAACTAATAAAAGTTTATTTCTTTTTCAAATTTTCAAGTAGGGGATTGAGCATGGATATTTCTAGTTCTCATACTCGAAGTGAGGACATGGAACCTAGTCTAAATTACCCTTCTCATTACATCCATAAGGATCTTGATGATATAGCCTTAGAAGTACAAACCTTGAAGAGTTAACTCAATGACCAATTTTCTTATCTCCATGAGATCAAGGGGATGTTGGAATCTTCGAGTTCTAAATTAGAGAATGAGAACAAGAGGTCAATAGAAAAATAAGACCTTGATCAATAAGATTCACCCAAATGTCACAAATTAGGGTATGAATTGAGGAAGAAAAGGCTCCTACTTTGTATGGATATGCCAAAAGAGGAATTGAAGCAGAAGCTTGGTTGTTTAACATCAAGAGATATATAATGTTGTGTGATTTCAACTATTTGGTTCCTTCTATGATATATGTCATTTGTTTTCATCATTTTTAATATAATGTGATATTTTGAAAAACTTATAAGGAGACTTTTATGGAAAGGTGGTAAGCAAAACTAACAATATAACTTCTCATTGTTACCTTGAGAAAAGGTGAAGCTAACTGTAAAATCAGGCGACCTTGGTATTTGAGACAAGTTAGTTGTCCACAAATCCCTTGGGGAAAAAGTGATTTGGAATCTAGTTTCAATCCATCAAGCATGGTGGAAATAATTGCTTTTACAAAAATATTGTAACACATCAAATAGAAGAAGAATCACCAAGTGTTGGATTGAGACCCTGAATTTGTCTCAAGCATGCAAGGAAGTGTACCAAGGATTTCCTCTTATCAATTAATTCTCTAATGGAACATACAAGGAGGAGCATCGATCTCTTGGAAGGATAAAATATCTCAAGAAGGAAAGCTAATTGAGGATGAATCCAATTGTCTTGGGCAGTGGATTTTCTCCCCAAATCTTCTTACTCTAGCAGATTTAATTATATGCAAAGAAGAAGGTCACTATTAGAATGGATGGAAGAAAGCTTAAGATATGTTCATCCCCTCTTATCTTAACTCAAAATGAAATACTCTTCTCGAAAACCTTAAATAAATTCCCATTGTATCTCATTGTCTCAAGGATTCTCAAGCATGGGATTCCAAAATAGTATAGGCAATAAAAGAAGGATATAATAAACTTAGAGATAAGGTGAGGGTAGCTTGTCCATGGATTAAATGGGAAGTCATTTGGGATGAAACCTCTTTACCAAAAGTAGATATATGTTTTTTTCTTCTAGCCCATATCACACTTAAACATGGAAAACATTAGAGCCAAAAGGGATACCAAGACCCTTAAGTCGCCCCTTTTGAAGTCAAGTGGATAAATCCTCCCAAAGTAGAAAAAGAGGTTAAGACTCTAGTCTTATCGGAAGCAAACAAGTGTTGCAATTATCAAAGAGGATAAGGTATTCATCATCCCTTGGAACTCCATCTATAAAAACACCCTCTGATAAGCCTCTACTAAAAAATACTTGGGAGATACTCCCAAGGTATGTTCTCCAAAAAATTTGTCTTGAACACAACAATTTGATATAAAAAACAAGCTAGTATCCACAAGACATATTAAAGAAGTTTTAATAAACCTTCTTAGGGGAATTTCCATTTCAAATTTAAAAGTTAAAAGAGCATATTTGAAGAAGAAGCATGGATAAATAAGCGTGGATTGCGGGTGGAACTTAAATCCAAGGAGAAAAATATGCTTGAAGTTAGCATCCATCTCGACCCAATAGACATTGTCTCATGGGTCAACTATGTTGATGCATTATCCTTGTTCATTAATGGGGTTGTAAAGAGGAACCATGGCCTAGATTAGTTTTATCTTTAGCCCAAGAGGATCCCTCATTGTATAATATGACAAGGGGATAGACAAAGCCATCTAAAAAACAAGAAGAGGCCCTTGTGACATGGAAAGGTGTTCAACCATTAGAAGAGATAACTTAGGTAAATATTATAATAGTTGACCAATTATCTATGATCATTGATGCAATGAGAGGGAAACCATTTTTCAATGATGTCAAGTTTCAAAACTTAGTAAAAATAAATCATATGCTTCTCAAAGCCTTTTGCAATTCAAGCTTATGTCATGTTTCCAAGCATTACAACTCCCTTGTTGATGCTAAAGTAAATCAATTAGTCATCATGAGGAAGGAAGAACTAAGGATAGACGAAGATAAAGACCAACTAAAAGCTAGATATGCCCACATTTTGTGAAATGTATCCAGAAAGAATTGAAATGACAGAGGTTTGAGATTCTTTAGGCCTCAAGGAGGTATCAATTCCTTGAATAGGACATACAACGGTCATACAAATAGGGAAACCCAAGTATTTCCAGTTGAAAGGATATGATGTAGTACATCACAATGGGATCAAAGTGACATGCTACACCTTTCAATGGGTCTCCCACATCCAAACCAATCTTGAAATATTTACTTGATCCCATTGTGAGTTGGATGATTTGAAGTCTAAGAGTATGCATATGTTGATTTGGGACTAGCATGTCCCGAGTTAATTTATCTTGTGAAAGATCTCGTCTAATCACAAGCACAATATGTAAAGCATAATCAAGGATGCTCAATCAAAGATGATCTTTGGTGATCCTACCCCATGTGATGGTGAGGTACAAAGCACTAGGTGCTCATATCTCCATAGCATAGGGCATATAGATTATGGGGAGATTATAAAATGGGTATTTGGGTCTTTTTGCTACTCTATTACCCATTCTTTCCATTTTAACTCTATATTCTTGGTTTTATAAGGCTTTATTATTAGCAAAATGCCATGAGATCCCCCCCACATCCACATGGAAGAATAACATAATAATATAACAAGGTTGCATGCTCAGTTCTTCAATGATGAGCATGACGTCAAGAGTGATGTTAGGGAAGTTAAAGAAAATATAAAGAATAAGACTAAGACCAGGAAATCCCATGCCAACATGGAGGCCATTCAAATTTTGGTGGAAGAGTAAGGAATAACTCTAAAAGAATGTGCTTGAGCAATTCAAGTGGCTCTTCAGGGATTAAATCGATGTGGCAACTAGTGACCTAGAACAATTACGCCACATCAATTGTTTAGGTGCATCTGAAGTGCATTACCAAAGCATTGGAGGAGAGTGGAGAGAGTCCTTCTCCCCCCAGTCCCTAAGTGACTCAAAGCGCTCACTAGAATCTAATCCTCCAATCAATCATGTGGAGTAGAGCATCCCATCACTAGCCAAAGTTTTAACCTTGTTACGCAATCATCGAAAGAAACAAGAAACCTTACAATTAAAATTAAAAAACAATATCATTTAATAATATCTTACTAACTTTCTTATCAATTATTTCAAATATACATATACTTTTATGAATATGTAGGTTTTCACAGTGAATCATAATCTTGTTAGAAAAAATTCTAGATAAAAATTGTGTATGAGGTTTTGAAACGTCCCAAACCTCATACACAATTTTCATTCATAAATTTTTCAAACAAAATACATATATCTTTTTAAAGTTGAAGTTAAAATCCCCACTTTAAAATGTACATACACTTTTTTTTTTTTAAGTCAAAATTAAAGTCCAAACGGTATATAAGGAATTTTGTAAAACCATATAACTTTAATATGGAATTTTTTTTTTAAGTTGAAGTTAAAGTACCCACTGTATGTAAGGAATTTTGCAAAAGCATATAACTTTAATATGGAAATCAAAATCCAAGTTGAAGTCCCAAGATTTTGTAAAAGCATATAACTTTAATATGGAAATCAAAGTTGAAGTCCCCACTATATGTAAGGAATTTATACAACTTTAATATGAAAATCCTCTTTGTATTCAAGGTATCATCATAGTCCACCAACGTTTTGAACTAATGCACATATAAACCCTTTTGATTATCGCAATATTTTTTAATATAATATTTAGGTTTGTTGGAGTATGGTCTTGCAAGTTAAAGTTTGTGGTCTCGAAATGACTTAAGTCAGAATCCCAACGAGCAGATCGTGATAAAAAGAGAGAAAACAAAAGCAAAGACGACCCATTCGTAAGCAATAACACCAATTATTCCTATAATTTCTTTTATAATAATATATTTAAATGCATTCTCCTTATCTAAGTGTAATGATTGTAAAATTGTGTTAATGTTTTTTAAAACTATAATAGCTTCGGGATTCGCAACAAAGAAATTGCTTTTTGCTTTTACTTTTTTGAGATTGTATTGATTATGGCATATTTATAATGTTTAAAGATAAGTTATTGTTTTTAAGAGGTTTATAGTTATAAGAGTGAGAGGTAAGTGTTGTATTTTCTTTATCCTTATTCACATTTTGAATAAGTTTTTTATTGAAACATTAATTTATTGTGATAGGGTTAGAAGGGTAAATATTCTTTTGGATAAAGGTTGCTATGAGTGTGTCTTGGAATATTTTAATTTTTGTTAAGNTTTTTTTTTTTTTTTTTTTTTAAAGAAATCTGTAATTCATTGGGATTCCCTGGATAAGGCAATTCATTGGGATTCTCTCGATGAGACTCGGGCTCGAATCTGGTTGGTTGCCACTATAACCCCTAGGTTAGTGCCAATAATCCGTAAGTCAATGTCTAGTAGGTAACTTATGATTTAGCAAGGGCATAGATATTCAAAGACACACTCGCATTGAGGTCCCACTCATGGGGGTGCCTACCCTTCTAGTCTCATCATATCAGGCTAGATTCTCATCAGGAATTTGAACCCGGGTGGTGAGAGTGCCAGATCTACCTCCTAACCATCTTGTCAAACCACCTCAATGCTTCTTAAGTTGCATTTTATTAATATATCTAACTTGGGAGTTGTTGGATATATTTTTAGATTATAGTGGCAACCAATCGATTTGATCGCAAACCTAACCTATATCATTCTAACCAATTATCGATTCCCATAATTAAAAAAAAAGTATCCTTGCACTCTCAATGAGACCATTTATTTTTGTTAGAGTAAAAATCATTTACATTTGTCTATGAGTTGTTATATACCTTTGTCTTGCAACCACTAGTTTAACGAAAATGTTATACAAACGTTGCAAGTGGTTTGGTGTGTATATCTAATAATAATAATAATAATCTAATTTTAAGGTCATAGCCAAACCAGACACCAAATTGGTGTATGCGACCCCCTTGTTTGTGGGACAAGGGACCTCCTCCGTGCAAAAAAATTATTGCTAAAATCTACGGAAGTATACATAGTGAAATTGAATATAAATATTTATGTGTTTCGTAAATTATATTGGAAAGAACATTTTATATATATATATATATATATATATATATATATATATATATATATATATATATATATATACATTTTTTACACTTTTAATATTTAATCAAATTCCATCCAATCCAAAATTAAAATAAATTATTTTACATTTATTTTTTATCAAATTTTATCAAATCTAAAATTAAAATAAATTCATCTACACTATTTTTATATTAAAATTTCTTAAATATAGTGATAATAATAATATAATTTTAAGGTCACAAATTGGTGTATCAGACCCCCTTGTTTATGAGACAAGAAATCCCCTCCACAAAGCAATTTAATTGTTGAAGATTACATAAGTATGCATACCCTACCCCCTCTCGATTTGAACTTGTAACCTCTTAAAAAGAAACACATGTAATAAATACTTAACACTCACTAATAGTACTTTCCATTATATCTCTTATCCATCCATTTTTTTCATCATTACTTATATATATTTAATTTATGAGCAAATCAATAAGAATTTATTACATTTAATCTAACCTTAATTCTCACGGTATCAAACAACGTGTCTAAGGGTTCGACCCTTTTCCACCTAACAAAACAAAATTCAATGTGATATATATATATCTTTTGGAAACCATTGTTATTTTTATGTTCAAACTTTATGAAGGTTATGTGTGATAACTTTAAGTTTTATATTTGTTGGGTTTTGAATTTAGATTATGAAGAATTCTAAACGTTATTTAATTTGTTTTTATTTTATTTTATTTTTAATAATTATCATTAAAATTTGGTTATATAATTTTGGGTCAAATATTGTTAAAATTGTATTTTTGAATATATAAATGGATTCAACGCTCTTAAAAAAGTCGGAAAAGGTTCAAATCGTAGCATGTTTAGACTATGCTTTTAGATTATTATTATGGGAGTGTCAGTCTTATCCACCAATCAATCAACTAATAAATTTTATATAAATAAAAAAAATTAAAAAATATTGCATTTCATTATATTTATATTGTATACTCTCCTAATGTGAAAAGTTCGTGGTCATCTAAAAACCACTATGTAAAGCATGGTTACAGGTAATCCGAGGCTCCAAATGATGTTGCTCAAAATGATGATGATCCTGATGATAGTGATGATGTTGAAATAGGTTTCTTTGAAAAACATACTAAGGGAATAGGTTCAAAACTTTTGAATAAAATGGGTTATGATGGTAAAGGTTTAGGAAAGAATTCTCAAGGTATCCAGAATCCCATACAAGTATATGTAAGACCAATAAATTAAGGCCTTGGTTATGAAGGCAACACAAGCAATGGCGACATCAAATTTGTGACTCATCGACAACAAATGAATCATTTACAAGTAGTAGCAGAAGCAATGAACCTGGTGCAACAACCACAACATCCAACCAAGTAAAAAGGTATGAGCAGAAGAAAGAATGTTGTAGTCAGTGTGGAAGAACAAGACATGCCAAAAAAAATTGTTGAAATTTATATCCATGCAGTATCTGTGGTCTTAAAAATCATGATAATCAAAAGTGTTGGAACAAAGAAATTTCAAAGCCTCATATACACGTCCAATGTGGATAGCGAGATGTCCCTGAATGGAAAATTGTTATGTTCATGTTGAAAGGATTTTACAGGTTGAAGTGTTCAAATGTACGACAATATCTCCCATATAAAGTTCATGAGTTAGTTGGTCCCCTAAAGGTCAGTTGTCATTAAAGTTAGTTGTACATGTTTAAGAAAGAGTTGTCAGTTTATTGAGTCATTGATTTGAGTCATTTTATTGGTTCGTGGTAACCCAAAAACCACTTTATAATGTCAAATGTGAGTTTGTGGTCAACTGAAACCACTTGATGTAATGAATGGTTCATGACAATGCAAAACCAATTTGAGTTTGTAATGGTTACGGGTAAGCCGAGAAAACCCAGGATATGATGTATTGGTTGAGGGTAAGCCGTAGAAAACCCATGGGAAGGTCAAGGGTAAGCTAGAAATACTTGATATGAAGATGATGCACTTCAGATGTAGCTCAGGAAGACAACGTCAAATGAAGAAACAAATGCAGATGAAGAAGAATGAAGATGATGCAGAGAGGATGTGTAAGACTAAAGGTGATGCATAATACAAAAGACACAAATTAAGACAACTCAAATATCCGGTTTGAATCACAAGTATTCATTAAGGGGGAGTATGAAGGAATAATTCATACTTGTGATAATTATATGTTGAAATTATTATTAATGTAAGTAGACTTGTTCTAGAAGTCTACGTATGATCAAAGATGAGGACAATGAGTGAAGTTAGGGATGGAGATATTCTTGGAGTTATTGTGGAGATAGTTGTGGATATTGTTATGCTATATTGGACATCTCGTTAAGAGAACCTCAATGCTATATTATGAGGTCTCACGAATGTATTGTGTGTAAGAGAGGTGTATCATTATTTTGTGTATTAATGATTATGTGAGTTTTGTGTGTATATTTGCATTCTTAAGATGAATTATGTGTGTTATTATTTGTTGCTATGCTACTCTTGATTCCTACATATATTTGAAATAAAATGACAATCATTAAAAAAACACAAAATAATATTTGAATTCAATTATCATTATCTATGACCATGATACATAGTCATATCATGTTAATGAAATGGTTGAAATCCAATTGGATGACTTGTATTCATGGGCTTGACAACAATGCCGTAGCCAAATAGTAAATTTTGACATCTTAAACGACCATGAGCTTGACTCATATCATAGAATTTAACCTTAACTCTAAACTTTGTCATATACAAAAGCCCCATAAGAAGAGAATTTTGATAACCAAAAACACTTGATCTTCAACAAAATAAAGTTGATCTTTTCTAAAGGATTTAAATAACTAATCAAATCTCATTTTAATTAAAGATAATATTGAAGACCTTCATCATAATTTTGTGATAACTCTCTCTTCTTCCATTAACATGTTCTCTATTGAGATGTCAGATAAAAAGGAAAATAGAATATCCAATCCTTAGTATGATAAAGAGTGTAAGCCATTAGGGATGCTTCTAGCAAGTCCCCAAAATCCAAAAAGATAAATAAATACAAAGCCCTAATTAAAACAAAAAAATGTACTATGTAACTAGAAAGCAACATAAGCTTTTACACCTTTGTAAATTAGATCCAAAGAAATTTTGGAGGCAAATTTTAACTCGTAAACTAAAGAAAACAATATAATTCCTTTGAGAGATTGGAATTCCTACCTTAAAAATATTTATGAATCCCCTAATGTCATTAACAACATTCCAACCCTTTCTACAAAGGAAGAATCTTTTTCTTTAGAAAATATAGAGTTCAGGGTTAAGCGGCTCGCAAAAGGGAAAACTAAGGACATAGAAGGCTACCAAGTAGAAATCCTAAACATTGGAGGGCCTATCCTCATCCTTATATTCACAAGCTCTTCAATTTACTAGTCAAATAGGTTTTCCCTAAACATTGAACTCAAAGCCTCATTGTTCTTAATTTTAAAAGAAGGGATAAAAACAATCCCTCTAATTCCATTATGAAATTTACCCCTCTTTTAGCCAAGTTATATGGAATCATTTTGGAAAAGAAGATCAATGTATGGCTAGAAATCCATGGAAAAAGAGCTAAAGGAAAAGCTAGATTTTGAAGTTATTATTCAACGATGGACCATCTTGCTACGATTAGGATCACTATGGAGTAGATTTGCAATGATAAAACCAATCTCCAATGTGTCTTCATTGGCTTCAGAAAAAACATTTGATAAAGTGCCCATAACTAACCTCTACAATAGATTATAATAGCTAAAGGTTCTTTAAGAGTTGAGAGCTATTGCGATAAGGCTATATGAGAATGATATTGCCAAGTTTAGGAACATCGAGGGCTAGTCAAAATAAATTAATTGTAGTATAAGAGTTAAGCAAGGTTGTCCCCTATCCCCTACCCATTTTTTGGTATACATCGAGAATTTAGAGGGTTGCTTGGAAGAAGCACGATGTGTTAGCACGTTTGTAGTTGGAATAATCATCATCCTTGTTCTTTATGTTGATGATATTTCTCTTGTGGCGAGGAATCCCTATGATCTCGACAAACAACTAAAGATTCTCAAGGATTTTTTCTCTAGTACAAGAATGATTGTTAACATTGACAAAACAAAGGTTATGATAATTAAATAAAAAAATATCACTGACAATAATTTCATGTATGAGAATAACAACTTGGAAGAAGTGTCTTCATTCAAATATCTAGAAATTGATCTTCATCACAAGCTCAATTGGAACTATACCATTGAGAAAAGAATAAATGGAGGGTGGAAATATTATTATGGGCTTGAAAACAATTGTAAATTAGCACACCTTTGGCTTTTGGATAGAATAAATTCCTCTTTGAGACTCTCATCGCTCCTATTATCTTGTATGGTTGTGAAGTTTGGAGCTACAACATCTCTAGAGAACCGTGGAGAAAGATAAAGAAAATCCAAAATAAATTTATAACTTAAAATTTTAATCTTAAAATTAAAGGCAATACACCCAATCATATACTCCTCATAGAAGTGAATCGTTCCCCCATTGAGAGCATGACTATGACTAGGTACTTAAGGCATACAAACAAGATAAACAACATGGACGACAAGAGGCTTCCTAAGGTTGTTTCAAAATCCAGTAAAAACCACTTGCAGCTCAAGTGGGGTTGGCATAAAGATGCCAAGTCTTGGCTAAATCATTGGAGTATCGAGGAAGAGGTCACTCTACAAAATAACAATAATATTAAAACTATTATTTAATCCAAATTTAAGGAGAAATTGTGGTGCGATAAAGAATTAGAGAATAAAAGAAAAATAAGATACTACAAGGACGTGTTCAACCCTAATCTACAAGATCAAAATTATCTTTATGTTTTTAATATCGTAAAGAAGAAAATCAACATTGCTAAAATAAGAACAAACTCTTATGAGTTCCATAGTGAAACACGTCATTGGACAATTCCTAAAATGTTGTGGGTTGAAAGAATTTGTCATATTTGTGACACTAATATGGATGAAGATGAAAAATATTTTATCTTATAATGTCTTGGGTACACCCACATTAGATCTCAATTTCACAATATTTGTTACAATACTAACCTTCCTCACATTTTAACTCATCAAAACTATGGTGATTTAACAATGCTTCTCTTAAAGCTTTTTGAACACAAATAAAATTCTAAAGTAGACTAAGTAATTCCTTACCTTTTTTAAGGTTGAAAAAATTTGTCATCTTTGTGACACTAATATAGTTGAAGATGAAAAACACCTTCTCTTAGAATGTTCTGCGTACTCCCACATTATATCTTAATTTCACAATATTTGTTACAATAGTGACCTTCCTCGCTTTTTAACTCATTAAAACTATGGTGATTT